>VXBX01007001.1:93587-148367 GCA_013400415.1 Scytalopus superciliaris | reverse complement strand
AAAAAAAAAAGAGAGTTTCCCAAGTGAACATTTTGCATCTACAATGAATAGCAGCTGTGTCACTGAATGTTACCAGATTTTATCCAGGTAAAACATGTGCATTTTCTGTGAGGTAGCTTGATAATGAATTTTATTTCCAGAAAGACTGAAGATCAAAGAGAGACAGGCTGGGCTGGTGAGCTTGGGTGGTGGAGCTGTCAGCTGAGACATTTTCTGTTCACATCTATTACCACAGAAAAGCTGAGACTGTCTTGGAATTGCAGCTTCTCGAAAACTGTAAAGTTGCATTTCTGCACCACTTCTTTACTACCACAATCTTGTAGTGCTGTCCTTAGGACACTCACTAATTTGCTTGTCTCCATGGGCTACCACTTTAATCTAGCAAAAGTGGAGAAAAACCTTTCACTGTGTTTCAGATTCCAGTGTGGGGGCAGAAGATGAGCATTTAAACTGGGGAAAAGTAAGTGACTGACTACAAGCATAAGTAATTCTCGTGTCAAGACTTTGACAAGTCGTTTGTTGGAAAACCTATTTTACTGATTGCAGTCTACACTTAATAGATGTGCCATCCAGGGATGTGTCAGCTCCCTTGCAGCATACTAATTAATGGCAGTCACTGGTGGTAAAAGTAGCTCTTTTAATCTTATTTTAAAAAGGTGGCATACAATATAATTTCCTTTGTGGGAATGTTTGAATGCGTTTTATCTACTGAAAAAAGAATAACACCACACTTGAACAAACTAGACAAAAAACAGCTAACCTCCTTGTGCGTTTTGACTAGCTATCTTTTGCTTTCTAATAGAATTCACAGTTTTAAAATCTGATAAATAGTGGATCATTTTAGGTGTTTGTGTCCCTCCTTTTCAGGCTTTTATGGTACTACTGGTTTAAAGTAAATTGAATTTTGCCTTGATAACCCTTAAAATATTTCACATAAAAGTCAGAGATCCTTAAATAGGATACTTTAGTCTGGTAGACAGATGCTTTTGCTTACTCTTCTTGATTTTTAATAACATTCATGAAAACCAGACATTATGGGCTAGTTTTGATCTAGAATTTAGATACCCACTGCACTTGCACCATTGCTACATAAACCTATGCTTCAATCCTATCGAACCCTCTCAGTCTGACCCGATCAGTATGTGGAGTGGCTTAGATCTTGATTTTTTTCAGTTCCTTGGAACCACACCTACAGTAAGAATCTTGGAATAGAAATTCTTCAACTCACTTCTGAGATGACCTTTTACAGAAGAAATATCATATTGTGCCAGCAATTGCATTCATAACTTCAGTGAGTAGGTCTGGCTTGCAAGCACTTACTTTGCTTGTTCAGGCTGATGTACAAGAGACTCAGCATTTCTGTCCTTGGAGATGTTAATTATATGACTGGACAAGACTGAGCAACCTGATCTGGTTCAAAATACTCTGAGGTGGGGACTGGACTAGGTGGTTTGTAACCTAAATCAGTCTATAATTACTCAATGATTTGGTGGATACTAAAATCTAGCAGTCAAAGAAATGTAGCAATTTATATAATATTACTTTGAGCTTCTGGGTTTTTTCCTCTTTTTTCTTGTTCTTTTATCTTGTTTTGTTTGGTTGGTTTTGGTTTTTTTTTGTTTGCTTTTGGTTTTTTGCTTGTTTGTTTGTTTGTTTTGTTTTCCTTTTTTCCTTTGTGAAATTAGCTTTTTATTGAGATCAATTAACTTTTTAACCAGATTTTACAGCAGTGGTTTTTAACCACGCAGAATCATCTCCTCAGCTTCAGTCACTTCTGATCAGGTATCTGATGCAAAGTTTACGAAGTATTTCAAGGTAACTTTAGAAGAATGTAAACATTCACTCATCCTCAGAGACATACTAAAAACAGAGTATTTACAAAAATTTTTTCAAAGTTAAAAAAAATATTTTGCGCTTGGGTGTAAAGAATGCTCATAACAATGGATCAATTGTAAATTACAGTTACAGAGATGGAATCCAGTGCTTGGTAAACATCTGTTCAGATTTTTTTAGAATCATAGAATATCCTGGACAGGAAGAGACCCACAGGCATAATTCGGTCCAATTCTTGGCCTCCTGGACAGCCCCAAGAAAAACACCATTCAAGAATCACATTGTGTGCCTGAGAGCCAAATGCTTCTTGAGTTCCAGTAGGTTTAGTGCTGTGTCCACTTCCCTGGGGAGCCTGTTCCAGTGTCCCCCCATGGTGTGAAGAATCTTTACCTAATATACTAAACTGAAACTTCTCCTGACATAGGGGACTTATTAAATTTAAATCCAATTTATGGAGTTTTTCTTCCATAATGAATGATCTGAATATAGATATGGCTGAGAGACTCGATTTTAGTTTTTGCATTTAAGCAGCTATTTTGATCAGTGTTGAATCACCATGCAACCTAGGATAATGGAAGTCACTCATTGTGTGCTCTGTTTCTCTTAGAAATGACAGTAATGCTACTTCATGGGAGAGCAAATTTAATGTTTGCAGTTCAGTGAGAAAAGGTAGCAAGGTTCCAGTTGATTTGTATTCTAAAGCGTCATAGCTTCACTGAATGAAGATTAAGATATTCTTAAACAAGTCACGAAGGGGTAATGAAATTTTTTTCATAACTCCATGTTCTTTCACAAGCATCTTAGGAGTCTCATTCACTGTCCATGGTGAGTAGAAGCAACTGAGCACCTTCTCAAGGCTCTTCTGTAAGGGAGCTTATGAGACAGACTGGGCTGCTGGCTTGGTTTTCTCTATAACAATTCTGCATTGCAGAAGTGCAGCTGAAAGTGCCAAGTTATTGCTACGATCACTGGTCCTCTACATAAGGAAGCAATAATCACTGTGGAAATGAGCCTCCCAAACTACCTGAAGAATGTATGGGTCTTTGATGTAATCCAGAAAGATAAATCATCATGTCAAGGGAAGATTCAGAACATACCAATTCATTTACAGGCACAGACATTTTGGATCAAGATTCATACATTAAATCTTGATTTACTAAAAGAAAGGCAGAGGAGGGGAAAGAGAATAAAATGTGGATCAGCTTAAGCTTTTAGGCTATACTAAGTTTTTTTGGGTTTACAAGCATTTTCCATTACATCAGTGTATAATGGAAATGATAGAAATTTCTAGACTGAGCTTTTCAGATTTGTGATTCTTTTAATGGATCTGAGAAACAAAACAATTCACATTTTCCTTACATATATTATAAACAGAAAAATAACTTAGAAAGTAAACATGTAATGATAACAGTGATAAATTACATGAGCTGCTTGGTACATGTTCCAAGTGGATGACATTCTCTGAAATATAAAGATGAAGGAAGATAATATTATTTGGCTTACAAGACAATGCATATATATTATAGACATATATTTATTTATAAACATATGCAATATATTCATATAAGCTAATTTATGTTTTATGCATATATTATATACTCATCTACATCTACAGCTACATACATAATAATAAAAAATAATTTATTGTAATAATATATTGCAAATAATTTATTCATATTATAATATAGGATATAATAAAATGTACTTAATAGAAATATATAACAGAAATATAAAATATTTTAATACATAACACACACACACACACACACACACACACACATATATATATAGGAAGTCTGCAATTCCTTTTCATGATCCCCAAAACCAGCGGAGGTCACAGAAGGAAATTGCAGGTAACTGTAATCCCCATGTCATCAAGGTCTGTAAGCTGCAAACTCCTTGTGAAAATCCATTATTCCAAGGAGCTTACTTCCATGCTGGGTAAAGCCAGTTCACACAGAAGAGTGTGCCTCATGTGGAAACGAACTGGAGAGCATAGGGCTACAACTTTCATCTGAAGAGCAACAATGTTTCAATTATCTCTAAATATTTTGAGAATGACTCTAAGAAAAATAAAGCCAAAGACAATGAGATATTGGAAGCATTCTTTGGGTTTTTTTCAAAAGATACCAAGGTTTTAAAGGAAATTGGAAATGCAGAGAACAAGATTGGTTTTACCTATTCTTATTTATTCCTTATTTATTTATTTATTTAAAATTTAAAACAACACTCCTAGTGACCTGGAATATGCTTCCTCTGAGCACATACAATACAAACTGTTCCATAGAACTGAAACAATTAAACATTTAATTTTGAATGTGATATTTCTAGATGTCTAGGGCATGTGGGATATTGTAAAAATAGGCTCCATGCTGGATGCATCCTCCTAATGGCTGCAGACGACATCCGATCACTTCCATGAAGAGTCACTACGTTCAATTCCAAACTCTCCAAACATTCCATATACCTCAAGGGTAGTCTTAGATTTTCTTAACTTTACATACTGTGAAAATCTTGATTGACTTTGAAGAACTATTCCCAGTGCACAGAAGCATCTGCAGAAAATCTTGGCAGGACTTGGGCTTAAGACACTTAATTTTCATTGTGGTCTGTAGCAGACTGATGGAGGAGCTAATTTGACTGATGCCAGCATCCTTTTTGATAAAAGTATGCACCCTAATGACTGCAAAACGTGATGTGACTATTCCAGAAATCTTGAAAATACATTGGAGGAGTGAGAAATAGCAGATTTCTCATTTGCATACCATATAAGTTCTGCAGTGGGTAGTTACTGATGGTTTTTTGCTGCTCTACTAGCCTTTTCAATATGTAAAATGTTGAATATTGGTGAGCTGGCCTTTCCTATTTTAATTGGCACATGGGTAGACTTTTTCTAGCAGTTCCAGAGGATTGTTATGGGTCTGAGCTGAGTAAAATGGGTGTAGATATTTAAGTAAATGCAGAAATTGCTAGCACCATCTATTGGTTAAAAATGTAAAAAATTAAAACTATTTTCACTAAATATTCATGTACTCAAATTAGAGACTGATTGAATAAATGAGTGCTCTTGTTTTAATTATTTTAGATGCCATTAAAATATATGTAAATATATCTTTTTATAACCAGACATTTCGTCTAGGGTTTGCGTCTTACTGAAGGCACTTGTGAGTTTAAAAATGTTCACTGCTTTATATAAAGTTCTGTTGAGTCTCTAAAAACAGCTGTCTTTCCCTTTCCTGGGAAAGGCTAACCAAGCTGGGAAACTGGGTGGAATCTTGGTTGTAACACAGGTTTTAAAAAGTAATTAAATCACAGTGTTACTCTACAGAGAGTCTATTGGACCTAATATTTATATTTTACCATTCAAATACTTTCGTTTTCTGCAACAAAGGCAGCAACAGAAACCAAACATAGATGGACTTCATTGCCTGTAGGAACTGAGGAAAGGATTTTTGAGGAATAGTGGGCTTTAAGTTGAAGAAAACCTTGTCACAACATAACCATCTAGCCCATACAGTAATGAACTCATGCTCTTATTGTTTTCACAAATTGACTCAACTGCTGCAGTAATAGAAATGAATGAAGGACTTGACAAGCTTGACAGGTTAAGACACATGTTGATCTGCTCTTGATATGATGGTATACTGACTTCTATGCAATCTTTGAGAAAGGCAGAGACACAAAACACAATGTGCTTCAAATGAGATTTTAAATGGGTAAAGCTGAGTTTTCAAAAAATGCCTATAGACCATTTATACTGTTGTATATCTGAACATTTCTACATGTACTGCTTCCTCTGATTCATGACCTCAGAAACTTTTATTTTTAAATCAATCATAGTCAACAAATTTGGTATTGTGGAAACTGAAGAAAAATGACTATGAATATGAGGAAACATCCTCAGCTAGATTCTTTTTTATGTTTATGTTTTACGCGACTGTATACAAAGAATCAAGCTAATGCCTAGTGGTAATATTGTGAGGGATTTGATGGCAGTGAGTCTTTCTTTCTGATATATGGTCTATCTCAGCATGAAATGTTCTGCATTTCCCTATTTTGGCCATTCTTAAATTCATCCTGCTAAAGTCACTTTCAGAAAGCAATTCTTCCCTCGTGGGATTGCCAAAATAACTGATAGGCCCCCAAGTTGAGGCCAAAGATAATATTTGAATTGTTTTTATGAAGCATTTAATTATGTCTGAAATTCTGATTGAAGGTCAGGATGCATGGGAGCATGGAAGCACTCAGGCTAAATTTTTAATATATTGCTAGTTATAGTAATCACCAGGGAAGCCAAGGCAAGGAGATATTCTGATTCCAAGTATAACAATGAGTGAAATGCATTAATTTTTTCACCTTGAATCTAATGAAGCTCAAAAGTTCTTTCCTTTCCTCAAGAAAATAATACCAAAGGCTCTAATTTAGGAAGTGTTAGATGTAAAGTTTCAGAAGATTTTTACAGAGGTGCTTTCTATCATGGGAGATATCCAAGAGAACTTACAGGATGTGTGGAGTAAAGGAATAAGGGAGGTTCTGACTACTGCCTCCTTTCCTGTGCCCTTCTGGGAAGGTCCTGTAGCAGCTTCCCCCATTGCTGCACAGAGTACAGCTTAGGGGGACTAGGTCCTCTTAAACAGTCTCTGCCTTTGCATCCTCATTCACTGTATCTCACATGCTAACTGGTTCTTTGGTAATGCTGTGATGAGGATCATTGGAATAAAGCAGCTTAAAAACTATCCTAGAAACAAAGGGATTACTTTCATCCTATCAGCATTTGTAGAGTGGACTGCCTTACAGGGGGACTCTGGAAATAGCTATAGCAGATCAGGTAAAGAGGAGCAAGTCACAGCCAAAGGAGATGTACACTATGCCTTTTCTGCTGAAGTTAGTTTCTTGTGGAGTCATATGATAGCTTATTTTAAAGACATAAGACTGGGAGTGTTGTAGCCGAACTAAAGTGTTTCCAACATCTAAAAAAGATAATGGCTGAGCTGTGTTCTGGTCTTTTGCTTTAATACCACGTTTTGTGTTTTATTAGTGACATAGAATACCCTCAAATGGGTTTATTTGTGGATGAAATTCTATTGGTCCTCTTCACATTAAAAAAATGTACTTTAGATTCAAACATGTATTTCACCTGCTGAATGACAGTTGGTCTCTGCTGAGGTGAGACTAATCACAATGGACATGGAAAAACATGTTTGTATTCCCAAGCTAGATCTGAAAGTACTAGGACAAGCAGACCCTCATTAGCAAGATCTAGTCTTTAGTATAGACAAATAGTTTCTATGAGTACTGTGCTAGTATGGCTAGTTCATTTATTAATACAAAACTTTACATTGTACATGTCCCGTGAGACAACCAAACTCTGTCAGTTGCCACAGCCTTGACAGGGTAAAGCAGCATCAATTCCACCTGTTGGAATTTCAGCTAGTGCAGATGGAAGGAAGAAGGAAATTAGCAATTCCTATGTGATTTCTAACTGGTATTGGCTTCAGAAATCCTGTGTCAAAGCACTTAATGCTATACAAATAATGACCCAGTTCCCAGAGAGAGTTTTGGGTCAGCTGTCATGTACTTTTCCCTAAGGTCAGGAAAAGAAACATGAATATAATAAAGCCTAGCATATGATAGTTTATATTCATTATGGAAATATTTGTATCATGTTCTTTTGCAGAAAGCATTATTGTTCATTTTTTATCACTAAACTAGATTCAGACATGAAGAAAGCTATACCTAGAGGGGGTCCTCTTTAGAAGACATTTGAAAAATCCTCAACCAAAAATAAACTGTGGAAAATAATGAGTTTTTGATCCTGGATCTCAGTAAACCTTATGGGAAAACCTTTTTTGCAACACTATAATCAAATGAGAATGCTGTTTTCCCTCCTGAGAGTCAATATCTCCTTGTTTATCAGTGGATAAGACTCAGCAGTTGGTTACATTCCTCACTGACCTTTTTTTGCTGCACCATCTTCCCCCCCTCAAAAATCGGTGCCACTGCATCATTTGCTAAAAGAATTGTCAACCGAATAAATGAGTTTGAAAAGCTCTTTGTTGCCTCTCAAGTCTTCTTGCTGTGCATAAGCGCTGTCATTGCCCTGTTCTACTTTCTGTGTTGCAGGCAAAACAGGCTTTGTAACAAATCTTTTCAAATCAAACTAGCTGTTTCCTCCTGAAACTGGAGGATCAAACTTTGCTTTCTTGAAATAAAAGCTTCAGAGATGAGAAATTTTGAGTTTGAACAGGCAACCATGTAAGTCACATCTCATAAAATAAAAGAAGTTGATTTTGCATCCCAAAATCCAACTGTAGGCAAAATTCAAAAAGTTCCACAGAAATCCTTTGACCCAACTGGGGTCAAACTAAATGATTAAGATTAAAGTAGGAATTAGTCTCAATATGAATCACAAAGATAAAATTACATATGTATAGCAATCAATTTATTATTGTTATATTTTTAATGGGAAGTCATGATTTCTTAAGGGACATTCATGGATTGTATAGAGAAAAATCATCCAAAAGCCATGTGGTTGCTTAACTTTCCACTAATCCACCCTTCCCCACTCCCAGTCTGTAATGAAAACATTGATTTATTCTGATATGGAACAAGAAAATAAAAATCCCAAGCTTTTAAAAAAAATAAATTAGTATTGCACCTAATTCCACTTTTTTCCCCTTGCTGAAAGTCAGTGTAATAACCAGACATTGCCTTCCTAGTGCAACAGAAAACTGAAATTGAACCATTTCATGGCTGCAAAATAATTTCACAATTGCACTGCTAAATCACTAGGAAAGATAGAATAACATCAATCTTGCACAGTACGAGAAAAAAAATATTAATGCAACATATATACTAGATGAACGAGATGAGCCATGACAGTAAAGCTTTTTGGTGGGAACTCTAATATGGTTGAGGAAACTCTTTCATCTTATTTTCAGGCTCTTATCCATTTGCAGACTGTTGCCTTATGAAGTGAAATTCATCAGGCTGTCCCTGCATCAAAAAGGTAGACTATTTAGTGTAAGGAATGCTTGGCAATATTCTCTTTTATTGTTTGTAAGAAGATAGATATTTCTTCATGGTGTTCACATATTTCAGTCTTTCTCTCCTCATGTGTGTGCTCAGTCTCTCTCTCTCTCCTTTTTTTTCTGTGTTGAGAGTTCAGAAATGATTTTGTTTTTAACAGAACAGAAAAAACGTACTGTTTTCCCAGAGCACAAGTTATGCTTGGCTATGTTACATGTAAACAAAAAGGAAAATGAGGAATTAAGGACATAAAGTACATTATTTTTCAGACTGATATAAGTGACTGATCCTGTAGTGACTCTGCATGCAGAATATTCATTAAGAGCAAAGCAATACATAATGCCCATACAAATGCCCACTCCGTTGGAATAAATATAGCTGGCATATAAACCTGAATGGACTGTTGATCTGGCTGTCATTTCTAGATGACCTTGATCTTAAATCTGCTCCCTTCTGTGGCTACTGCTGTGCCTGACATTTTCCATAATGACACTAGGTAAAGATCTATTGTTTCTCCAGAGCAAGGAGGCTTCATCAACAACAAGGAATAGCTCTACTGGAGGTGACTTTCAAGCTCAGGGTACACACCAGTTTAACAGACTGGGACATAAATCACCTTGTTTTGTAGATCAAGTCCCTGAAATAGTGGCAGGCAGGGAAGAAGGACATTTCCTTAACACCTTCTTACTTTCCTTTTCCCAGTCTCTGAGGTGGCTGGTGTGATGGCCTGACTGTCCTGCTGTGGGAGTCTGCTCTAGCCTAGGAGCTACCATGTTTCCACAGAACTTCCTAGAAGGACAACTGGAAAAAACATAAGTGTCCAGGGGAGAATCATAAAGAAACTTGTCATGAAAGCTCTGGGAAACACCTTGCAGAAAGAGAGTGTTTTGGACCACATCTTTGTGAAAGTAATACTGATATGTGTTTGAGTAACAATGCAATTTTGCTGGAGTAAAAATAAGGATAATAAAAGACTCTTAAATAGATTGGGAAATAAGCCAGACGGTAGTTGTATATGGATAATTCTTAATGTCTCACTGTCTTCAAATAAAAATGAAATACAGTTTGAAGAAGAGTGTTTTGACAAAAATTAAGACAATGATTCCCTAGGGAGGACCTGGCTGACATTCCAGCCTACATGCGTTTTCTCAGGCAATAAAGTCTTTATCTACAGCCAGGTGTATGCAATCCTCAAAGCCCAAACTGCAGCCCCATGGGACATGAGTGCAACCCATTCTTGCTCACCCTGCAGTTCACTGGATGTGGTAGGTGTTGCCTCAGTAGGCCAGATCAGTTGATACAGCAGGGAGTCCTAAAGGGTTTCTCTGGTTGTTCAGTCATGTTTTCAGATAAGCTGATAGAAAAAAGTATGAGTTGTTATGAGTACTGACGCCTTAAAGACTCNTACTTTGCTGTTACATTAAAACTACATTAACTTCTACAATCTATAAAATTAAAAAAATCAAAAATCAAAAAGCCCTGAGGCATCAGTACAAATGGAATATTTAGCTGAAAATTTGGTAACAAATTAAAAAAAAAAAAAAACAAAAAAAGAAGCAAGCATATTAAACAATCAAGCTTCTCATTAGCTACCACAATGTCTCAGTTAACTTGGCCTTTCTTAACTTTGGTCTGTGCTGCCCTTGGGAGTTTCTTTTGTTCCTTTCCTAAGTACAGTTGCTCTCTTTTTTTTGTGCTCACTCTCTGCTGGGACTATGAGGAGCCCTTTTTCCTTTGTCCAGGTTGGAATGTTAATTTTTTTTTCTTTTTTTTTAATCTGCCCTTCAGGAGAACTTCTTTAGGTTTTTATGTTTTTTTTGCATAGAAATCTTGTCCATGACTGACATCAATTAGCATAGCTTTTCTCTCTCCTATTAACCTCTGCCAAGGAATTTGAAGTATCATATGAAAATAGAAATATAACACTCTGCAATTTTTGGAAGCTGAATTTCCCTCCTTTCTCTCCTCTCAAGTTTTCCCTGATTTCCATTACTATTACAGTTCTTAACATGTTCTTTCTAACTCAGGTTAACTTCTCCTGTTTATATAATTTTTCAAAAATGTGATAGAAATGTACAATTCATGTGTGCTAAAAGTAAGGTATTGTACACGCAGGTTACTAATGATAATGAGCTGGTAATTATAGCATTGTGCACAAACGATTAAAAAAATCAAAAAACCCCAACAGAAATAAACATGAGTTGTGAGCTGTCCAAAGTATCTTCCTATTTGCCACACATACTAGCCATTTCAGATTGGACTTTGTCATGTATTTATTTTATGGAAGGCCAAATCAAGTCATTAGATGTTAAAGCAACATGGGTGAGCTAATGAGTAGACCTGATGGGACAACACAACTATACGTCATTCTGCCCATGCCAGGAGGGCATGGCCAATTGTTACATTCTTCATGTATATGCTGTTAACCAGCTACTGTACTTCAATACAGCTCTGACAAATGACTTAATTCTTCTACCTCTCTCTTCTTCTAATTTTGTATGATTTTCTTTCCTTTTTTTTTCCTATAAAATTGTATCACCTACCCTCCTCCCAGCCCAAAATGTAGAATTGGTTTTAGAAGTTCCCCAAATCTGTCCTATTCCATCTTGTAGATCTATGCAGTTAGTTCATTGATGCGACTGCTATTTATCTATCATCCATCTATCTATCTATCTATCTATCTATCTATCTATCTATCTATCTATCTATCTATCTATCTATCTTAATTGGAAGGTGTTTGTGTCCTGTAATACATTCATTTTGGGCCACGTTCATTCTAATATCTTTGTAAATATTTCTCCTTGATTGACAGCAGTGCATCTCAGGAGACACTGAGCTGTAGTCTCTTACTTAAGAGTTTTCCTCCCTTGTCATCTCAAATGTCATTTCTGAAACATTTATCACAAGACACTGTCATTGGACAAATAAAGGGGCTGCATGATAGTAGCTCTGATATATACAGCCTCTGCTTCAATGACAGGTCCTGCTGTTGGCTACTTGAGATAACAGAAAAGTTCAGATATGTCAATAGATGCAGAGGGAAGGACACAGGACAGTATACAAAATGGCACTGCACATGCTCATTGGGGACAAGAGAGCTGTCTATGAGGAGTAAGTGCAGATTGCAGCAGAGATAATGCTCCTTGGGAAATGATAGCATTTGTTGAAAGGGCAAGAGAGGGATCTGCTCACAGAACTTGCACACTGTCAGATGTGCACCCGTACCGGTCATGCATTATAACAATTGTGTGCTTGTTTTCAAGAGAAACTGCCTGCTTCCTTTATAGGCTTTGTAAAACTTTTCACAGTGTTTTTCCCAATTGTATCTGGTTTTGTTTGGTTGGCGTTTTTTAACAGAAGAATTTCCTTGTCAGAGTAACTTTGAAGAAAAAAATTATTTTCTGCTTCCGTATAGCTCTTGGTTTTATCAAGTAGACTTTTCCTGAAAGAAACACTAGTAAAGAGTGAAAAGGGGAGGGAGAGGACTTTCCTTCCCAAACAAATAAGAGAATAAGTCAGTTTGTGGAGGTTTTCAAAGACACTGAAAGACACTGAATGACATAAGTAATTCTCCCATGCCTCATTCCCACACTAATGAAAGGAAGTTATGTCTCTACAACTGAAGGACCTGTCTTAATTTTCACTTAAAGCTGAGCTCCAAAGTCACACAGTCAGCATCAATTTTTGCAGTTTTAGAGGGATTTTAAGCATGCCACACTGAAAATACAGGGAGACACTATTCTATCCTAAAACAGTATGAGGTCTGGATTTTTGCATGATATGACAAAGAGAAATGGGGCAAAGCAGAGATCATGGCATGAGGAAATACCACAGCCCAAGAAGACAACATTTAGCTTACTCTGAGCATGTGATCATCATCATGGAGTCTTGAGGTGTTACTCTCACTTGGTACAAGCTGCATTGCCAGTTATGTCAAAGAATGGTACTTATCCTTCCATCCACGTTACATACAGGTACTGTTTATTCAGAGAAGAAATTAAAGATGATACAAAATGCTGAAAAGTAGTAAATCTGAACTGAGTACAGTTGGTAATTAGGAGTCATTAATTCAGTCTTTTTGCCCAATGCAATTTTGTGGGTTTGGAACAAATTCTTAAGCCAAAATACTGATATGTGGAAGCATCCTAAAGTGAAAGCCTATAAAATCAGAGAGTTTTTTCCTCCCCCTTAATTTTTACAGAATGCAATGTACAGCTACATTAGAAATTATGTCCTATCTGTGGTATCACCCTGCAGAAGTCTGTCATTTGGGTTAAAAATTTCAGGCTCAGTGGTGCCCTTTTAAAGCTGAAGTTTCAATAAGAGCTAATGGAATGTTTCTCACAGATCACATAACATATTTTGGGAACTTTCACCTTCAATTAATAGTTTATAAGTTACTTTGAGCTTCCTGGATGAAAAAGTGTTATAGAATACTATTGTACTAATTATTTCAGTAATAAACCAAATGAGAACAGAAGATTTTTTTTCTTTTCCTTTTCTACAGGATATTTTTACCTTTCTGTCCTGTCAATGTGTCTTTATTTCTTACCTTCTTTGGAATTTTTTTTTCCTCTCCTGTGTACTCTATTAAATTAAGAGTTGAAGCTGTGGGAATAATAGAGCCCTTGTAAGCTCTGTCTGCACTCACTATTCATTATTTATCCAGTGACCAGGTACAGTGGAAGCAGGCACAAAGCTAAATGCTATTGGACTAACTTTGATGCAGACAGTTCATTGTCTGAGAAAAAAAAGGCATTTAAGCTTCAATGCTCTCAGTTCCATGATTTTCAACACTACCTCTTTCCCCTCCTCCTTTCTCTTTTATTAACTTCTTTACTCCAATGTCCTTTAGACTGCAGTAACTGGCACTGTCTGCAAAATCCAGTACAATGATACTATTCATCCTGACTGTGCCATTTATAGATTCCATAGCATGCTCCATCCCTATGGTAAGGATCATTCCGCCTTGTCACTTTCCCTCTTTTGAGGCAGTGATTGCTGAAGCAAAGGCCAATATTTGGAATCTGATTAGTGCATCCAAGACCTAAAAAGCTGAAATCAGGAGAGCAGGATTGGAAACCCGTGTGTGTGCACACACAGAGGGTATAATGAAGCACACAGTGTCTCACCACGCTGACACGGTCATGCTTCAGTGGGGTGAGTGCCAGATGGGCTGTTCATCAGTATGTTCTGCCTGACCAGCCACTGAGCAGCATCAGTGTCCTCTGCAGGGGTGCTGCTCTCCTGCCTTCTAGCTAGTAAAGTACCCCCAAAGTTGACAGGAGCAGTAGTGAGAGGACTCTAAGGAAAACATTGATACTGACAAAGTGAACTCCAAAATTAACATGTTAATATTAGCTGATCTCTTAACCAAAGCTGTTTAATTTCTAGTGTTCCCATGTCATGCTTCTTTTAAGTTTTAATGTCTTATGAAGTTCTTAGAGGCATGAAAAGTCACTCTTGGGTATGTTATTGAATATCTGTTTTCAGATTTCTTCCTAATATTTGCTTTACAGTGTAAAAATTAAATTTTGAGATTTATTAAAAGTCTGAGGGTTTAGTTGTTTGTATTGGGGTTTTTTTTGTTTGTTTTTTTTTTTTTTTTTTTTTTTTTTTTTTTTTTTTTTTTTTTTTTTTTTTTTTTTTTTTTGTTTTTGTTTTTTTTTTAAGAAAAGGTGAGGGGACAAGGGCAGGAGACATGTTTAATTCTATTCCTGTTTTATTACATCAGGACTTAAGTATATTCTGTGATAAATTATAGGAAACCCAAACAGCAGCATGTTCTCAAACACTACCGTGCAAACTTAATCTACAAAACAAATCAGCATTAATATACACCATTAATCTTGCCAGGCATGAAGCTTCTGAGAGTCCTTCTCTCATAAATTTGTGGGTAATATGCATTTGGGATCTCTGCTTGCTATCACTTTATCCATTCTTTTGCTCATACAAAGTTAGTCATTGCCCAGCCACCTTTGTTGTCTTCATAGAAAAACTCAGTTTATTTTTGATTATTTTGGAATGTACTCAAGGCCAGATTATAGACTGCTATCCTGAGTGTTACACCCATAGATCTACATCTGAAATTGAACAATTTTTGCTACAAAACATCATTGTTTCTTCACTTTCAAGGACATTAACTGATTCTTAGATCACAGTTTTTGAAAGCAGAAGCTAGATGTTTACAAGTAACCTTGTTGTCAGTTAACAAATCAAGGTTTAAAAGCCTTTTTGGAGCCTCTAAATTGTACATTTATTTTAAAATTTTCTTTGTAGAGATTTACTTGCTTCTTTTTTTTTATTTTTTTTTTTTTACTTAGTAATAAATAGAAGAGTCCTTACAGTTTAACCTATCAAATTAATTAACACAAATCCAACCCAACCAAACCTCAAATCCTCTCAAGAAGGACAGTCTAAAATATTCTATGGACAAGTTAATACTTCGTGTGCTAAATGTCTGTCAGACCGATTGTATGAAACGTCTGATAATGTCTGCCTGATAAATGTGGTGAAAGCTCCAGTGTTCTGCAGGATTTCCAGTTAAAAATATCTTTGCTCTTAGTCCCCAACCCAGGTTGAATTCTTCTACATTGCAAACACAGAAAACAAAAGGAGCATCTGATATTTCTAAGGAGGTGTACTGTTTTTCACTGGGGTAGAGTTAATTTTCTTCACAGCACAAGTGATTGGCTATGCTTTGGATTTATGATGCAAACAGGATTAGCAACACAGGGATATTTTCCATATTGTTGAGTAGTGCTTACTCAGAATCAAGGTCTTTACTGTCTCTCACCCGATGCTACCATCGAGGAAGCTGGTGATGCACAAACAGTTGAAAAGGGACACAGCAGGAACAGCTGACCTCAACTGACCCAAAGGATATTCCATACATTACATTGTCATGCTCAGCACATAGAGCAGAGGGAAAAAGAAGGAAGGGTGTGACATTTGTAGTGATGGAATTTGTCTTCTGAAGTAACTGTCATGCTTGATGGAGCCTGGCTTTCCTGGAGATGGCTGAACATGTGCCTGCCCATGGGATGTAGTGATTGAATTTCTTGTTTTGCTTTGCTTGCATGCATGGCTTTTGCTTTACCTATTGAACTGCCTTTATCTCAAGCCACAAGTTCTCTCACTTTTAGTCCTCCAGTTCTCTCTCCCATCCTACCCAGGGAAGAATGAGTGCAGGACTGCATGGGGCTTGGTTGTCAGCTGGTGTTAAACCACAACAGCAGGATAGCTCCAAACACAGGATGTTAGAGATTCACTTTAAGTCATCAATGGATGGATGAGTAAGACATGAAATAAGTGGACAAGCTTGGTGATTCAGAATATAAAGTAAAACTAATTTTAAAAAAAAGTGTCAAATATTTTGACTTGATGGTTCTGCGCGAATAAAAAAAACATCTGAGTATCAGACAAGACCCTGTATCTATAAAATGGAGAGACAAAGGGTAACAAGACTAACAATGCAAGAGAAAACAGCTAAATAATATTATTTAGGCTAAGATTAGAATGGCCTGAAATGACCTGAATCTGTGTTAAAATAAACACTTTTTTTTTTTTTTTAAATTCTTATTTGCTAAAAGGCATTTTAGCCTCACCCTAAGGAAAAAGCCCACACTATTATGCAATCATTTTGGCAGCTAGATGAGTATACTGTAATGGTTTGATTTGAAATTTGTGCACAAATAACACATTTATGAAAGAGAAGACAGTCTTTATTGTTTTTACTTTTTTCCCCTTTAAATAAAAGAGAAATCCTTGTAATGAAAAGTATTAAGTAGCTTGCCCATGAAAAACTCAGAAGTTTCATAATTCAAAAACTGTTTGCATTTTGGTTAAATAAATATATACTACCTTTTACTTTAAATCTTGACCCTTTTACCCAAAAGTGATATTGTTGGACATTATCACCTTAAAAAGTGTAAGCTATGCAGTGAAGTTTTACTGGTTCAATTTAACAAAGAATGTATAATAGGAAAGTACATTAAGAATCACGTTTACTCTCTTACTGTAACTAGAACATATCTTATGAACTACTTACATCTCATTTAAATGACTGGCAAATATAAAGTATAAGAAGTTTTGGCATCTCTGAAATTATGAACAGGTTGTATGTCTGAAAGCACAAGAAAATAGCCTGATTAATCCAGAGCTAAATTTGTCACTTGAGATGGAGTTAAACAGTGTTTGCATCATAAGCTTTTTTATCATGACAGCTTTATTTCCAGCACTTAACTCATTGTGTCAAGCCATGTCTTCTAATTCTATTTCAGGACCCGAAGAGGTAATAGAACTCTCAATGCTCTGCAAAAAAACAATTTTCACCCAAAGTTGGGCCTAAGTCATGATGTTTGATGCTACAAGTACCCTATTATAATTCAGTTTTATCACAAAGAGAACTCTTTCTGAAATTACTCTTTTGAAATGCACATTGTCAGATTTAAGCTCTAATGTGTTCCTTATTGCTCCTAGGGGAAAAAAATGCTGAATGATTGAGGTTATAGCTTTTCAAAACCTATACTAGTCCTTTAAATAGCTGTTGCTTGGCTGATATAACAGGAGATGGCCAGCATGTAATACACACCTTCACTGTTTTCATGCAAAAGCACCTTTACAATAAAGGATGCTGAATAAAAACACTCCAAAAGGCCAACAATTCTTGCTATTTAAAAGGAAAACATCAGTGTGTCTATTTTTTGTGCTCAGCAAGCTTTCTACTCCCTTTTACATTTTCTTTAGGTACGACTGCTATTTTGCAGCAGCAGTGTTCAGCAGACCCAGGGGAGGAAAATGTCAGTTTTCCAGATGGCAAACTGCCAGTCTGGTGATGCTGCGCTGAAAGCCACTGAGGGAATTCACTTTGTTGCAGAAGCAAAAGAACACCACTTCCTAACACACCTTGTGTACGTGCTTACTTCACAACAGCTGATGAAATAGCCCTCCTCAAATGCATGTTTAGATACTGTCAGGTTTCTACTGGTCCCCAGCAACTCTTTAAAGTCTTTACTAACTTACAAAAGGAAACATCCATCTTTTGAGAAGCAGGAATTAAGGTCTAAAATCTACCTCTATACAACTGGCTTATTTTCGGCTTCAAATGAGGCACATTTTGTTTCATAAAATGCTACCCAAAGTTGTTAGGTCAGGTGTCTGTCTAATAATATTATGCACTTTATGCCTCTAGAGAAAAAAGCTGCAGTACAAACATAAACTCTTCAGTGGAAAATTACTTAACTATTATTACTACTTTATTCTAGTATGGTAATTAAGATACCAAGTTTTTAAAGTGCCTGCCATCAGGGACAGCCTGGTCTGAAAAAAAACCCACAACACTTTATTAGGTATTCTAATGAAAGTTTAAAACCCTGGGATACATCTGATCTGAGATATTATTTCAGCTGTAGAATACAAAATGTCTTGCAATTTAATGGACTATCCCATTGGATGACTTTCTGATTTAAGAAGGCAATTGTTTTAGAAACATGTAAGTACTTTATTTTGCTTAAAAGAACAGTTCAATTTGATTTTAACAAATCAGACAAACTTAACACTTTCTGTGCAAAGCCCAGGTCTGTATGTGTTGATGTCCTTTGTCACAGGAGGTGAACTTATGGCATTTTTCTGTCTGAGTGGAGTCTGTCTGTCAGAGGCTAACACAATTTCACAGGTAAAAAGTTAACAGAGGTGGTACAGGTGCTTCTTGTACTAGTTCGCTGCCCTTCTAATTCTAAGTGGATGGGAAAGTCATATAAAACACCCTAAAATGCCTTTACCTCGATCTTGCACTGTAAGAGTGTCTTGGCCAAGAAGGACAGGATTAATAGAGGGCAGCCAAGTCTCCCAGTGATTTTTCCTTTACTTTCCTACGAACAATAGATATTAAGCATTAAGCTGATCTCAGCACTGCTGCCTTGAAGGTTCTTTTGAATATATTTAGAGAAGTACAATGTATTATGACTTTCAGCAAAAAAATTCTGGAGAAAGTACAGAAACAACACTTGGAGCAACAGCATGACCCATCGATGGATGCAAGTGGGAAGCACAATACAAACGACCTTCTGAGTAATTCTCTTCCCAGCCAGTTCCTATCAGATCTCTTTTAAGGTGTGCAAAGAGCTTGATATAAGTTATTTTCATAGCAGTAAAAAATGTTCTGCCTCATGTTCTCTAAATATATCACTCACTTTTTTTTTTTTAAATTTTAATCCATGTAATATCAGAAAGGTGTGAAGTTAAGCAATGATCCCTGCAAGGAGTTTTTAATGAAAACAAAGTAAAATGTAAAAATTTGGTTACAGCAAGTAAAGAAGTTTGGAAAAAAATGCATCCATACATTCAAACTCATAAACTGCTCCAAAGCTAAGTTAGCGGTAAAGTTAAAGACATTTTTACTTCAGCCTGTTTAATTAATTAATAATTTTGTTGCAAATAAAAACTCAAAACAAACCAACAATTTATTACCTACAAAATGAATTTTGAAGTGGACATAACTCAGATGCCAGCAAAAAATCATACGACCATATTCAGCTGCTCAACACGATATTGTGTTAATATTTATTTACATGTAAGTGCAATTACTAATTTGTATTCAGGAAAGATCATTTATACATACATTTGTGCATGTTCACTCATGCATAAGGTTCATTGCAGCTGTTACAACTGTAATTACAAAGTAGATCTCCCTTTGTCATATAGGGCCAATTCAGAACAGTTTCATTACTCTGTGACCCAGCAATGGTCATTTGGAATTTTTTTGGTTAGTATTCAACAAAAACGTCCAAAAAAATAGCACAATTTAAAATCAACTTCAGTAACATTTCCGGTCTAATCAAGATTAAAAAAAAGTTTTTGAAGAATCCATATCAGTTTGGCAGAACAGAGTTTTGAAAAAGGTAACATTTTGATTAAGGGTACTTAAAAACCTCAACTTTTTTTTTTTTCTCATGTCTATTGGGCACATCCTATATATGCACAATTTCACTTCTATTGGTTTGTTCTATAGGCAATCAACTGCAATGTGAAATGTTAAAATGTACTATTTATGGATTTTTGCTATTAAGTGATTAATTATTTATTTGTAATAGATACGTGACCAGCTGAATAGCCTGAATTCTAGCAGAAAAGCTTTTGCTATTTAATCAAAGAGGGAATACAATACATGCTTAATTGTCATCTAATTTGCTAGTTGTTATTTTACTGCAAGAAAGCTCTGCTGTTTAAAACTGTTTCTTGAGATGTAAAGGTGCTCATTTCTTCCATAAACTACAGGATCTTTTATGGGTGATCCTCATGGGTCCCTTCCAACTCAGAATATTCTGTGATTCTGTGATCTACACTTTGTAGGTTGTTAGAGCATGCTAACCATGGCAATATCAGAAAGCTTTCAGTATTGCTTTGATTAAGTTGAGCAGCATCTATCACACATTTGTTCCTTTCATCCACTGCAAAAGTGTGGGTAGTTGGGTGTTTCAGTTTGGGTTTTAGAAATATACACATCCATGCACATGGTGCTGGAATATCACTTTTAAAAATTATTTTGCATCTTACTCATTATGTAATTTTAATGTCAATTGAAGGCAAAATGTCACAGATATGACCTTCCTTTTAGATAGAAGTAAGATGACACAGTAAGAGTTGGTAGCCTGGGAAAAGTGACTCAGACTATTTAAAAGAGCAGGAACAGATGACCTGTTAATGAAACATGGACAGAAATCCTGCACTGGTACTTGAATCTCTTGAACTTACTTTACTAGAACTCAAGTAAATATGGTAATATTTTTCACAATTTGTAAAAATTTTCCCTTTTTTCCCCAAGAATTTTCAGGTAACTGCAGGTAGAATTAAATCATCGGATAGAAGTATTTAGTACTTACTATACTTTTTTCTTGGTTGTTACAGATTAAAAAGGGCAAAAGGTCAATGAACTCTAGAATACCAGGAGTTCAGAACTGCTACTGGTTTATAGTTTTCTTTTCTGTATATTTTTATATTTTTTTCTATATATTTTAAAAAAATTATTATTATTATGCCATTCTTATAAGATCCCTTTTTCTGGTCTAACCTGTTTTTTGCTAGACTCAGAAAGGGCCCAGTTCACAGGTGAATGCCGCCCCAGCTGCTCAAAGTATCCTATTCTCTGCAGTAATCACTTAATGGATATTAAAATCCAGGAGAGAGTTTGATGGTTCCCAAGAGTATTATGTTCCTCAGCACTTGTAAAATGCCAGAAAACTGAAAATTTGCATATGAATATAGGTTAAAATGTCAAACACAACTTTCCAAATTATTGCCAGAAATATAAGGATGTACTGCACTCTAGGATTGTAACCCTGAGTTCGACATACTTGCAAAATTAGTTTGAAGTATTTTTCATGTTTTCAGAAAGGTCTGCTGAATCCAGTATAATTAATGCTTCATGTTAAATTTGGCTGCAAATTCCCCTGATAACATAGTTTTCCTGGGATCTCTAATAGATATTGCCTGCAAAATGCTTTTATTCAATATCTGAAGCCTTAAATAAGTCTTCATGTACTGCTTGAATGAGGAATAGTGTGGGATTACACAATGCTCTGGGGCTTTGCCTGGCCTCTTCAACCCCTGCCAAGGGAAGGACTAGGGAGGGAAACTCCTTTACACTGATTTGTCTGCTTCCCTCTTTCTAGTGAGCTTGACACACCTTCACACAATCAAAAGAGATGATTTAAGTTACCAGTACTATCTTCCTGTGAGATGTCATCCCAATAAGGTAAATGGGAATTAAGTTCTGGGAATAAACAAAGCCTGGATTTTGTCCCCTCAATATCTGTCAGACACCAGTTACTTAAAAGAGCCAGCATGAAGGAAGGTGAAGGCTTTTAAGATTGGTGATGGATCTTTCTTTTTTCTGGTTTTGGCTCTGATTCCACCTCATACTGCAGGGTGAGGCACCTCTGGGAGGTGGCAGCTGTCTTTCTGCCAATTCTCATTCCCCTTGCTTCCAAAGGTGGGAATTGGGAAAGCTTCCCTCAGCTTCCCTGTAGTGAAGAACACCTTTTACACACACAGCATGGGGATACAAGGCTCCACAATTCCTCTGCTGAATGCCAATTATGCTTACAGACATATATGTGCAAACGTGCACATGCCCAAAATCCATCCTTCCTTGCTATGCAAGTACACTTTTACAAGAGTATAATATCTAAACAATGACAACTTTTGCTTTCATTTTAATTCTTTAAAATTAATTGTCCTCATCTTTATGTGGCTTAAACTCTGATTTCAGTGAGATCTAATGATGTGGCTTTTTATTTCCAGTCTATTCTTCTATGACTGTTTGGGAATTTTATTTCTTAAATTTGTGTGTTATCCATTTTCTCAGTAGGGTGATAGCCACTTCTTTTCTAGCTATCTTTTAGTGCAGAAATGCTGGACAGAGAATCTTCCAAATTATCCTGGGATACAGCTGTGGATGTATAGCCCGCCCTCTCTTTCTTCCAAATGCCCCTTCTCCCTACCCCCATCTCACAGACTGAATTTTTTCACAACAGCTGTTCTTGACAATGCTTAGAAAGTGATTATATTTGCTGTCAATTTGGGTAAATTATTAACATCAAAGCTAACAGCAGGATGCTTGACATTAAATTTCAAGATTTTCATTAAAAAGAAGGACAAGCCAGGATAGAGAAGAGTGGGTGGAAGAAAATGGGTGGAGTAGGGTTGGTTGTGGGGAATTATGACTATTAAATGAAAATTAATTAATCAGAAAATTAATTCAAAATTCAGCTTGTATTAGAGATGCTTTTTTTGTTTTCTGTCATGTTTCCATATGTAGATGATAACTACAGCAAGGATCATGGAGAGGGAGAAGACCCAAAGTCTAGCCTGTGCAGAGGTGCAGAGGGGTTAGGAAAATTAATACCTTTCTCAATCCCTTTTTTAACTTCTACCATATCTGTTAAGGTGAGCTAATACAGTCACCTCTTGCTTAACCACAGCTTGCTGTTATTATGGGTTATTCAACAAGGAATTTCATGACTCGTTTCATAAAGCAAGAATTTATTGAATTCTAAGAGGTGAACAATGAAGATAAATTGGGATGTGTCTAAATGAAATTAAAAATTATTACTTGCACAAAATTTAGAGTGTGACTGGCTGTACCACCAAATTTGCAGTTAACACTGTTAGGAATTAAAGGTATGTAACTGATAAAGATGGATGTCTCACTTTCTTAGCTCCAACCCGTGCTGTTTAAAATAAATATTATAATAATTGATCTCTGTGAATGATGTGCATGTGCTAAATGACGCTTGATATATGACACCAACTTCCTGCTCCTGGCACTGATGGATGAGCTTAGTCTTCCTATAATGAAAAGATGGTCAAACTTTCAATTACACATATCGCACCTCCACAGACAAAGCATGATGAAAATAAATTCAATACCATTCAGCTACTGCCAACCTAGCATTAGCATAGGCCCCCAAAAAAGATTTAATCGAAGCTCTGTGAGAGCGAAAAGCATACCATTTTGTCTTCACTCCTGAATATATTACTCTGTGGCATTAAATGTGAAATGCACACCTCTTTTTATTTCAGAGCATTTGTTGTTACATTACCTCCTCTGGAATCAATTGCACCATAAGTGGGATTCATGCAGAGTCATAAAGCACCCTGGGGAAACCCACAGGAAAAAAATTCTGGTGCAGAAAAGAAAAATTCCTTGTTTCCTCATTCACAACTTGAGGAACAGCAACAAAAAAATCAACAATACACTATTTCGTGGTATAGGGAAACACTACTAGTTAGGGATTCAACTATTTTTCTCACTGCAGGTTAGTAATTATTTATACATTTTCAGGGCAAACTTAGAAGATGATGCCATGTTTGCAGCTGCAGAATTTTTCCACCAGAAAAAGTGGAATACTTGAAGGATCTTTCTACAGATCTTCCCTTTTCCTTCCCTTCAGGAAGCAATGCAAACCAGGAAATTCAAGGAGTACAGTTGAGAAATGGAATTGAGTAAGTGGTTTTTCCCAAATGACTTCAGAAGTCAGCTTCTGCAAGACATTTCATGGGTATTCCCTTTTCTGATGCAGTTGTGGATACTTCATTATCTTTCTAAATGTCTAATTCTTTTAGGGATTTTTACAGGAGTTGAGTGAATTTGTGAAGGAGATAATTTATTGTGTCAATCTCATACAGGTATGAAGACTGATGTTCAAGGTGGCATAACATGCTGTAACTAGGTATCTAAATTGTCATTTCAGTCTGTTGAAATGAGATTGATTGAGTCTTGAGAGGAATTTAATCGAAAAGTGTAGGCAAACACATATAATGCAGGTATTCTACACTCCATTGCCTGTACTGCAGAAGGACAAATTTCATTTGCCCACACATGCCTGGTTAGGACCATTTGATATGAGAGCAGAGGAGTTTTCCTGGAATAGCAGGGAAAACTCTGCTTTGGTAGTCAATAACCTCAACTGAACTTGCATTTCAGAAATGGACAAATTCAGTCTGTGTCTTAAACTGAGTACTATCTTGCCTGCCCTCAACTCACAGAAAAGTTCATAACCACTGGCTCAGGTTTCAGATTTCAAAATGAAAGTCTGTCTTCATGAGATTTATAAAATAAAACAAATTAACCACATCACAAATTAACTTGAACAAATTCAGTTCAGTTTGCAATTGCCCTTGCTCTTAAATGTGCACTGAGAATCACAAGTAGATGAGGAAAATAGCATACCTTTCTATAATTAATTTCGAATGGAGGGACATTTACTAATTCTTATTTTTTCAACAGCCTCTTTTAATTTCATATGGCGGTACCTTCAAATCCTCCTAACGGACTGTGTTTCTGTACTGCTCTTTATCTGCAATGCTTCTTTGAAGTCCTTTCTGTGCCTTTGTTGACACAGGACTTCACTAAATAAATAATTAAGAGGAAGAGCTTCCAATTGATTTTGGAATAAAATTACATTAATTTCAGTTATTTTATGTCCTACTCCTGACACAGCTGCACACCATTACCAGATCTACTTTTCCAGATCCAGCTGTTGTGTGCTACCTTTTGGATATTAATATTTCCAGCTGCTTACCACAGCTCACTAGCTGATGAAGGCAATTTGAGCTAAGCCTTCTCAAATGATGTTTGAAGGAGTACTCTCTCTAGGCCTTTCACAGAGCTGGGCAGGAATTATTATCTAGCAGAATGGTGGTAGGAAGAAAATGAGTGTCAATAATCATCTTAAATGGCACAATTATTCAGAAATAAATCTCAGTTTGTGATGTAAAATTTTAGTCATTTGTGCTTCTCAGCCAGACATTTTCATTTAGATGCCTGCAAGAGTTCCCCCTGATCAGTAAATATTAATAATAAACTTAGTAATCTAGATAGATAGAAATAAAAACTGTGACCACGTCGTTTCCTAAGCTTAATTTCCTCTCTACTTCCTTTTATACCTGAAATACAAGATGAACACTTTCTGTTTGAAGGATTTAAAATGCTTCCCTGATCTGTATGATGTAGCAATATCTGAATATACTGAATTCCTAATGAGGCTCAGGGAAATTAATAAGACCCCTCTGGACTTTACTGACGTTTCTAGTTACACATATCAAGCCAAAGCCTCTTTTTCAACCTAATAATTTGTTGTATTTCATTTAACAACGTGAATGAAAGACTAAGTTCATTTGTAATTGATTCAAAATATCTCTACAATTTTTTATTAGTATTAAATCATACAAGGCTAATTTTTATATTCAATTACACTCATAGTAGTAAAAAAAAAGATACAGCTTAAAAATCACATCTGCCACCTAGAATGGCATAAGAGTTCTTCATACAAAGAGAAGTTATGGAGCTTATTTTCAGATGCTACTTACCAACCCTAGATCTGACTATCCTTTAGAACAGGTGCAGAACTTCAGTTAGACTGGTCTTCAAAATGACTAATAATTAAATTCTAGAAGAATGAGGGTGAGTTTCACTTGTAAGTGAGTGGGTGTTTTTCTCAGCAGAGTACCGTTCCTTTCTGTCTAATTTAATATATTTTACATTTTCTATGTGCTGCAAATATTTTATCTTAAAGATTTTTTGGTGCCAGCATCTCTCAAAAAATAAAATTTCCCGTAAGTTAAAACATATTTATTTGAAATAGCCACATTTTGGGAACATCATGTGATGCCTTGAATGTTTTGTTCAACCATATAAAAGCTCTACAGTGTATATATTCATGTCATATTTAGTAAATTCGTATGTAGAAGACTTGGTAAGCAATCTCAATCTGTTTGTTATTTTCAAATTATTTTCCAGAAAAAAAATTGTTTGCTACAATTATATTTAGCACATTTTCAACTAATGTTTTTAAAACTGACTAATTTTAATATTTGTAGTTAGTATTGAAAAAAATAACACTGCAACAGATATTAATACCTACAAAACAAGATCACATTGGAACAGGCTAAAGTCCATAGAAGTGAAATTCAGATCAGAGCTTGCATTAAAAAACCCAAGTAAAATCCTGGAGCAATCAGTTTTTACAAAGACTATGAAATCTGTCTGATGGAATCAATGCTTTCAGTTTTACAGTATCTGACATTTCTATAAACAATTTTAACCTCTATAATGAAAGGAAATGCAATGTATTCAAGAAATGAACCTGCTAAAATATAATCGAGATTTTCACAAAGAGTAGTATCTTTTGGAAGTCTGCTCAACAGTGATAACACTGTCAAAATGAACTGAGAGAGGCATAGAATTATTTATGTTAAGCAAGTATTTATCACTTCAAGAATATTTTAGCAAAGACAAAATCCAATACAAACGTACATTTGACTTTTTAATATACTAAATCATTCCTTCATAGCGTTGCATTTCAACATAGTCCTATAAACACAGTGCAGCAGTAAAATATAAGTCTCTGTTTGGCACTCACACTGAGAATGAAGAGGCTGAATATTATAAAACATATTTGGTTTATGGACATTGTACAAGAAGATGAATAAATTTGCTGGCTTGGCTTTGTATTTCAGTAACTGCAGGCCCAGATGATAGCAAGATGCTTTACTTTTAAGCCATATAGGGTATTGAGGGGCATTAATCAAAGTGGCAATATACAGGAAACAAAGAACATAGTCTCCCTGTGATAAAGAATGAATAAAACTCCAAACAGAAGCCAACAAGGAAGATCCCTAGCATAAGCTCTGCTTCCAAATCTAATAATAATGGGATTTAACAGCCAAAATACCCAGTCTCTCAAATCATAAAGGCTTCCTACATGTGGATTGACATGCAGGACAACACAGTTGTTTAGAGGAAGAAGAGAACAGAGGTGAATGACTTAGAGCCTCCCACACAACAAATTTTCCTGTGAAGTATCTGTCTGTCTGTCCCTGTACACGTGTTCAGGGGGTGCAGGTAGTCTGACCTTTCAGCATCAATGTTAAACACTGTGCTGTGCAAGTTCCTGTCAGAAGCTGAAAAGTAACTCAGAGGAGTATACAACTTATGTTTGTAAAAAAATATTCTATTATTATTACTCTGAGGTGGGGAAGTGCTATTTTCGCAAGTGTAGAGGTAAAGACCTGAAATATCAAAGTAATATATGAAAAATGCAGGTTTAAATGGCTTAAATGCTAAGTCTTTCGAAGGAATTAAAAACCAAGCCTAGGATAATGTCCTAAGTACAGGACTCTGATTACAGAACCCATTTTATAATTAACACTGAAAGTAACTTCTACCCAGAAAGGTGCTGGATGGAGTCTGTTATTGTGGGGCAATCATATCAGAGGACGCCATGCCATGCCATGCCATATCGTACTCTTTCTTAATTTCTAAGCTTTCCTCCTCTTGGTAATTTGATTCACAATAACTCAGCTATTTTAAGTGAAAGAATTATGCAGTTTGTGTTCTTTTTCTTTTTCACTGCAAGTCAGAGGGGGGAGGATATTTTTGTCTCCAGCAAGATGGTAGTAAAAAAATCGTAAATTTAGAAAATGGGTATTCTCAACATATTTTACATATTTATGTAAATAATGGATTAAAATATATATATAAAGATGGATTGAAATATTTTTTCTAACTTTTGAAAATTTTTATCTGAAACTTTAACTTGTGTTTGCTAACACTCTCATTAGAATTAACCTACTTAATTATGTTAATAGGAGAAGTGCCTTAATCTGATATGGCATGCATGGACTCAAAAGTTTTTAACAAAGCCCAGTTTAAAAAAAGGTCAGATATTTTCCCCTGAAATTGTCTGAGAATCTAGCAGCAACTCAGAAAAACTCAACAACAGCAATAACAAAAACTTTAAGTTCTTCTTATATAAAATGTCTTCTCTCTCAAAAGTATCTGAATAATAAAAACAATGTTACTCTTGCTAGACATTTTCTACAGCAAAGAAAATAAATATTAATGATTTAGATTTTTTTAAACTTTTAAACCTATATTAAATAATAAATAACACTTTGGTTTAAAATTAACAACAATAAATTATAGAAGCGGAAATAACTTTTCTGTATTCCAGGCAAATAAAACAAAAAGATAATTTTTTCCTTTCATTCTTCCTTCATTGATCCACTCTCTGCCCCCCCTTCCCCAATCCAAATAACACAGGATCATATCAGAAGATGGACAAATCAAGCCTTCCTCTTATTTAAGGACAGAGAGAACTTTACATTTATAAAAAGGGAAAGAGTGTCTGAGAGTATTCTCCTTTGTCATGGTCAGGGAAGCTCTGAAAGAGGTGTAATCCACTGAGGGAAAGGTCATAAGATCAAAACAGTGTGCAATGAGCAAACATACATTATGTGGTGTTGGTCTCATGGGACACCTACTACCTAGCTACCAGTTGCTTATTTTGCAGCAGAGCACCCCACTGGGATTTGCCAAATCAGTGAGCTGAACTGCTGACACCTGCAAGCCACAGCATGCAGAAACTCAGTCTGTTGTGATTTACAGGGTCACCATAAATCTCACTGTCACAAAAAGGTAAAACTAACCATGATTTGAAAAGCATGAGGTATATACAAGGGAAACTTCTTAGATGTAATCCTCCTCTATAGGAATAATATGTCCCAAAGACGTATCTCATTCAGACACAAATGCAAGCCTTGATCATCACCTTTTTTGGACTCCCAATGCCACAGCATTTTTATCTTTTTTAATCTTGCAGGTTTTTTGTTCTTCAGAGATTAGCTAAACAACCATGATCTCTGACATACACTACAACTTTTGAGAAGCATGGACTCTCACGTAGTCTTTCTACTGTCATTTCTGAAGCAGCAAACTACAAGCCCAGGAGAGCCACACAGTCCCATGATGAATTTCCTAAAATATTCCATCATACTATCAGTGTATACACTTCCAAACCTCTGTTTTTCACAAGAGGACTCCTATGTACCAAAAGAGTTTGGACTGTCTTGATTGACAACATGAGACTATAGAATAGGAAAAAAAAAAAGGAGATTTTCAGACATCCATCACTTAGAAGGCTTTATAGCTTTGGATATGCTGACACTGAATTACAGTGCAGGGTAATCCTTTCAAAATGACAGAATGTCTCACTGCCAGGAATGAGTGGCTCAATGAATATAAGAAGTCTAAGGTGGCAAGAGCTTCCTTAGTGACTGCATGTTACCAGGTGGCAAATGTGACTTTAGGAAAAGAGGGGATCAATGTGTTTACAGAAACATTCCACCTAAAAATAGTTTGGACATAAGATTACAGTCAATATCTCTTCAGGGCAAAATGAGGTTAAGACTTTTAGAGCCTTAAATAAGAGATGGAAGCAATGATTTTATAGAGAAAAAGTAAACTTTCTCACTCAGTCTCCCTGGTATTACACGTCATATCAAACATACTCATAAGGAGATAAAGCTGTGAAAGTCTGTACAAAGGAATTTAGACAATTTAAGTGTTTACTATGACTACAATAAAGACAATGGAGATGTTGATGGAACAACTATGTAAAAGGTGCTCAACACTTCCTGTACTTTATAGCCATCTCTGTAATGTGGAGTGATAACATAAGTCTAGGTATTACCCAGATTGCATCCCGTGGTGAGGTACAGGGGATACAACCATAATTGCAGCATATAATCTTTATAAGGGACAACAAAGAGAAAGTAGGGTGGTTGTTCAAGCCCCATCATGGGTGTGCAGCTTGTTTTCAGATCCTTTCCTACTTCAATGCTGTCAGTTTGAACTCTGCTCCACCTTTGTTTGATGTGCTGAATGTTTAATAAATCCAGTTATTAAATGGTAGACTTAAAATACCCTTTAATGCTCTTTCCTGCTTTCTTCAAGTTGATAAAAAACCCCAGCTGATTGCTTTATGCTAACAGCCTATTAGTTTGTGGACATTTTCATGAAAGTTATTACCAGATGATAAAATAAGTCTCAACAGTAAGAAATACAGAATTTTGTAAGCTCATCTCCTCTTTTCCACCTATTTATGGAAAAACCGTGTTTCTATGTGACTGTGGGCTGACTGATTTCTTTGTCAGTGCTGGTCGTAATTATGGAGCTGCTTGTATAAATATCTAGCTATGTCTGTATGCTTTGCACTTTGCTCCAGAAAAGTTTGATGAAATGTAGCCTGATCTCTCACAAATGTTTGTTTTACTGCAGCCAATGATAAGCATGACATAATTATCTAGATTTCAGATACTGAGGTTACCATTGTGTTACCATCAGAAGATGGGGTTTAGACAATAAATAGATATTAGATAAATTGTATATTTTTACAAAGCTCAAAGGATAATAAAAATCCCTTGGCATGGTTATTTATATGTTTGGTTCAGAAAGAAAGAAATCAGTAAAGTTTCTAATGTCTTGATCCCTTCTTTGCTAATCCCAGATCATAATCATATTGGGCAAAAAATTACTCCTTTCTAATCTATTTCTGGGAGTGCTTTAGGTTAACCTTAGGGAAAATTGCATGCAAGACAAAAGAATACAAATAGTTCCTGGAGCATATGAACTAGTGAACATGATTTCCTATAGATTTATGTCTTTTTGACATGCTAAGAAGATATGAGAATTGTTTGAAGTTTTGTCATGATTCTGGCAATACTTGTAAGTATGCTCTGGGTCTATAGGACAATAATAGAGTTTCTCTTTTCTTTCTGCCTATTTTCATACGTTTTTTAGTACCATTAATTATCTTTACAGCACATTCTGTCTGTTCCAATTTTATTACAATTGGGAGAACAGACATGTGACACATGAATAGCTGGTAATAGTCATATATACTGTTTATCCATAGGAAATTAAGCTAAAAAGCAAAAGGATCAAAAATAATGGGGAATATTTGGCAGAGACAGTGCATGGAGACTGAATGGAATTACACGCCTCTGAGTAGGAGGAAATTTGTACCACCCACACATATTTGTCTTTTCATAGCTATGTGATCAGTGTAGTCTGTACATCTGGATATGTCTTTCAGATGTTCAACCTCATTAAAAGCATCTTTTTAAAAGAAGACTTGCTCTTCCTGTTGCATTATCTTTGCAGTAATAGAATTAGAATTAGAGGAAAAGCCTTCATTATTCCCAGCTGCCTTTTGCAGAATTTATCCCTACAATGTATTCTCCTGTTTCTTAATTTTATTTGAAAAAATCTTGAGTGATAGGACCTCCATAATTTTGTTGGAGAGAGCATCACATGGTCTAAATGATTACATTCTAAACCATACTAACAGGCACGCTGTTTCCCCCCTGTTCTGATACAAATAAGCCCTTTGGGAAGTTAATGAAGCTAAAATTCCCACAATGTTTTTAGGAGTTATTCTGAACTTCTTTTTCATGAGATGATGAGATCTTTTGTATACTTTTCAAGACAACAGAAACAAAGAGGCCTGATTCCTCTCTCTGCATTAGAATTGGTTACCCTCTATCATATTTACAGAAGAAATAAAAAATATGGGTTTGATAGGTAGTTGTGTTTTTTTTTTCCTGTGTTAAATGTTTTCTCAGAAAAAGATAAACTCTCAGGGAAAGGAATGTTTGTTCTTGAATGTAATGCACTTGGAACAAAACACAATGACTGTCTGGTGGCTGCTGAATGGGAAGCCACAAATACTCCCACAATGCTGACTCTCAACTTATGACCCAAGGATTTCCAGGAAGGTAAGAAATCATTAAAACACTTCTTCCAAAACAAAACCCGTAGAAGCCCTGGGAACCTTCTTTTTCTGAGTCATCTGGGATTTAAGATATCGATGGGAGTCACAGTCCACAGACTCTGAGAGCTGTATCATAGATCTATTCACTGATGAAGAGCAAAGCACTGGAAAATTTTGTGACCTTTGACTAATGATTGAACTCTCATTTCAACATTTTCCAAATGAAGGCTTCATTTAATTAATTATAGGTTTAGGTTTAAAGTTCCTTAAAAAAACAAACAAACAAAAATAAACCAGAAAAAAGCCAAAGAAAAAAAAATACTATTTTTTAAAAGCGACTTTGAAAAAAAAAAATCTTGGAAAACAAAAGCTCTACCTTCTGATTGGTTCTTTTAGGTGGCAGAACAAGTACAGAAAAAATAGAAATTGATAAAAAACTTGATTCTAGTTTTGAGGCTGAAATATTGAACAAAATTGAAATAAACTTACTTCAAATGCCTCCATAGTTCTACATTCTGATGCCAGAGCAAAAGTACTCATGTACTTATAATACTTGCATTGCTTTTGAAAGAAGGATATATTTGAAAATTGTGGGAAAGCCTTTCCATGCAATATTTCGTGTTCAGTTTTGTAAAGTCAAGAAGTTTACAGAACAGGTTTTCAGAAAAGGATTTTAACATATTTAGCCTTTTGAAATTCATTCTTCATGATTACAGATTTCATTTATAAGGATACCATGATCTGCAGAGTTCAGCATCCTTTTCCTTAATAGATTCTTTTCCCCTTAGTTCAGCTAAGTATTTTGTTTTTCAGTTTGTTCAACTAAGCCCCTGCTGTTAACTATGTCACCCTTTGAATGTAACTGTCTTCTATTCCTTACCTGCAGCCATTGGTGCCTGGAGATCAACTCAAAAGACACCATCCTTCTCAACAAAGTTACAGTCAGGTTTGGGGTTTTTTTTGTGTTTTTTGTTTTTTGTTTTTTTTAAACTTTGTGATAGAAAGATTTTAGCACCAGAAATGTGTGGTAGGGCTATGAGAGCCATTAACAAAAAAAGCATGCAAGCTTGACAGAAATCCTTTTGCATGTCCTTGTCAAATATTTGCAGAAAATTGTATAACTTTATTTGTACACTACTCTCAACTGTTTTATGAAAGAAGTTTTATGTGTCAATTGAACTTAAACAAGCTTATTACAAGCCTTGTAATTCAGGGTCTAGTAAAACAAACATAGATTTCCCTATATCACTTTAAACAGTTAATTAAGACAAATATAATCTTTAGCTATGAATCCATGTTGATCCTGTCAATATTGTTCAAAATACGACTTCATTTGTGGCGGTGCCTTTGCAGTTTCTCAAGGCCTCTGCAACACACACCCTCGAGTATTCCATATGAGTGCCAAAAATTACTGCTTTTGGGAAGGTGGGAATGGCACTACCACACTTAGGTGAGAGTTTTAGGGGAATTGACAGCTAAGAGTTCACTCCACACAGCTAGTAACCCACGAACAGGCAGAGTTTATTCTAGGCAGCTTTTGCTTTCACATTAGTACATTTGTTGCACTGGCATATTGATTTTTGCTGTTCTTTTGAATCTCAAACCATTTGGTTCTGCAGGCTCCCTGAACTATGGTACTATCTTTGAAAATAATAGAATATTTTTGTCTCACCCTTAGACCATTTCTAGTGGAGACAATAAATTTTGAAAGGTCTTTCTTAACACAACTACAGAGCTGATCTAACCAGATTATGACAATATGAGATTTATTTCAGGAATAGCTGAAAGGTATGACCTAGACAAACTGTGTTACTGACAGCCTTTCCTTCTTTAATTCCCAGAAGACTTAATATATTATTTTCATTATAACATGAGCTACCAAAGTTAAGTTAAAGGAGAGTTTATACACTTACAGAGAAAGTCTGATACTTTTAATCTAGCTAAAATTACTCTATATTTGAATAAAGATCAAGGGTTTGGCTCTGAGGCGAGCTTATTGCTGACTTGGGAATATCCTGAACTTCCAGGATGTAATATTCTGCAGTTTTAGAGTGAAATCAGAAATGATTCAGCAACTAGCCAGCAAAGTCAGGAACAACAGTAACTCCAAATGTTTTCAGAAAATAAATCCTCTCATTTACTATCTCCCCACTTACAACCCAATATCAAAGGATGTATTCCCGATTCAATTTAAAGACTACTAACTTTCAAAAAGTGTCTGGAAGTAATTTGTAACCACATCTCATATTCTCAGCTATCCTTTCTGTGGTGCCAAGCTAATCATAACTCTGACCAAGCAATAAATAAAATTATTATTGTGTTCAAATCTGTTCAGTGATGACATAAATCTAAAAAGAATGTGGAGATAAAATTTCCTGTTTACAGTAACTCCTCACTATATTCAGAAACAGCTATGCTGATGGCCAAAGATCTTTTAATGTGTTCCCAAAGCTTGTTGGAAAGAGTTATTTAAAAGACTCCCCACTGTATCAAATCGTGCTGAGCTGGTTTCAGCTTGTTGTCATAACTTCCTCTTAAAGACAAAAAGAATAATGCAGAGAGTTCCCCAATGTGCTGTGGGACTCAGGAACCCTGAACTGTAAGTTTCTGCTGGAGAATCCTCATGGCCAAATGCCAAATTCAGCCTGAGAACATTTTTCCTTTTCTTGATAGTGCTCTGCAGAAAAGCTTAGTGAATGATCCTCTGAGAGATAAACTCAGAAGCGCTGAGCCTTGCTGGGCCTCCCCTGTGTAACTGCTTAGGTAGTTTAGTGGTAATGTAGCTGTGATCCAGGAGCTGCTTCCCACAGACAGCACACAATTCACCATGACACTCTGCTCCCTGGTCTGGAGCAGCTCTCTTCTCACACATTATGTGTCTCATCAGATAGTCTTCAGCACATTGAGACCTCACTTCCTGAGTTGTCCATGTTAAGTACACTGCCTGTTTGTATCCATGAAAAGATGGGGGAAGATTACCCATGCAGCCAAAGAGAGAACCAGATCTGACGTTCCCTCCAAACAGCAGTACTACACAGCTTTGGCTTTCAGAAGCAACACAATGTCTCTGCTTCACCTTCCTCCACTTCTTTCTAACTGAGCAAACATGAATAGCTAAGCGACTATCTGCATCAGAGCTTGGGTCAATGCTCTCCAAACTCAGCACAGCTGGGACAGCATCTAAAGCACTGCTCACCAGCACACCGTGAGCTTGGGAAAGGTCAGAGCCAGCCCTGTAGGAGTCTGTAACCTCATTTTGGGGAAATGTCATCAATTGGCCTAGTCAGTGTAGGTTCCTCAGAGTATGCTACCTGCTGAAGTCTTAAATTGTCTCCAACTCAGTTAAACTGCAATTTTAAAAACTTTAGATATAGTCTAACCTTTGATCATTTTCCACAGGGATAACAAAATGTGTACACCTGACCGCAAACCACCTTCAAATCTAGTTTTCTAAAACCCATGAGGGAACATGAAAGTACCTATGTTTTAAGATAGAAGACTGAATTAACATCATTAATCCCTCTCTTAGAGAAACCAAAGCATTTAAGCAAAATTTTCACCAAACAGGAAAAAATGCTCTGATTTTATGGCAAAGTGTAAGCATTATTAAACTAAATATTTACAATTTCTAAAGCTATGTGCAATTGAAAATAAGCTTTTCTATTATAAAATACCTGGCAACTCTAATAATAGATAGTGTTATTGGCTCTACCTGCAGTAACTATATTATATGCAAGTTCAAAAGATATATTTACATACTCCAGTGAAACCAAGAGGGATTTTCAATATTTCCCATTACCATAGTAAATTGTTTTCTCAAAAGTGTCATTTCGTTAGAGAAAGTAGTAGGAAACAATTAAAAGATTACTGTAATAGTACCCCCCATAATATTACTTACTGGAACCATACAACAGATTATACATTATTAAAATGTACTCTTCTCCATCTGGACATGAGCTGTACACCTACAAGCATTGTATTCATGCAGTACTGGTAGGAAGACTGTAATACAGTAGATGACCCAAAAAGGAGAGCAAGCCTGTTAATAAGCTCTTTCTTTGTTAACATGTTCTGTACCTTTTGCAGTTGCTCTTTTCACTATGGAAATGTATCAGCAATGTTACTTAATGAAAGATTCTCCCAGAGAACACTTTTGGAGTAGTGAACCTTGCTGGCTGCTTACAGGAATTCATAAAGAGCATTCTGAGTCCTCTCCAAATTGAAAATGTGTTTTTTATATGAGCTAGGATAGACTAGATAGACTATCTTAGTAGGAATTTGGGAAAAAAGGAGGCATGAAAGAGACATTAATTTCAGACCATAAAAATAATTCAGAATATTCTGCTTGAGATTCCATCTTTTTGTCAAACTGTGGATGAGGTAGCCATGTCATTGTAAATTATGGGTATTGCATGCAAACAATGGCTTCTTTTATTGGTCTGCTCTATGTGTGCTTACAGTGCTTGTAATTGAGGATGATTATGGTTAATGATTCTAGTAATGTGTACTTTCAAACCAGCAGGACAGTGCAATTTGTATCAAATCTATTCAGTATCTCTTCAGGCATTTTGCCTAGTTTAATCTTAACCCAGCACTTGCTGTAGAGGAAACCTCTGGAAGCTTCACAGCTGGCTTGAATAGAAGATTTCATGGTACTTTTATAGTGCACTCAAATCAAATATTCCACAGACTTCATCTCATCTGGACAGCTTGTAGCCTGTCATACTTCAATATGATAAGGCCAAGATCTCTAGCACAGGAAACAGTTGTATATAGGATGCATAACAAAAAAAAAACATCTGTCTGTGAACATCTGACAACACATTCACAAGCAAAATTAAGTCTTCCTGGAGAATTAACATTTCAAATACTTTTTGGAATAAGGAAGTAAAGCCCGTAGTCAGGTATTCTTTTGAAGAGGCATAACTAACTTGCCAGTGCATTTTATTGCATGCCTTTAAGCAAAGACTTCATTGGCTTGCTCTCTCAGTACAGGTAGAGTATATGAGTAACTCTGGAAGTTCCTAGCTCTGGGTTGTAGATGAAGAACAGAGAAATTAGAGGTCTGTGTAAGAAGAAGATAAAAACAAGCAAGGCTGAAAAGGGATTTGAAGTTTCCTGAAGATTTAATTGCATTTCTCTGCAGCTCTTTAAGTGCAAGATTATATTCCTATCCTTTCTAACTTCAGCAAAGTCATTATTGTGTCTACATATTTTAGTTTCTTNAAGTATTTTTTTGGTTTTTTTTTTTTTTTTTTTTTTTTTTTTTTTTTTTTTTTTTTTTTTTTTTGTCTTGGTGATGCCAATCAATATTTTTCTTATACAATTAATACAATTAACACAACTCTATCAGCTTGTTCAGTTTGACCTGACACAGTATCTATTTTTTTCACAGATATGTACTTACTGAAATCCTGGCTTTTATTCTGGAAGGTTGTCTGAGTATTTTCTCAAACTTACCAAATTTCTTACTGTTTTCATAAAAACCTGATGTGTGTGATTGCTTTGGTTTTCTTGTCTTCTGTATTTTGTTATGCTCAGTTGGTGTCACTTGTGCTCTTTTGTGCTATGTCTTGCAGATCAGCATGTGGCTCAAACAGAGGGATTTTCAAGAGGTCTGAATTTTAGGTCTGAAGAAGCAAGCATGAAAATAATTTTTAGCTTGTACCACTTTCATAAGCATTCCAGGGATTCCAGGCTGCTGGGATCTCTAGACTGTAAAACAGAACATATTCACCTTTCTCTATGTACAGGAATTGCAATTTCTATTCCCCTCTGGCTCCCATTGTGAGACTGTGGGGGAAGACTTTAGGGAATGACTGTCCTTCCCATGTTGTGCCTCACTTCTACCACTGAAACTACAATTCACTATCTGCAATTGTCTTGCCATCCTACCCTTAGGGGAAAAAAAAGGCAAGCTGCTCCCAGAAGTCCATACTTTTATTTCAAATTTCAGTAGAGTAGAGTAGTCACAGGAACCTTTCCCTTCTACGGAAACTTCAGGATGTCAGTAAAAGGAAAGAAAATCCTAAACCCTGAAATAAAATGAGAAACCTATTACCATGGGAGTGCATAGCATAAACATAAGCATCTGATGTAGGTTGTCCACAACTTGCTGTCTTGTCAAAAGGAGATGAATGAAATCTCACAAAGACTCTAAACTCCTCATGCATTTTCATAGTTGCAGCTGTAGCTTTCAAGGGTTCCATTTCAAAAGGGAAACAAGTCAGAATAGCTTACATACAAAAATATACAATGATCCTACAGCCCAGGAGGAGCTCTGATTTTGAGAAATGTTATTGTATTCATCACTAGATACTAATGTAAATATCTGCATTTCTTATCAGGGAAAAAAACCTGGAATTTCTAGTCCAAATAAAAGGTTATGCTGTTATTGAAAAATATATAGGGAGGGTTTGAGGAGAAAGATGAACATTTGATTTTACAGGTCAGAGGCCATACGTGGTGGGGACTAGTAGGTGCAAGCTATCAGCCTGGAACTAGAGATGGAGTAAATTAATAACTCTCCACTGATTTCAGCAAATATAGAAACTTTCAATAAAGTTATGTTAATACACTTTAGTATATTTTGCATGTTTATATTATGAAAGAGGGTATCTACTACAATTATAAGCCACCAACAAAATGTAACTCACACTGGGACTTTGTTTTATAGAAACTCATGCTGCAACAAACAAAATACAGAAGATGCATCAAGCAATTGGACAANNCCCCGGCTGGGAGAGGATATAAAAAGTTCTGTTTCTTATTGTTGGATGTCTGTCTTTTGGGCCAGAGAGCGACGCACCCAGTTCAGCTGAATTGGCTTAATAAAGGTTTATTTTTGCTTTGAAGACTTTGTCCCTCCTAAATTTTACTGGTAAGTGTGAGAATTTCTCACACTGATCATGCTGGCATTTCTTCAAGAACTGAAACACACAAAGATTTCTTCTTAGGAAGAAATTCTTTACTGTGAGGGTGGTGAGGCACTGGAACAGATTGCCCAGAGAGGTTGTGGACTCCCCATCCTTGGAGGTGTTCAAGGCTGGGCTGGATGAGGCGCTCTGAGTAACCTGGCCTAGCAGAAGGTTCCTTGCCCATGGCTGGGTGGTTGGAACTAGATGATTTTGAAGGTCGTTTTCTACTCAGGCTATTTTATGATTCTAAGATGTAATACCATATGACTACAAATTCTGATCACCACATAATTTAGAGACTGAAAATATCACAAAATCACAGAATATGCTGAGTTGAAAGGCAATATTCTGTGTACAGCTCAGTTTCTTTTTCTTGCAAAACTTTGCAACTTCATGAATACAAGTAAACAAATGCACATAAATTTGCTAGACTAAAATCTATTACTTTTCTTCTTTTAATGCCATCTACCAAAGCTCTTGGACTCAAGGCTATCATAGAGGGTGCACTTTGTTTCCCATGATGTGTCAAAACTTGCGCTTTAAAAAAGAAGTGATGTCTCATGAAAACTATGGACTGATTTGCATCATAGAAGTCAAAATTCAGCTGTAGAGACTGGTCCACAGGTCATTACATAAATAAACTGCAGCTCTTTCAGAAGTTTTCCAAGTAGAATCAAAATCAACATATTTATGATCTCAGATGAAACTTAAAATCCTTCATTTTCATCCATTCATAAAAGAAAATCTGAAAAAAGAAATAAGATTCCAACATATTACATGGGGAACAGACAAAAGATAAATAAACTGTTATAATGCTTTCCATTAAATACAACGTGAAGAATCTTAACACAGTATTGATAAAGATAATACAGGCAAAGTATCCTAAGATGTACTTTAATGATTCCAGCTAACTTCTTTCACTAAGTTTTGAGGCCACAAGTCATTACAGCCACTTTTTTATGACTGAGTAATTTCACTGAGCAACCATTTCAATCCACCTTCAAGTTATGAAAAGTATCTACTCAGCAACTGTTCAATTGTGCAGTGTTGACACACTGCTGGCAGTAGGAACATTTGCTGACTTTTTTATTTTTCAAATGCGATATGTGAGGGTGTATAAACTTCTTTAAGGAAAAAATGTTCTGCTTAATACTTCTTACTATTTCTGGAACTTCAATAAAAAAAAAAAGACTGAAGGTTACATTATTGTTTTCATAATTTTCCATATATCAATAGATGACATTTAATACAAAACCAGGTTACTTGATGCTTTATTCTGATTTTGTGTTCAAATAAACTCTCATTGTATGTTTCCCTGATTTAACTTCATACAGCAGCTCCTATTACCAAAATCAGTTGTAATAAATTGTGGTTCACACACAAAAAAGTAATTTTGCAAAACAGACTTTATGCGACTGTACAGATAAAGAGATGTTTATTTTAGTAGGTGGGATACTCAAACTTTAGGGAATGTCTTTTAGAAGTTATTTTTTTAGTGGGGTTGGTATTAAGATTGATATTGTTTATTATCTAATGTAAGAGTTATTTTCCTTTCTCATTCATGACATAATAATTTAAAAACAGATTATTGACCAGGTTTCATTCTTGCAAGCTAGTATATACCTTCACATGGTGGCCTTCTAACTTTTCAAATACACTGGCTTGACTCTTGGAATTTCATTGAAATTTACTTCTTTATCAGCCACCCTTTTTCTATTTTGTGCAGTGTTAGCAGAGTTAGGATTTTTATAACTGCTTGAACCAGACTAAGCATATGAAGAGCAATTTCAGGCCATTAGACAAGACAATGACCTCAGTAAAGGGACCAAGAGCAAGCTGAGTCTTTGGGTTTTGCAGCTTTAAAAATGCAAGATCATCCACTTGTGCTTGTTTTGAGTAGGATTCAATTTCTGATTTTACAAGTAGCAGTGTTTGAATTCCAAGGATACTCATCTAATGTGCTTCAGCTGTTAGTCTTTAAATAGGGTTTATCATGGCTGTGTGTGCATCACAGTTGCATTATGGATCATTAAACAACTGAAATAAGTCAGAAAACAGATTCAAGAACAGATTAAATAAAAATGGTGTGATTTGGAGAGGTAACCTGTAATTCCCAAGCATTCAAGAAATAAGTAAACAAAACTCAGCATGTTTCACATTTTTAACTATTCCTTTGAAGCTACAAAGCTTCAAAGTTTTTTTAACTTGGGTTCTTTCTGTTCTCTCACCACCTTTCCAGGGTGGTGTTTTTCCAGCACAATAGAAAGGTGGCATTTTACCACTGTAGAGAAACAGTTTCTAAAGATTTTTATTAGGATAACTGAAACTCTGAGGCAGTTTTTTTATTATTAAAGATGGTACATGGTGTTTCATGAAAAGTCAGTTATTTCCTCCTCCAAGAAGAGAAACGTGTCTGGGAAGAAGATATTCCTTAGGTATTCTGCGCTCTTATGAGCCTGAGATAGCAAGAACTTTACAATAATTTCAATAAATACAGAATAAGACTAAATACATTTCCTTATTAGCATATTATTGTCTGTTCTTCCCAAGCCAGCTGGTAACCTTTCATTGCCTGACATCTACTACAGGGGCAAACTGTAGAGAATTGCTTTCTAATTGACACTGAATCCCAAGCTCTGTGTCTTCTGTATATTCTTTCAATAGATAGGGATCAGAGGGAAGATATTTTCCTGATACCACAAGCTGCTTTATGAAAGTGACTGTTAGTAGGGGTTCTGATTTTAATCTCTATTGGAGACGGTCATGTCATAAATGCAAATGACAATAATTTCTGCTCTTTCCCTTTTCATTTTTAAATCCATAACCATTTTTCTCAACATGAGAAGTACTCTTTGTGGTTGTCGTGGCAGATCTTTTGTGTGTTAGATGTTCTTTTGTAAGAAATTTACTTGTCTGGAATGCACATCAAAGTTCTATTTTATGCAGGACTTGCCCTGAATGAAATGTATAACATACTATAAAATTATCTAAATGTACATAAATGCATATGGATGTGTGAATGCATGTATTCAAACATACTACAGTTTCCTGGCTACTAAATATTTCAGGGGACTAGGTCTCCAACCTTATATAAAGCTTTTTTTCAAACATTTGCAAAACATACAATAAGTAGAAAGAATAATTAAAGACAGGAAGTAACTGATGTGAAAATAATTTGAAGCATTTATTACTTCCATGCCTACAGCTTATTCTTTTTGTCCTTTATGTCTATTCTATGAGTAAAAAAATCATCAGAATACTAGGAAAATTCCCCTTACATATAAAATATCCTTTCACATAACCGAAATGCTATAGAAACCAATATGGATCTTTCAAGCAGAAAATAACAGAGGGATGATTGGGAGACATTTGGACTATGACAATCTATTACTGATGCAGAACTCTTGTGATACCACCTGATGATCATCAGCTTCTCACAAATCCTGGAAGCAAGCACTGGGCTGGGCATAGCAAGGGTACATCTTTAACATACTGGCCTTTGCACTATGAAAATTATTCAATAATAAGCCTAAAAGCCTTTTACAAAAGGTAGTCTCTATTTTTCCTTCTGTAATGTAAGGATCAGGAGATGACGACATAAGGCTAGTTATCCTCCCTGGAATATCTTACTGGAAAGCAGCTTTGCTTTGGCCCATCCTAAGTAGGATGGGACAAGGAAAGAAATAAATCCTTGCCTTTCTCTCATCTCTCAATTTCTGTATTGTCAGATGAAGGCCACTTGAAGTTTGGGACAGTATAACCACCAAACCTAAGAGAGATGTGTGTTTAGCATGATTAAACACACACACACACACACACACACACACACACACACATAGTAGAAGCATCCTACATGAGCCTCACAGCCTCACATTTGCCTCCTTGTGCCCCTGAAAGGTGTGTGAAATAGGCACTGACAGAATGGGGTAGATGTTGTGAATTACGTCATCCATATTGATGGGCTTGAGCTTTGCACCAGTCATTGCATTCTACCGCCTCTACCTCCACCAACACACTGAGGCCACGGAGTCACCTCAAGGCTACTTACTTTCTCATGAGGTGAGCAGGACACAAGGTTTTAGGTACATGTTGGCCAGTCTTCTTGTGCTGATACTTGAATGTAACAGGGCATGCAAGTACAACAGTTTGAATCACCTTGAATATTGTGTGCAGTTTTGGTCGCCATAATACAAGAAAGATATTAAGCCATTAGAGAGTGTCCAAAGGAGGGCAACAAAGATGGTGAAGGGCCTTGAGGGGAAGCCGTGTGAGGAGCGGCTGAGGGCACTTGGTCTGTTCAGCCTGGAGAAGAGAAGAGAAGACTGAGAGGAAACCCCATTGCAGTTGCAACTTCCTTGTGAGGTGAAGAGGAAGAGCAGGCACTGATCTCTTCCCTGTGGTGACCAGTGACAGAACCTGAGGGAATGGCCTGAAGTGGTGTCAGAGGACGTTTAGGTTGGATATTAGGGAGATGTTCTTTATCCAGAGGGTTGCTGGGTGCTGGAACAGGCTCCCCAGGGAAGTAGTGACAGCACCAAATCTGAAAGAGTTCAAGAAGTATTTGGATGATACTCTCAGGCAGATGGTGTGACTATTGGGGATGGTCATTTGCAGGGTCAGGAGTTAGACTTGATGATCCTTGTGGGTCCCTTCCAACTCATTATATTCTGTGATTCTGTGAATTAAGGCAGAATACAGTTAAAGCTCATTTTCCTTTTTTTTTTTTTTTCTTTAATACTTAAACTATTTATGCCAGTAAAAACATACTAGAAGTTTTTGAAAGTGTTGTCAGTGGTTAATTATTTTTTTGTTTTCCAAGAAACAAAGATAATTTTTTGGATGTTTATCTGCCTTATTTTTTTTTTTTCCATTATAAATAGTAGCATCAGTAATTTTTAAAACTTCTTTATTAAGTACTAGTTCTTCTTATCAAACAATCACTGAACATTTTTTGCCTGTAAAAGCCATGATGTTTACTACATGATTATTTTTTTTTCCTCTTGAAACAGTGGTGACACTAGAAGAGGATACTAAATTAATTTATGGGCTGAAAATGTATACATTGTAAGTCAATTAAAAAAAAAGTCTAGTATTTTTGGTTAGTTCTTAAAAGTGAGTTCTTACTTTTGGGATCAGTTCTACCAGTTTGGTTTTCCAGGTAGTTTTGGCAAAGATATGGAGATATTTTTCATTAAAAAAGTCTGCTAGGTATAAAAAAAAAGAAAAAAATAAAAAAAAAAAGTCTAATCTGAAAAAAAATATTAAGATGATAAAATTATCACTAGTTCTCAAATTAATTTATGGGAAAAAATTTTGAGATGAAAGTTCTAAGCTTTGTACAGGAAGCAATATTGAGTATTAATTACTATGTAGAAATTTTGCTATTTAACTTACAGTGAAAAAGAGTCAGATAAAAGTCAATGTTATTGCTCTTGTGCAGGCTTTTGAATACAAGTGTAGTGGAATTCCTTCATAATATATTTATAATGAACAACCTGACCATTAGGAGATTTTATTTGTCTGTTCATGTTCTGTTGTCTCCATGACTCCTTGTTACTATTTGAAAGCATAATGACAATGTAATCTATGAAAATTTGCCTGTATGAAAAAAAAACAAAGAAAAAAAATCCCAAAACAAACAAAAAACCCCCAGGAATCATACCTACAATATTGTCATGGTCTGTTTTAACATTTTTTTTTTTTTTATGAATCCCACATATTTCTTCTTTCTGTTTCTCATTTAATCTTTTAGTATTATGTATGCGTGATGCTATCTCTTCCTTGGGATGGAGGCTGTATTTTTTTATATCTTTATACAGTAATTAGCACAACAGGCTATTTGTCTAAGGCTCCTAGACACAGCAGTAGTGGGAAGCAATACTTGTCATTGCCTGCTGTCCCTTTGAAATACAAGAAAATTTATACATACAATTTTATTTTATTTGTTTCTTCCTAATAAAAAGTTTGATATCACTGTAAGGCTCTAGTAAATTCTATATGCCTGGGAAACAGCCTAAATTTATAATAATGTTATTCATATCATCAAAATTATCAAGGGATTTTATGTCAGTGATATTTAAGGATTGTTGTTCAGAAGCATTAGCGTAGAATGAGACAGCCTGTATGGATTGCAAATGTAACTGAATATAAATGTTTTATATCATGTGTAGACATAGCTATTGGATGAGTGAATACCTGTCATTAAAACTCAAATAGATTTATTGACACTGGTGTCTGCAAGGTTATCATCTATATCAGGCATTCTGCCAGGATTTTTTTAATAACTGAACTTAATTGGTAGTTTTTTAGGTTTACAGTTTTTGTTTAATATAGTATTATATGATCAGGTATTCAAAATTAATGAGATTCAAGAAGATGGTGTTGTTGAATGTCAACAGTTCTCTCCAAAACCTGAAATTATTGTCTCAATAGTTTATGTAGAACTTAAAAATTGTATTTTTTTCTGAGTAAAATTTTGTGATTTTTTAAAAAACTGACATACTATCTTTTCTATATGACCCTTGTTTACGTGCAATCAGATACATACACAAGTATTAACAAAATCTGCATTTACATAAAACTTATGGATTTGCTTCACTTAGTGTTAAATTTCTAAAGAATAGCCAGTAGTATATTATTGTGCAAAGAGAAAAACATAACTGGTGTTTACAGAAAACAAATTATAAGTGAGAAGTATTGACTTAAGAGATGAAAAGTAAAATACAAAAATGAAGTTCATATAGTTGGATGTTGTAGCTCACATGAGCTGGCCAATCATAGCAGATTGAATTTTAATACATAACATCACTCGGTGTTGCATCAGCTTTGCCTGCCTTTTGAGTTTAATAAGAATTTGCCTTCTTAGGGCTATTCACTTTATTTTTCAGCATGTCTATTGTTCTTAGATTTACGTAAAAAGAAAAAATTGTTTTGCATTTCTTTGTCCCCCGACATTTTTTTTTTTCTACAACAATATCTAGATACATATTTCCCAGTAGATTTTTCCTCCAGCCTACTTTTCTGAAGAGGCATTTCTTAGAAGAGTTTGGTGTTTGTCTTTTTTTCTTCTATGATTCACTAGTAAGTTGAATGTCATCACAGGATTCCCCCCTCCCTGTCTCCCCCGCTGCTACAATCCTCCAACAACTCCCTGGCTATAAATACATTCTAATATGGGCTCAGAGTCTTGTGGAGCAGGTAGTACTTGCTTAACTAATACTAGCAGAAAGATGGATTGTGCACATGTTGCAAGTGGGTTTAACCTTCAAGAAAATAACTACTCAGTTTTCATTTGGTAAGAATATTTTTCCAGATCTTTCTTTACTTGGTCCAAAGGTTAGTGCCATCTGCACACGCGAGATACAAACCAAGGGTTCATTGAAGCTGCACCCTATGTGGCATCCTGGTAATTTTTAATAGACTGAATTTTTCTAGAAATATGAAATTTTGTAGTTTGAAGGGACTATTATGTTATTCCTGCATGCTCTGTGATATAGTTCTATAGTTTTTTAACTTTGCAGGATGATTTTCATATTAATTTCTAGCATCTGCTCATAAATTGAAACAATTTTTTAGTTGATACAGATGCTAACCTTCACTGTACGCAGGCCCATTGTTTCTAATGAGACGTAGAAATACCCAGTCATGTTAACTTTGCGGTCTCTCTTCCAGGATTTTTTCCTCCAAAAAAATATCTATGAGCCAGGCAGATTGTGTTGCCTTCTGCTGAACACCTGCTGTTGGCTCAACAGCAAGTGCAGCCACACACCCACGAGCTCATTGCAGCCATCTTACCACTGCGAACATCCTTTGGCACTGGAGTCAAATGCTCACTGGTTTGCATTGTGAAGTTGTGCGATACCCCTATGTGAATTATCATGCTAGAGATCCTTGAAGCAGTTGTGGTACCTACGCAGGAGATGGCAGCGCCAGGTGAAGGCTGTTACTCAGTCCCAAGAGCTGTAGGGCTGCTGGCAGCAAGACATGAAAACTAGGCATGTTGCTGACACAGGTTTGTGCCACACATCTGCTGTGTAGCAGCAAAAGTAACTCTTCTCTCCTCTTTTTGCTTTTGACATACAATCACAGAATCATAGATTCATTTAGGTTGGGAAAAACCTTTGAGGTCATTGAGCCCAGCTGTTAACCCAGCATTGCCAAGTCCACCACTAAACTGTGTCCTTAAGTGTACATATCTTTTAAATACCTCCAGAGATGGTGACTCCACCACTTCACTGGGAAGCCTGTTGTAAATGCTTGGCAACATTTTTGGTAAAAAAATTCTTCCCTAATATAATCTCTTGGGATGGAAAAGACCTTCAAGACCATCAAGTTCAACCTTTGACTGATCACCACCCTGTCAGCTAGGCTGTAACACTAATTGCCACATTGAGTCATTTCTTGAACACCTCCAGGGATAGTGATTCCACCATTGCCTTTGGCAGTCCATTCCAGTGCTTATCAACCCTTTCTGTGAAGAAATTCTTCCTGATGTCAGACCCTTCACCAGATTCCTTGCCTTTCTCTGGACACACTCCAGCACCTCAATGTCTTTCTTGAAGTGAGGGCCCAACACTTACCAGTGCCAAGTGCAGAGGGACAATCACTTCCCTAGTCCTGCTGGCCATGTTATATCTGATACAAGATAAAGATGTCATTGGCATCCAGTCTTAACATCCCCTGTTGCAGTTGGAGGCTGCTTACTTTTGTCCTATTGCTTCCTACTTGGGAGAAGAGACCAGTCTCCACCTGGCTACAACCTCCTTTCAGGGAGTTGTAGAGAATGATAAGGTCTTTCCTGAGCCTCCTTTTCTCCAGGCTAAACAATTCTATTTCCCTCAGTTACTCATCATAAACCTTGTGCTCCAGACTGTTCAGCAGCTTTGTTCCTCTTGGAGATACAAATTTTTTATTTTCCATCTTCCCTACTCAAAATTCCCTCTTTCCTCATACCCAAAGCTTTGGGGATTTGTCCATCTATATGACTACATCTGAACTCTTTATTCAGCCTGTCTTTGTAGCTGGGGAGAAAAGCAGACATTTCTAGAGAGAAATGTGTTTTACCCAAAGGCTGATGTCTAAAAAGCATCAGATTAACCATGCTTACAAGAGCTTCTCTCTCTCTTGATTATAAACACGTTTGGATAGTGTGTTCTAAGCAAGGATATCTCCAAAGTAGATAAATCTGAATTTCCACAAAAATCCATTCCACTATATAACCCTAAATTCCTTTTTGAACTAATAAACATGGGTATTACAAAATATCTTGCTTTTTGTAATTCCCAGTCTCCATAAACACTACCTAAATAGTAAGACTATGTTAGCACTCTTACTTTATGGACATTGCTTTCATTTAAGCCTTCAAAGGTAATTTTTGAGGAGATATGAAATACTGATAATTAAAGACATGTTCCCTTCTCACCCTGCAGGTAGATCTTATGTTTAGTAGCAATTATTTGTCAACTGTAGGAACACTAACCTTCTCTCACAAATTGCTTCTTGGAATGCGTTTTTCTCAGAGTGGTAGAAAAATGTAACATTCAAACAATTAATTGGAAAATAAAACATTTTTAGTCTGAACCTAGCTAGTACATCAGAAGACACAGACTGATCATTTTTATTCTTCAGAAAAAAGCTGTAATTAGGACTGTCCTTTAGTAAGAGTCTTTATAGAGAATTAGCTTTTACTAAGTCTCCTAGAAGACCTTCTCTCAAGTCAATCCTCCCTCTACCTGTGTTGAGCTGATGCCAGTGTTTGGACAGCAGTGTTAGCCTGCCAGGGGGAGGCTGCACTGTACTTTGCCCTGTCATCAAGATAGTGGTGCCCAGGGTGTAGGTGTGGGAGGATTGTGGGAGGAAAAGTGGGAAGATGGGTAATTCTGCTCAAATAACCCAGCATGTGCCAGGGCCTAACATAGGAGGACTAGGGCACGAAACTTAAAACAGAGGTGCAAATTGCTGGGTGCTCTGGTCAGCTGTGGTCTGCTGCCTGCATGCTTAGAATTCTAAGGCTCTGATTTTCCAAGTGACTCAGTGAACTTACATAGCTTTCAAACTAGCTGCTTTCAAAATCCAGCCTGAAGATCAGTTCATTTGGGCTTTTTCACAGAATCACAGAATATGCTGAGTTGGAAGAGACTGACAAAGATCATCAAGTCCAACCATTAGCCCTGCAAATGACCATCCCCAAGAGTGACACCGTGTGCCTGAGAATATCATCCAAATGCTTCTTGAACTCTGGCAGTTCAGTCTGCTGTGACCACTTCCCTGGGGAGCCTGTTCCAGCACCCAATTACTCTCTGGGTAAAGAACCTTTTTCTGATATCCAGGCTAAACCTCCACTGACACAACTGCAGGCCATTCCCTCAGGTTCTGTCACTGGTCACCACAGAGAAGAGATCAGTGCCTGCCCTTCCTCTTCCCCTCATGAGGCAGTTGTAATTGCAGTGGGGTTTCCTCTCAGTCTCCTCTTCTTCAGGCTGAACAGATCAAGTGTCCTCAGCTGTTCCTGATACAGCTTCCCCTCAAGGCCCTTCACCATCTTCATTGCCCTCCTTTGGAAGTTCTCTAATGGATTAATATCTTTCTTACACTGCAGTGCCCCAAACTGCACACACTATCCAAGGTGAGGCCGCCCCAGTGCAGAGCAGAGCAGGACAATCCCCTCCCTCACCGGCTGGAGATGCTGTGCCTGATGCCCCCCAGGACAGGGTTGGCCCTCCTGGCTGCCAGGGCACTGCTGACTCACATTCAACTTGCCATTGGCCAGGACCCCCGGGTCCCTTTCCTGACACTGCTTTCCAGCTCCTCATTCCCCAGTCTGTGCGTACATCTGGAGCTGCTCCATCCCAGGTGCAGAACCTGGCACTTCCCCTTGTTGAACTTCATATGGTTGGTGATTGTCCAAGTCCTCTAATTTTTTGAGGTCTCTGCAGGGCCTCCCTGCTTTTGAGGAAGTCAACAGCTCCTCCCAGTTTTGCGTCATCTGCAAACTTGCTCAGTATCTCTTCCAGTCCTGTGTTTGAGTCATTTATGAAGATGTTGAAGAGCACAGGGCCTGAGATGGAGCCCTGTGGAACCCCACTAGTGACAAGTCACCAGTCTGATGTTACTCCATTGACTATTACCCTCTGTGCTCAACCCATGAGCAAATTCCTCACTCAACACATGATGTGTTTATCCAGCTGTGTGCTGGCCATTTTGTCCAGAAGGATCCTGTGAGAGACAGTATCAAAAGCTTTACTGAAATTCAAAACAATTACATCAACTGGCTTCCCTCAATCAGGTAGATGGGTTACCTTGTCAAAAAGGAAATCATCTTGGATAAGCAAGACTTTTCTCTCATGAAGCCATGCTGGCTGTGACCAATGACACCATTGTCTTTCAGGTGTTTTTCAGTACCTCCCAGAATAATCTTCTCCATAACTTTGCCAGGCACTGAAGTGAGACTGACAGGCTTCTGGTTTCTGGGGTCCTCCTTCTTGCCCTTCTTGAAAATTGCTGCAATAGAGAGAAAGCTCCAACCATTTATACTGTCAGTTTTTTAAAACAAGAGACAGTTTTTCATGCTTTAGTGATGAATGCCTATACAAAAATGCAATGTAAATGTTATGGAAGGGACAGTTTGTTGTGTGTGATATAAGCATTTAGCAGAAACCCTGTTTAATCTGGAATTTTAATTGCTTCTACTGAATGCCAAGATCCTTGTTACACACTCAAAAATATGTTAGAAAGTTTAAAAATATACTGTGTTTTTCAAGACAATGCTGTGTTTTTTAATATTTATTGATATTTTTAATATTAATTTCTATGAGAATTCCTAGAGTACTGTGATACTCTATAATTAGATTTGTTTCCCTATGGACTTGATAAATCTCCTGTAAAGCTGCTGTGATAACTATGACCTTAGATTATATAAGACACGGATGTTCACAAAGTCAGAACACCATATTAAGGTTAGAAAAGAATGGAAAATCTCCCAGCAAAAGAGAGTAAAATTCTCAGTTGCTCTCATCCAGTTGACCTCAATTTTTTGGAGGAAAGAGAACTGCTTACTTTCATAGTAAAACTAGTCTAGACAAGACATACCCTAAAATAGATCTCTGAAACTGGTTGAAGAGTTCCAGTTGCACAATGAAAAGTAGCTGCCATGTGTTGTTTTTGCTCAGAATTGTACTCTGGAAGCTGTTTTCCTTGTGTTCAGTCCACCTCTAAATACTCATCTCCAGCCAGATTTATTTCTTAGTCTGTCACTTTTCTTGGTATCTATTCATTGTGAATATTAGTGTTAAGGAGCTCTATTCTCTGCATGGTCAGTCATTAGGCCAGAAAAACAAACATAACTTCCTTAAGACCATGCTGTGTTTTTCTGCTGCTCTGTCACCAGCTCACAACTGCTGTTTGAACTGCTGTATCAAATGCAGTATGTTTCAAACACACTAGCTACTGCATCTGTGAAGTTGCCTCCCTCTCCTTTCAGTCTGGTTAATATTTTACTTCTAGCTCCCGAGAAGAATCAGTGAAGAATCAGTGAAGAACAGTGCTTCCAAATAAAATGTTTGCTCTTTCATTTTTCAACACAAACTTTTGATTATGTTTCTGCTAATGATTTAGGCATAAACTAAAGGCCACACCTAACCTTAGGGCAGAAGTGAAGCTGGGTATGTAGACCCCAGCTAGTACAGACACCCTTATGAGGACTGATACTGACCACAGATCTCCCCCAAGGTTATGCTGTGCAAAGGAGTGGAATGTTCCTGGGGTGTGTGTGTGTGCTCTGCATTCCAAGGGGGCACTTGATTTCAGATTAGGATTACAGGCATGGAGGAACAGACTCCTCAGTGAAGTGGTCACAGCACCAAGTCTGCCTGAATTCAAGAACTGTGTCAACAACAATCTCAGGCACATGATGTGACTCTTGGGGCTGTCCTGTACAGAGCCAGGAGCTGGACTTTGATGATCCTTGCGGGTTCTTTCCAACTCAGAATAGTCTATGATTCTAAATGGCAGAAAATGGATAGCTTTGGTAAAATATTTGAATTTAAGTGTAAGACTAGGTTTCAGCTTGATGTGAATTAAGATTAGATTTCTGGTCTCTGATGTCTTTTGTTTTTACATAAAATATTTGTGCTGCAGAAGATATATCCCTTTTACTCAGTAATACACTTAGTCAGTAAATCACAGCAAGACTTGACTCATTAAATACTTACATACTTACATTTATTATACATTGTGTTTTCTGCTGTTAGTGCTGCTTTATATTTCTGCCTCTTTGTAAATGTTCTCAGTTGGATAATGGTTGCACATATTTTTTTATTTTCCAAAATAGAACACCAGTGGAAATGGCTATCGTTTGCATAATCTGAAAGGAAAATATTATTTTAACAAAATAAACTATAAATAAGAACCTTTGAACGAGTACATAATTGTTTAGTGTTATCAGCTGGTATGATGATCTGTTGCAGTAGTGTTAATGAGGAATTTTCAGCCTTTGGTGGCAGAAAAAGTGTTAAAGCCAGGAGCCAGTGGATGAATCAGCTACCAAAATACCAGTTTGACAGCCTTTCAAAACATTAAAAGAAACTGTTGCTTGTCTAAGAAAAAAAGAAACCATGATATTTTTCTGATCTTTGCCTCCCTCTTTTGCATTTACTCACTAAATTCTTTTGTGTTACTTAAGTGAGAAGCTTTGGAACAGCCCCTAGGTTGAGTAAACCAAAAATACTAATTGCAGTAGTGGGGGAATATAATTTGTTAGTCTTCTGTAAAAAACAGCACTACTGAAAAAACATTTATTCCTTTGTATAGTCTAGACAAACAGATGACTCAAGGGTAGGATTTTCAAAAAATGTAGGTATTGTAGAAAACTAATCTGAATTTTTGATAATTTGCAGTCCCAGATTATGGGTACTTTTCTGTCAACTCGATTTCAAAACAGAGTTCATATTCTTAGGCTTAGATTCTTAAGACATAAGTGATGCCTCTGTAGGTAAACTAGGTACCAAGAAATTATCAAAACTTCTAAACAGAATCCTCTGTCTCCGTAAAGCACCTACAGCACTATGGGCCACCATAAATAATACAATGTAATGATTCATATAACTTAAAAGCTTAACAACTGTAATACTCATAAAATTTGAGTAAAAACTGATTTTGTTGTTTCTGGTGTCCTGTGTTTCCACTTAAACCATTGGTATTGCATAGGAAAAGTCCATTTTATTCCCTAGATCACTTTTCTGACAGACCTATGTATTCAGTGAGATCAGATGTTTCTGAGATGCTCTGAGTACAGATCTGTCATGATTTGAGATATTCCAAAGCAAACAAATGTGTTTTGAATGCAAGAAATGGCTGAAATCTACATGTAGATTCAGGAGCTCTAATCTACCTCTCACCAAATATTCCCAGCATCTGATTCTTCATGTTTTTGACAATCTTAGTTCTGAAATTTAGTCTTTCTTCAAAACCATCCCCTGTGACTCCCACTAAATATGACATTTATGTTTCAGCACGATTCACCTTGTAAAACTGAAAAAAATTACATTAAATGGAAATAAGGTATTAATGGTGCAGGGAGGTTATATTTTAGGAGGACCTACTGTCCTGCAAAGATACATTATTACCTTTTCAGCCTTGAATCTTTTTCTTGTAACAGACTCTGTATCAAAAATCTCGTATTATACAAACAGTGATAAAATAAAACTATTACAATAAAGAATGTATCTGTTGCTTCTAACTAGCTGGGGTTTTTTTTAAGACATTGATTCTATTGATGTAACTTTAGCTAAAATAATTGTTAACATGCATCTCAATCCTACTTTTTGATGAAAAGATAGAATTTTCTTTTTTTTAAAAATGGGCTTTTTTCCTCTTGTAATAGTTTTGCTTTAATTTTGCACTATACTAATTTTGTCATGCTGAAACAGTACCTCAGCTATGAGATAGTTCTCACTTTACAATCTCGTTTCTTGGATTGCAAAGCTTTCTTCACTGCTTTTAATGCAAAACTTGCAATGTTAGCAGAGGTTGAGTTCAGCAGAATATCAAGGCCAAACCATCTGTTAGGATTTTTCAGCAGCCCATACTTTACCTTAATCTGATGGTTTATGTTTAATAAAGTGTTCTAAAGTACCAACATAAAGATAGTAATAAAATAACTAAATATGAATGCATTCTAATTTTCTCATTATGTGATCACAGGTATAATATAAACTTGGTGTAGAAGAAAAAGCAGCAAAATACAGTACAACCTTATTAACTTATACTGTCAGAGTTATCACATTATCAAGTGCATGTGAAAACAAGAAATCAGCCAGCTAAAGACTCACAAAAAAGGTAAATGCTAGCCATATCATTCAAAAGCAAAGGACCATTGTAGTGTGAGACCTTGTGAGTACATTCTCTGTGAACTGGAGATAATACGGATTTCAGATACTTTTCTGCCTATTGATATTGCACATACTGCCACAGAATGCCTTATCAATGGAAAAATTTAAATGTATAAATCATGTCAGCCTATTCCTTTCTGTCTCTGAGGGTCGCTGACAGCACTGAATTGAAGCATTTCTTTTTGCTTGCTTGTTCTACTTTCTGCCTAATTTTCTTCCTTTTCCTTCTTCCCCCTCCCCCCCTTTTTTTTTTTTTTTTCTTTCTTCTATTCTTGGAAGCTGAGGCCAAATGTCTAGTTTTACACACACTCCTGCTGAGAAATATCTGAACATTTTTATTTTTTGTTTGTCATTTATTCCTAACATCCTGTGTTTATTTTTTACAGGCAGTTTCCCTTCCTCAGGAGACTGCAGATGTGATAAGAGAGTGTTGATTTAAAAGTATGACTGTGTGTGAGTAAAATTCCAGGGGGTTTTTTTTGGTTTTTTTTTTTTTTT
>VXBX01007001.1:81791-93535 GCA_013400415.1 Scytalopus superciliaris | reverse complement strand
CCATTTTCAAGGATAGCCAAATGTATGTCAGTATTCTAAAAGAATTCTGTTCTATGGCACCCAGACATGATGATGAATATCTCATAAAATCATATTGCTGCAACCTCTGTTCTAGCAGGAGAATGAAATTTACTACTTTATGTAGGAGGAGATTATCTAAGTCAAGAGCATTTGCCTAATTCACAAGAGCATCTAACATTCTAAGGAGAATACAAGGGCTAAAATTTTCAGTCCATACTTAGAAAGAAATATCCCTATTTGTTATTGCATAGTTATCCATGAGCTGAGTAACCATAGGATTGCAAAACTACAGAAGTCATAGTGTCAAATCACCTCCATGCTAACAGGATAGTGAAGGAAAAAACTGATTAAACCATCCTTATTACATTATCTCTCTCATATTTAGCTTGAAATTCGTTTTGGTGGTGAAAGAGTTAAGTCAAAGATTTCTGAAAAGCCAGTGTTTCTTTTTTTTGTACTAAATTGATAGTTTGAACTAAGTTCTGCCTTCTAGTTTTTCTAGTTTATTAAATGGTTGCTGCAGATATTAATATCAAATAGGAACATATTAGTATGTATTCACAGTTATTACCTCACATAATGATTTTTAACACTACAAAACTTCCCATTCATCACATGAATTTGGAGTTCATGTAGAATAAAAGAATATTATGAAAATTACTGTGTTTGTTCAAGGCTCATTTTTCAAAAGTACTGTTTAGCTCACAGAAAGGATTGTCAGAAATACTTTAAATGAAGATTGCATACCTAAATAATTAATAGAAGATTAACATAAATTGCCTCTATTCCTTATGAATTATTGACCTTTATTTATCTTGAAATATTTAAAATATAGCTATCCAGAAATCTAGGCACATTCAGTGGACATTTTGCTAGGAAAATTTAGGTACAGGATATCTTGTGCCATTCCCTACATCATCCTGAACAGAAACTTTTCTGATCTCCAGACTAAGTCCCTTTTTCCATTGCCTCCATTTTCATTTCCTTTCATTGTCAATTTCATGGGAAGAAATGAGAAATTTGAATGGAAGGACACTGAAATCTGAACCTTAGAGAGCATGTTCAAAACAAAAAATTGAAAAATGTTTCCTTCATTTCCACATTAATGCTGAATTTCCAAGAGTCTTAGCCCAGGTTTCAGCTGGTGTGTATTAAGGTGAGAGATAAAATGCCAAACTTATGGAAGTTACCTTTCCTTTAGAGCTATATGTAGTACTATATGATATATTACTAAAAGTATTACCTCTGCAGAACATTTCTTTTATTTCCCATGATGGCACTGGTGGCCTTGAGTTTTCTATCTCTTACTCCACTCTGCATTGACTACTAGAGAGGTCATCCTTGCTGAATAAAGCAGATCTTGCGGTGTCTGCAGGATATACTTCATACAGGCTACTCTACACATAGGAAATATGACACACTCTCATGGGGTATTATTGGAGTGGACAGATCATGAATCAACAGGAATTGACCTAGCAGGCATTTCTTAGTCGTGAACATGATTTATATGAGCTGCTTGGAAAATGCTAAGAGAGAAGGCTATGAAAACAAATAAAATTCAGCATTTTCTCGTCACTCGATCTTCCTTAGGTTTTATCATGGCCTTATCAGATAAAGAAGCAATACATTCACTGTCCTGGTCCTGGTCCTGTCCTGGAACATAGATTTACTTCTTCCTCTGTCAATAACTACCCCTCTTTGACCTTCATTTCCCCTTCTGTTGTCTGTATGATATGTTCCTATAGAGATCATATATTCTCTTACAGATGTACAGTGTTTAACACAAGAGAAAAATGAAGTGTCTGTGTGATGACAAGTTTCTGATTTTTCTGACCTAGAATTAATAAACAGGAGGAGACTTTAAAAATCAAACAAAAAGCATGGCACATTTGATCCATTCAGGACATTACTTTGTAGAATATTTTAGACATTAGAGGAATACAAGCAAGATTGTGACATTTTTGTCCTGTTAAAAGCTTTTTTTCCTCCCCTCCTTTGCACACACACACACACAGAGTTGTACATGGACTGAAGATATAAAAATAGCCATTTTCTGTCTTTGACTGAGACAGAAAGACACAAGCCAGATTTATTGGCTGTCTAGAGACCTTATGTTCGGTTTTCTCTTGTCACATTCACACCAATTAAATGTGAGAGTTTATATGTTGTCCTATCTGTAAAGATGACAGCCAGATCCTTGTCTGGCTCATTTAATTGTCTCTGTGGAATAAGTTCCCCCACCCTTGTATAGCAAAGAGTATTTCATATATCTAGTCTCAAACCTCTCTTGACTGAATATTTTCAAGGAAAAAAAAGGTTATTCAGAAAAAGTGATGTCTTAAGAGATGATTGTATTCCTTTCTCTCAAGTTAGAACAAGTTATAAAAATGGAATTGAGAAACATGTTATTACGTTGAAAGTGAAACACTATATATAATACCTGCTGTACTTATAAAGACATATATCATAAGTAAGTGTTTGGGCCAGGTGGTGTTGCTAGCATACACTATTAAGTGCCTGTTGCTACTTAGAATGCACAATCAGAAACTGAAGGTGTAGTGAAGACATCATGCTCCAAAATGAAGTGCAAAGAGAAAAAAAAAGGAAGCAAAATGTTACAGGTGAATCATCTGATCCTCTCTCTTATATTTTTATCCCCCAGTCTCATTGCAGGACTTGATTTTTCTGTTGCACCTACTTTAAATATCTCCTTTATGCAGTTCCAGGGTATTAGCCAACTACCACAAGTTCAGATATTTAGTACATTTCCTTACACGTGAAAGCCTATAGCAGCTTTTCAATCTTTTTTAACAGGTTTGAGTCAATAGTAGGAAACTCAGCTGATAAATTTTAAGCATGGGGATTGGTCAGCAATTTTCCAAATTTTTTTAGACTTGAAAAACTGATGAAGCTTGGAAACTCTTTTTTGTTGCAAAATTGTTTTCATAGGAATCAAAGGATATGAGAACTAGAATACTCTCTAGAAGCCAGATTAAATATAAAAATAATTGCAAAACTATATAAACCATGTGACCTTTACATGAAATGCTTCCTAAACAATCTTCCAATTTAATCTTTTTCCAAATTATTATATCAGTTCTTTAAAGCTGAAAAATAATCTGTCTTTAAGTCATAAAATACCCATTATCAAACTCAATGTTGGACTTCAAGTATTGTGTATTTTTTCCTAATGATTCCATCTTTGTTGCTGATTTTCTCCTCCATAATTGTAAATTCAGTCCTTTGTTATTCTGTGACTCCTACTGTGAAGAAAACCAACCTAACAGGCAGTTACTTGGTTACAAGCTGCTATAAAATGAAAAGATCTGGGTTTGATAATATTACAAACAGAGATTTTTTAAGAAACACTAATACTAGGTGCTAATGGTGTCAATGGAATTAATTGGAATTTATTTGGAATGCATTTGTAGTCAAACGCAGTAGCTGTTGAAGGTGATATATTTTCACTAGGATGGATCTTTTATGGGGTACATGTTGATGCCTTTATCTACATTATCTAGTATTTTATTCAATTACTGTTTCCAACAGCTTCATAAGTACTGTTGAAAATAAGTAAAGGTGTCAGAATCTATTCTAGACTACAAGCAAAATGTTATTATTTCATTAGTATCCTGTTAATGAGAAAATGTCTGCATTTCATTTTTGTTGTTGTTGTTTCCATGGAAGATCAGTGAAATTCTGCACTTTAAAATCACAACTTCTGTGTTTAAAAATGTGTATTTTTCTCAGTATAAACGAGGAAAATTTTATTGTAAGTCACTCTTTTTAACATTTCTTCTAGTTTAAAATTTTCCCCATCATTTCTATTTACATATCTGATATATACAGTAAAGTCTACTTTTATTTTCCAAATCCTTTCTGCTTTACTGATGCAGAGAAGAAGGATGTCATCTCCAACTGCTAAGAATCATCTTTTTGCCAGTTGCAACCATTGAGATCTGCTTGAAGTTAAAATAGGTCTGTTCATTTTCTGACTACCACTCAGTACAGTTCAATGAACTGCCAAAGTGAAAAACAATTATAGAGCTCCTGAAGCAATGAATTACATTTGCATCTTAGATTAGTTTGAATATTTTAGTTCATTATTTGAAGCAATTTTCCACCAAATCAGCAGTACTCCAGCAGGCAACTTGCACCTTTCTGACACGTTCCACTTGTGTTTATAAAGCAAGTTTTTATTCAGATCATGGAGCATTTTAGACATTACCTTACAGTTTTATCCCCAGCAGATGTGATCTAGCATAATGATACAATAAACATTATTTGTACCTGTAGACGTCCTGTTACCAGTAACTTTCTCCTTTTATGGGTGGGATGTGTTAAGAAAAGACAGTATTCAATTTCTTGCTTTTTCAGTGGCTTCCCCAGATTATTGATACTCATCTTTAGGTTCTCTGAAGAACAGTGGTTCCATGTCAGGCTTCTATGATTTCACTGATGAAAAATAATTTAAAGAATAGTGCCTGCCATAAGGTTGTGCAGGTTTCAATTGTCATTAAAGTGACTATCCCCTACAATGACTTTGACTTTAGGTCCTGGAAAAAATCCTCTGAGTTTTGGGGAAATTATTTATTTTCTGCTCTAGAAATATACAGGACTGTGTCAGCAAGACAAAATGTATTGCGATAGCTGTCTATGGTAGTGACTGTATTGTCGTAGTTAATGATGCGTTCCTGATTTATTCCCTTGCTACAGTGAACAGTCATCTCCTTTTTGAAATTGGTGACTACAGATGTACAAAACTTATTTATAAAACATAAAATGCAGGAGAAATTGACCAATTTTCAGTTTCTAGGACAAAAGAAAAAGGTATGTCTTATCAAGTGTAAAATACTTTGAAAATTAAGAGCTTGTCCTAATTTCAGCAGTCTTAGGTATGTATTAAAAATTGCTCAGGGTAAAAAAGTCATATTCAGTCTTTCTCACCATGTTCTTCTTGAAAGACAAAAATTGTTGGTGTCCCTAAAACATTGAATTGACCTAATAGGTTGTGGTTCCATGGATAGTTTATACTGTCCAATATTAGTAAATGAAATGGGCAAAACCAGACAGTCTAGACTTTATCAAAAAACAAAGTAATGCAGATGACTAGTGTATAAGAAGAGGTGGACTATGCTACTGTGCCATCTACATGCCAGTAACTTTCTGCCATGCCCTTCCAACATGGCAACAGTTCTCCCCAAACATCATGAGCCTCCGTCCCCTGACATTTAGAAATAAAATGAAAGGAAATCAAAGGATTACGAAACCTCTACTTGCCTTGGTTAAGGTCTCAGTGTTATCCTGGGCATTCTAATGTAATCATGACTTCACTCTTTTCTATTATTTTTTCTAATTTACACTCACTGTAATTTCTTTTTTTCCCTTCTCCATTTAGTTGTTCCTTTTCCATCTGAATCCTTCTTTCTGTTTGAAAACAGCCTGACTTTGCCAGCCAAGACAGATTTTTGGCAGTACTGCTGTGAACCTGTGACCAGAAAAGAAGTTGAAAGCACTGCTTTGACACTGACAAAATTTTGCCAGATCTTGAAACAGATGATAAAAACACATACTATGCCTTTATTTTTTTCTCTACCCCTCTCCCCCCAGCAGTGACCATGCAGGTAAGAATCCAGACCCAAAGCTATTTATCCTTTCCTTCCACATCCATTTTTTTTTCACCCACCTTTACCTTTTGTGGTTGGTTTCTTTGTTTTCAGGAAACAGGACTGAATTCCAACAAGAATAACTGCTCAAGCCCTTCTCAATAATTTTCTCCTTCTTTCCAGGAAAGTGTAACCATTACAGACATGCATACCATCTATAAGGCTATCAAACAGTAGGGATTTTTTAGAAAAGTAATAGAGTGAAATCTCTGCTTAATTCTTTACATTTCAGTGTAAACACCTTTAACCATTTTTTTGTTGTGTTCCTTACAAGTGGTTTAAAACTTCCTGTGTCCATTGCTTTTTATGGGGTGAAGCAGACTGAGGTCTCTGTATGTCAGAGTTATTGCTTAGTATTGCCCAGTGGCATTATCATGCTAAGAACCCTGTCTTTGTCAGAACACTTAGTCCATGAGATTTCATATATTACATTCCCATTTCAGATTTTCTGACGATGTTTTGAGTTTTAGATTTTTGAGTTTCAGCCTGTGATGTGAATTTTAGCTGAAGTGAACACCTGAGAACTGAAATAGCAGAGATGTATCTTTAAAAAAAAAGTGTTAGTTCTCATTTTTCTATACTAATGTTTACCAAGAGAGTGGAAAAAACCCTAGAACAATATTAAGTAATTTTTACATATGAATTTAAAGCTAGCTGGATATGAATCCAAAACAAATTATACTATAACAAAATAAAACCAAAAGACTGGACTTCATTCAGAATCCATATTAACATCTGGAAGCAGTCAGAGTCAGGACCAGGTTCAGTCTGCTATGAAAGACAAGTCTTCATTGCATCTGACTAATGTGCTTTGTAAACACATTATTAAGCTGAGGTGCCATGCAATATATAGGTGTGACTTCAATAAAAACCATACAGAAATAAAATAAAAATAATCCTATGTCAGAAAATATTCTCAATACAGATTCTTTTTTCCCAGACATATGTCAAATAGTAATTTTCATAAAAAAAGAGTGTCTCTAAATATATTTTTAGACATTAAACAGAAGCAGAGACTAAACATTAATTTGAAATAGTATCTATCTTATGAGAAAATTAGTAGACTAGATTTTCAAATATGATATAGGGTTATATTAAAATTCAGAGGAAGCTGAAGAAAAATCTGACGATGACTGGCAGAGATCTTTTTTCTGAACAGGTTTTCTGACAGAAATTTTAGCATCTAGAAGGCTATTAAAAAACTTTTTTTTTTTTTTCCAGGCACCAAATACAATTAGAACAGAAAGATATGCTATCTGTAATTCTTACTCAAGATCAAGGAGGTGGTAAATACTGTTTTCACTAGAGAAGGTTATTAGCCAGAATGGCACTTTTGATAAACTGGATAAGCTACTTCCAATTCATACCTGGGCACTGCGTTCGAGTAAACTGACTGGCATAGACCAAAACTTTCCTAATGGATTTTTCTAATGCTTTACCTGTATGATGATCACTTGCCACTGCTGGTACCTATGGCCTGGCCCTGTCTATTCTACTAGTACGAGGCTATCCCAACTGAGAACAAAATTAAGCAGCTTGTCAAATGTCCAAACAACAGAGAAACATAACATTTATGTATCTTCAAATAGAAGATAAATAATTATTTTAATCAGGTATTGGAAAATAATTTTTATATTTATTAACAAAAGTTAGAAAAATATTAAAAATGTTGACCTTTTAAGAAGCAAAACATGTCAACGAGGGCAGAAGCAACCATCTCACAGCCTGTTGAACAAGGCTCCTCTTCTCAGATAAGGATGTTGGCACATATAACAACTAGGACAGTTAATACTTATTATCTCTTTTGTCTTTGTCTGTAAAAATGTCACTAGGATTATGCAGAGAATCTAACCTGGACAAACGGATTTGTTCTGTCCTGCAGACATTTTTCTGTTAATAGTCCTATGATATCACAAGCCAATCCACTACAACATTTAACTTATTTCAAGGAAGATGGGCAAACATTTACTGTATATGACATTTCCTTCCCTACAGGGCAATTTTTAGTCTGGGGTTAAGTGAATATGATATTCTGTACCCCCCTAAAAAAACCCAAAAACAAATAACCAAAACAAGCAAACAAACAAACAAAAACAAAGCAAAACAGAAACAAAAAACCCAAAAAACAAAAAAACAAACAAAAAAACCCAACAACCAAACCAACCAAAAACACGAACGTATTTTTAAAGTAATGATCATAATCCTTCTGTAAAATGCTGAAGCAATAGTATGAATAAAACTATTTAATTTCTCAGAAGCTTAGAATAAGAAACAAAAAATAAACATCTTGGATATAAAATTACATGGAATTCATGTAAATTATTAGCCTGGATTTAATAGCTAATAATAGGCCTTAAAGTAGGACTTTGTAAATTTTTTAATAGGGCTTTCATGCCTAGTTTAACTTCTTTTCTAGCAGAAGCTGACTAAGTTCATGTATTTTTGGCAATGTTATTTTAAAATGTTCTTCCATAAAAGGATTATTTTTATAGACATATATGCTTCAGTTGCCCATGTAATTCTCATACTATTCCTAATTCTCAAATAAAGGTTCTAATCTGTTGTTCTGGGGACAATTATTGTCTTACCAGTGGAATTTTCTGGTGACAACAATAAGGGGGCTAATTAAGAAACTCACTGAAAAGCTGTTTTTTCTAAAAATAGATTTTTTTCATGGTGCCTTATGTTTGATTTAAGTCCCTGATGGCCTAATAAAAAAACCGAATGTTTAATAAACTTGATTCTATGTTTATTGTCAGATCTCTAATACATGTAAACAATCAATGACTTGTCTTTTATGAACTCTAATGAAAATATTATTGCTGTAATTTTGATTTGTACAATAGTAAGACTTTTTTTCTGTATCTAATAATAACACTAATAATATATATATTAAAACACAAATCCTATTTTATTTCTCTTGGTAGATAAAAAAACCAATAGAGGTATGGATGTCACATAATCAAACCACAAAAGACACATGGGAAAACCAGGAAAAGAATCCATTTCCTAGACCAAGTTCTCAGCTGCACAAAACAGGGTAAATTCCATGTCTGTGGACATAAAAAGGATTATTTCTTCACACTGTGTAGCCTAATTTAGCTACAGCTTGACAAAAACTCTCTCAAAGTTTTGAGTGAGAGTTTACATTCTAGAACAGAAAAAAAGAATCCCAAATACTTCTCACATTTCACTTTTAAAAGCAAAGGAAACAAAACACTCAAAGAGAAACACTTGGAATTGACATCAGAGCAATGTCAGAATCAAAGCAGACAGCAGTCTTGCATCTTTTACACTTCAGGTATTTCCTGGGGACAAACATTTGTTGAAATGTAGAAGTTGTGGTTAGAATTCAGAAATGCTCCTTAGATGTATAGGTTGAGGGGCCAATCCTTGGTACAAATTTGAATATCATCAAAGAATTTTAGAATCTAGCAGCTCACTACAGCACTAGGGAAGGAACAGATGAGAAATTTTACCCTTAACTCCCTTTTGCGATTTATGCTTTCTTTGCTCATGTCGGCTGAGTGCTGTAAAAGTCATTTTAGCAACCAAATGTCTCTAAAGGAATTGACAGACAAATCAGGCAGGATCAAAAGGGCAAGTCCTTTGGAAATTCTTGGAATAAAGAAATATAGGTTTGATTTTCCCTGTCTTTACCAAATCTTCCTTAAGCTTTAAAAAGTTTAAAAGGGAAAGCATACCCTCCAAGTGAATATACGGACAGACAGAAAGAGTTTGTGTCTCCAATTACTTTCTGTCTCCCCTCACCTACTCCCTGAAAACGCATCCTCAAATTTGCAATGTATCTCATACAAACTTTGTGAGAACTCAGGGAATAATACTCAGCACAAAATGAAAACCTCTTACGAGTTTCTACCCAGATCACTGAGACTATCCTCTGTGAGGCTTGCACAAGATAACCAGGACAATAATGACCACTTCCAAAAGACATAAGGAAGACAAATGCAATATTGCTTCCTCACCTTTAGAGAGAGTTACAGCCAGAATTTACGTTGGAGTTACCATCCCAACATGACACAGGTAACTGCATTTTCTATTTGACCCACAGGCAATACAAAGGAAAAAGCTTTCCCTCCTTAAGGTGTCATGGAGCTTCTCTTGTTTTGAGCAGCTTGTACTGTGGCCACCATAGCCTGAGAGAATTTCCTGTGACAAAGTAGGTTTATCTCAAGGTTATGGACATCCCATGGACACACTGGGAGTAAAGTCATCTTGATACACCTAAAATTAGTCCAAAGATCAGTTCATATAAAATGTAAATAGAAATTATAAAATGTGTCAAATTCACACGTATGGCAGATGTACATATATTCAATCTATCACAAGAGCTTTAGATCAGAAAATCTCCAAGAAAAGATGTAAGGAAGCTCCCTAGAAGCATTTTATCATCTATAATTCTAAATTGGCAATAAGAAGCATGTGTTAGAGGGGATGTTTTAGTTTCCAGGTTTAATTGAATATAAGTGAATGTAGTAATTTAACACCTGTGGAAGAAAATCATATCTAATTTAAATGATTTTGTGTGGCTATGCACAGTGTTTACCTGAGTTAATCTTTGAAAGCTCATGCAAAGACAGGAGCAAAATAGCCAGTCAGACAATAGCATGGTAAGGAAAGGATTTGTGATATGTGATTGAAATATGTAGAAGTTAAAAGGAAAATCGTATTGGTTCCTCACAGACTAAATATTAATGTAGCCTTACAAAACCCCAAACAGTTTGTACAGCTCTTTCAAATGGAATATTTGTAACTGGTTTTGAGACTTTTAGATACAATACTTTGCACTTCAGAGGGAGCCCAGATTCACAGAATTTGCTTCTGAAGCATCTGTAATTAGATTGATTTTTTTTAACTCTTTATTTGCTTTTGGTTTCTATGATTAAAATTCTCTTCCTGTTCCTGGCATAACTCCTGACCTTATATATACAGGGGAATCTTTTCTATAGGTTCACAGTCTCCAGTCTAAATTTTTAACTGGAAAATAACACTCTAACTTATGCTGGTCAGATATTAATGGCTATAGGGATTTTTTTTTTTTTTTCATCTAAGAATATTTCTATTCTAAATTTAAATGTATTGGTTTGATTCATCCTAAAATGGAAAGATAAAACATTCAGTATTGGATTTAGCTCCCAAAGCTGTTCACAAAACAAGTGTCAAGAGATAAATGTCACATCTAGGATTTTGACTTTTGCCCACCTCCTGTTCCTCAAACATTTGGTCAGAAGACGTAGAATTCAGATTTTCATAATCCTTCAGGGACTTCTTAGGCTTATGGAAAGGGCAAAATATTTTAAGCCACTTAGAAGTGTGTTGACTCTGAACTCTGAAATCAGATCGTACCAAGAAAAGTGCCTGCTTTAAAAATTCATGCTCTCAAGAAGATATTTAAACACAGTCATTTCAGTTTCTTTCTTCATGTATGTGGCATCCTCCTAATTCTTTTTATTCATTTTCAAAAAATCTCTACTGAATAATAGACTTGGACAGTCTTGTCTCAGTATTCACTCTCCAGCAGCTTGTAAATTTGATATACAGCAGAGGAGGATGATCATATTTCACTCTCCACAGAAGAATAAGTTGCAAGACTCTTCTCCAGGTTTTGTTATATCCTAACAGAACACTACAAGTAATTGAACCTATATTGTTAATATTTTTTCCTTTCTTTTTTTTTTTTTTTTCCTTACAACTGCAAGGTAGTTTGGGATTACAAAATTGCATGTGAACTGTTTTCTTGCTCAAGAATCCTTGCATTCAGCTTCCTCTCTGAATGCAGCATGCCTCTTTCGGGGGAAGAACAAATTTCTTATACATCAGAATCTGCATTTTTCTTTGCAGGCTACCTCACTGTCATAACAACTGAACTGATAATGAACTGCAACCACCCCTTCTAATTTAGGGTATATCCATATATCCACCAGAAAATATATATATTTACAAATGCTGGTATCAGTGAAAAACATGCTCTCAAGCAGTTTTTTGTCACCATTGAGTTTTATGCACAATGTGTGGTTAGACTTTCTTTCCTTTTTT
>VXBX01007001.1:20905-81738 GCA_013400415.1 Scytalopus superciliaris | reverse complement strand
ATGAGGGTTTTATTGGAACAAATTTTTAGATACTACCTAGTGCTAGATCTCAGCCGTCTTCCATAAACCAGTGTATCTTATCCTCTGGAGTTCTGATCCCAGATATATTTCTGCAGAAACAATACATACAGCTGTACTGTGGCTGGGAAGGGAAGAAAAGTAAGGTACTTAAGCTTATAATAAGAATTATAAATTTTCTTTCTCAACCTCAGTAAACTCCACAGAGAAAAACATGTGATTATTTAGTCCAGGAAGCTCTAAAGTAGGCAACTGGTAAGTGGGATGTACCCAGGAGAAGATCACTGTTTTTTCACTCTTTTCCTCCTATTGCTTTCTCGAGCCCCTACTAGTGTTCATGAATGCAAATCAGATGCTTTGGAAGACAGAATATATGGCTTGCCTTAGTAAGAGTTCATGCTGTATTAATGTTTTCATTTTGGTCACAGATTTATATCTGAAATTTTAGTATTTATGTGCATGAACAATATCAATATTCTTACTATTTTGCATATTTCTTCCATTTATGTAAGGTAAATTCAGCAGTAAATTATATCAAACCATTTTGTACTTATCTTGTCTGTTTCCTATTCATGGACATATGCTTCAGAAATCTGTGATAATTAAGTCTTAAATGTATCTAAAAGGTAGTTAAGTATGAATTTCATACTTGGAATTCAAAATACGATAAGTAATACAAATTTCCATATGATCTAATGTGTGGTCGATGACCCATTAAAAAGCTCTACCAAGTTTCAGCAGCATGCTCTCTGTCTAAAATAAAAAAAGGATTTTATCACCTATTTCATGACACGTGTTTGTCAAAGCAGCTGTGATTTTTTGCATGATTTTAATATAAATTTATATCATCCATATAAATATATGAATTTATAGACTTTTGTAATAATGGTAATGATTTCTCTCCACAAAATATAACCTCTTGCATGAAGACACAGGCAGTAGCATGGCCTGACATTGCAACACTGGGAGGCACACTTCTCAACCTCAGCTCACAGCTAGACCATTAGAACCTTTTTCTCTGCAGCCTAAATAAAAATTTAAATGTTAAGATACTATCTATGTAACATTTTTCCCATGACCCCATCATGTCTGCATTACCTTTGAAGCATAAGAATTCATATGGTGAAGGGTCTGTAGGGGAAGCTGTATGAGGAGCAGCTGAGGTCACTTGGTTTGTTCAGCCTGGCGGATACCTGAAGGTGCAGGTACCAACCTCTTTACTCTCGTTACCAATGACAGGTCTTGAGGAAATGGCATCAAACTGTGCAGGGGGAGGTTTAGGTTGGATATCAGGATAAAGGTTTTCACTCAGAGGGTGGCTGAGCCCTGGAACAGGCTTCCCAAGGGAAGCAGTCACAGCACCAAGCCTGTCTGAATTCAAGAAGTGTTTGGACAAAGCTCTCAGGCAGATGGTATGACTCTTAGGGATGGTCCTGTGCAGGGCCAAGCGTTGGACTCGATGATCCCGATGAGTACCTTTCAACTCAGCATATTCTGTGATTCAGAGCATATTCAGAGATGAGGCATCCCGCACAACTACAACAAAGAAAGAAAAGAAGTTTAATTAAAGCAGTTACACAATAAAGTGAATAAAACAAGTTTGGGTATCCTACCTTATTTTCTTCAATTGTTCTTGTCTGTATGGGTGAGATTATTTCATGCATGTCATTTTGGTTTTTTTTATTTTTCACAAAAAGTGCCTTTAATTTCCCATAACTGTAAATAAAAATACAGTTTCAAAATTTCAGTTTGCCTTCAGATATTCTGAGTGCATGCATTAAATACTTCTTCATATAATGTTTCACTATTTTACATTTGCTTGTCAAGAGGGGATTTGATTTATAACTGTATCAGTACATCTATTCCTTGAACTGTAAAAGTCATTTTGCCATTTTTTAATTTTCTTATCAACAAACATTGGTACATTATTTGTGACATTATAAGCTTCATCAAATGCTTACTTTGTGATGAAGGATAAAAAATGCATGCAGCAAACAAGGTATGCTCTAATGTGACTGTGACCTTGAACACTAAGCATCTGGCATGAGCTGATGGGAAGGTTAAAAGGAAAAAAAATGTTTATCAACTGCAGTTTTACAGTTTAGATGCTTTTAACTAATTTGCACCATTTATGAGTAACATCCACTAAAGCTATCCTGAAGTTAGTGAACTTGAAATATAAGCTTTGTTAGGAAATGTTTGAGTTCTCTTTTGTGTTTGCAGGTGTTCCTGGGGCTTCACTAACAACCTCAGTGAAAGCCTCATAATCTAGCATAATTAGCAACAAATGTGGGCACATTTCCTTCAGTGTTGCTGCGAGGCTTTCTTTTCATACCACTTTCACACTTACAAGGACATATAGCTGACAACTTTGGAAACTATCTGCTGATTTAGAGAAAAAAAGACCTACCACAAAAACTGTGCAAATGGGAGGTGTAACCTGGCTTCCCTACACCAGGGATCAGGGATATATCTAAGGGGATATTTATGACTATATATTTGTTGGATCTATTTTGTGTTCCTTTTTCCTCTGTGGTGGTTAGAATTTGTATCCTGTTTCTAGGAAGCATTAGTGTGCCCTAACTATAGCTACTCAAATCTTAATCTAGTTTATGTTATATCTTGGATTTGTGCCTGTGGTTGATGGTAATTAAAGTTTCCTGCCAAAAAGGTGCTGAAAGCAACTTTTGGTCCAGATAAAAGAGTTTTAATTAGAAAATAAGCACCAAGCTTATGTTTTTATATCACAGGTAGCTGTTGCCTGAAACTGTGTGAACACACAAACTGGGACAAGTTCTGACACAAAAAGCTAGTCATGGGGTGATGAATGCAGCTGTCAAGAGTTGCACTGTTTTCAGTTTGGTTAATAGTGGAGAAAATTTTAACCACTATTATTCTGTTCTGCAGTTGAGAGTCCCCTTTTCTCTTAGGTTTCATTCTCTAGGCACAAGATAATGATGGTCTGAAACAGCAGAACTGCACCTGAAATGGTTTAAGCTTGGTCCCAACTGAAAGAAAATAGCTGTTGAAAAATCATGGCTCTTCTGGCCTTCAGAGTGAGAATTGTGGGATTTAATGCCCTAATATTTCTGGAAGGTGCCACTGTATAAGGGTATTTTTCCCTGAGTTCTATGCAGTGTGCAATATTAAGCTGTAAATTCTGCAAAAAAACCCAATTCTACAATGATCGTCTTTTACCACTCTTTACATGTAATGCTGAAAGCAATCCCATAGATAGCAAGAGTTTCCAAGTCCTGTGAAAATCCAAACAGTAGGACAATGGTTTAGACAGTGACAGATTGCAAGATACAATTGACAAGGACTTTATGATTTTTATACTTTATATAAAAATACTATGACTAAAGTTGATTAAAGATACTACTCCTTTTTAGGGTCAAAAAATGGCAGATTCCAGAGTGGTGAACCTCAGTAAGTTAACATTCTAACATCACATGCTCTCTAAAACTGTAGACCAATTTTCTTTGTCATTCCATAAGATAGGAGTTGTTTATTTATCCTCTTTGGTACCAGTAGATACCTTTTATGACTCTAGGGCCCCTCATAGAGGATTTATTTCAAGCTGGGTAATAATCTGTTCTGAGTCCTACCACTAGTTGTAGTTCCATCTCTCAGCCTTGCTACCCTCTTGACTCTTGCTAAGACAAACGTAGTACTTGTTGAGTTTGTGTTTGTGTTTTTGGTTTTTGTTTTTTGTGGGGTTTTGGTTTTGTTTTTTTAATCCATGGATAGCCTTCCAGTAAGTAGTTTCTGTTTCACTAGTACCTATTTGAGTGTACCTTTCCCATCTTTTTTGGTATCTTATACAACCAACCAACTCTATTTCTTAGTTATACTGCTTTCTGGATGTGCAGGTTTAAAGTCTTGACAAGACACAATTAATTAGAAATATGGTGTAAACCTGTGAGTTTTCTACTAAAATTAAAATAAAACCCAACCAAACAACAAACAATTAGATGACCAATATTTTCCTAATTGTCGCAAACATCTCCAGTTCCATTTACATGGAAAAGTGTAGTGATTCTGGACATCACTGAAAGATAACTGTATGGCAAATATTATCGTTCCAAACTTATGGCTGTGTCTGTTGTTTTCTTTCAGGTTTGTAGAATGAAACATAGAAGAAAGCAATGGTGTACAAGGTTCAAAGATGCAATGGTTGTTCACTGCGTAAAACAAAAATGGAGGAGTCAGTTGCAAGTGCCTTCAGCTTATCGAGGACCAACGAAAAAAACAGTTTCATTTTCCTTCAAAGAGCTACACTACACTTTGAGGCATCTTTCCAGTACAAAATCTTTTAAAAAGTGGGTGATTTTTGATCGAGCTGTCATTCCTCGTTCACTGAAACTGAGGTTTCCTGGGTCTGATAATGTGATTCCTTGGTGTTACTCAGGAGCTCCATGTCCATGAGTAGGGTTTCCTGCAGCTCAAAGCACTAGCTGCCCACAGTTCTAGCAGACTGTGAAATCCAATTAATTACACTCTGCGATTCATATTGCAGCAACACTTAGAGAACGGCTGCTCTGGTGTGAGGAAGAACAGTTTGTGTCCTAAATAAGACTATTTCTGGATTTCATAGTTTCTCAGGGTCTATAAGACAAGTATGTCTCCCATCTCTTGCTCCACAAATGACAATGTTTTACATATACATCTCTCTCTTCAAAATAGATGCCATGTTTTGAGGCTATTATCTCCAAAAAGTTAGAAATATAGTTAAGCTTTATGTGCCTTAAAGCTGCATATGACAATAACTAAACATTCGATGTGGGAAGTTCAGAGAGATCAGAGAACCTCTTACTGTAATGAGACCCCAGGCTTTCCCCGCTTCAGATGTGTCAGTGTTTCAGAGAGGAATGGAAAGTTCCTTTGTTTTGCTGACACTCAGACCATATCTGTTATTGATTTTTCTGCATTGCTGATAACACAAATGCTACTCCTGCTTCATCTGCTTCTTTGTTTCCAAGGGACCCTGCAAATCACATGGGTGATGTGTTCCAACAGAGATTAGATCACTTGCTTGCTCATTTGTTCTCACTTTTGGCTTCTAAGTTATTTTTGCAATTTACACATTCAGCAGCTAATGTGCTTACCTCAGACAGCCAGACACACTGTAATTTCTTGCTCCAATGTCACACCCTGTAAGCTAGTGGTAGTTTCATCTTATTTTCAATTTTTCTTCCATTAATATGACAAAACAAACAAACAAACAAACAAACAAAAAACCCTAGATTTTTTTTTCTGAAATATTGTTGCTTTAACTAAACCTCATAATGTTAACATACATAAAAAATTATTAGAAAATCATAGTTTGGGTTGGTTTGTTTTTTTTTTTTTCTACTCTGTTTTGGTTCTCTTAAACTACCATTCTCTCAGCACTTTTCAAATCAGTTTGTTGTAATAATGCCATATTGGGGATCCAAACGTCAAGCCATTTAGCTTTGTTGTTATCCCTTTGATAGGCCCATTGCTGTTTTTGTCAGGAATATATCTATGTCTGAAGTTTACACAATAAACCAGAAGCCATGCAGGTGGCTGGCATTTCAAAGCTGCCAGACATTAACGTGTACTTTGATGCTGCTGAGCCTTTTAGGAAGAACTGGTCAAGTTCTCTCATGCAGAATGGACAGCCCCCTATTTTTGATGAAAGCACATGGGTGACAGACAGAAAACTGACTTTGGAAGTAGCACATCCAATTTAGTTCTCCTTGGAGTGCACTGAAGACTCATTTCTCACAATGGTTGTGAGGATCCCAGGAGAAAGATGCCACATTGCTGTAGATGGTGCTCATCCCCACAGTCCTCCTTTTCCTATCCATGCTGACAAAGGGCTTTCAGCTGTAACAAAGAGTCAAAAGGGATGAAATGAAATCATAGCTTAAGAAGTCTATTGTGCAAAGAGACTTTTCTATTTAATGTTTAAGCTTCTAATTCCAATTAATTTTACCACAATAGGATTGTAAGTCTGGCCTGGTGCCTCCTTATGAGAACACCTACCTCTGCTGCTATTTTTGCCACAGTCCCTCATTTACGTCCAAACCCTGAGTGGGACTGTCAGCTCATCCAGTCTGCTGGACCAAACGAATGAAGCTAAATTTGCTTTACGGCTTTGTCATGTCTAAAAAGACTTTTAGAAAACACAAGTAAATATAAAGAGTTGATAGGCCACATTATATATTTCTGTGACACATGAAGGGTTACAGTGCTGTCATTATTTCCATCACCAACACAAGGCTTGCAAAACCTGACTTACAGCCTCTGCTGCCAGTGCAATTGAAGGAAATGGAAAAAGAGACAGCATGTCTTACTGATCCTATCTGTGATTTCCTACTAGAAAGAAAATAATCTCAAGCAGAACTGTGGCAGACAACCAGTCTAATAAGATGCCCTATTATTCACGTATACAATTGCTCAGTGAAATTAGGGCAAAATAATTTTTTTCATACAGCTTCTAATATCATGATCTAAAACAGTCTAACTTCTGCTGTGAGACAGGTTTGCTGAAAGCTTCAGAGAAGGAATGTGTAAGCTATTCGAAAGAGTGTCGTGTTTTTCAGTTACACTTCTTTTAACTCTGCAAGCTACCTTGCTATATCAAATTAACGTGTTTCTGCATGCTTTTTATCCTTGTTATGGTCACAGTTAGCTAGATATCAGAGAAAGAATTTGCATCTCCAGTACTCTAAGTTTATACTGCTTTATGTCAGGGTGACTCCAGAGATTTTAGAAGAATCAGCCTTGATTCACAGCAACATAACCCAGAAAAGACTCCCTGAAAATGGTGAAAAGGTTCTAGATATACAGCAATTTCATAAGAAGGCTCCTTAGACACACATAGACTGAAATTTATGTTCACTAAACCAGGAGAAAGGGTGAGGAATTAAAATGGTAGTGTCATTCTATGTAGTTTCTAAAATAATAATACTAAAAAAAGGTCAGAATTCAATGCAATGCTAATTTTTGCTCAGAAAAAGCTCTTCTGAGAACAGTCCCAGAGGATTAAACTGGAGCATAGCAGAGTGTGTTGGATGGTGGCAGTATGCATTTTGACTTTGCCTTACTTCCCAAATTCTGCATGCTCCAGGCCCCACAGCTACTTCTCCCCACTCCCCTCACAGTCCCTCCTGAACCAGAAAGTCATCTTGTTTCTTACCTATACTCTCTCCTTTCTTTTGTCTGTTTGATCTAATGTTGGTATTTTATTTTTGTTAATCTGTAACCCGAGAAAAAGTTTTTCATCCTCAGTTTAAGTAACTCCTGCAATCTACATTGCTATTATAAATACTATTTGACCTACAATTTTCTGTATGATCTTATCAAGTCCGAATGCACAGAGTTAAATCAAAGGCTTTTAAAAAGGAAACACTAGGAGCTAAAATACTGACAAGAGATAATGTACTTTTGTATGGATCACTCGGGATCCTTGGGACACAAAGGGAAGCTTTTAAGTGGAAAATACAACAGGCTTTGCTCTCACTAAGATATTGCACTTTATTCTTTCCAAACAGATCTTGGCTCAAAGGGTGTACTGAGGATTTAGAGATGCCAGTTTAAATAGGAAGGAAAGAAATTAGGGCAGCTGACTGGATGTGAAAAAGAAACAAATGAGTTACAGTAAACGGTGTGCATCTTCAGTATCAAAGATGGAGAGAACTACATTGAAGGACATCTACTAAAACTTTCAAGGAATATGAAAGCATTAAGCAAGTTAAAGCGTGTGTTTACCTGATTTTGAAGAGATAAAAGACACATGGAGTTACGTTTTGTTCAGTTTTGTGGGTGAGGAATAGGAAGAAGAGTTTAATTCTGACACTGGTAAATTCCACAATTACTTTATGTTCTTAACGCTGTTTGCTCAAGAACACTACAGGTCATTTTGATTCTTTTAAGCACCACTGTCTAGTCCAGTTTCAGATACTGTAATGTGCAGCAATGTAGTTATCTTTGTAACACTTGCAGACTTGTAGAAGCTCGTTCAGCCAAATCCTGACAGATAGCTATTTTAGCATTTCAGTCTTGAATGTTTTTAAAATTTGCCTGTCTTTTAAAGAATTATTTTAGGAGAAGGTAGAACTGTTTTTACCATTCCAGTTAAGAGGGCACATACCAACTTTTCTTGTCTCTTGCCTTCAAATTCCTCTCCAACTTGTGTTACTCTGTTCGAAGTCAATAGACTGCCTTTAATAGGGTCTGCTAATGTGCAGTATTGGGTATGAATGTTTACTGACACACTGCTTGGTAGGTACAGAGCTTTCTAGAATTCAGTTTACCATATATATGGCCTTTAATGCCATTGGTATGGCCAAGTTAGCATCCAAATTCTTTGAAGGATTGATCTTCAGCTTCCACCTAGTGCTGCATCCTCTCTTCAGTCTGAAATCTAGTTCCATCTTTTGCTTTCATTGCTATTTCATGCTCTGCTGTTGTTTTGCCTCAATGTTCTTTATAAAAGCAAGCAGTGACTCAGACTTTTTTCAAATATCCCTTGTTCCTTTTACTTGAGTTTCTTGCATTGATATCTCATTTCTGTAACTGAATGTACTTGAATATTTGAAATGACTTCCAATTTTTTTTGCCAAACATAGCAAAAAAAAAAAAAAAAAAATCCATTTTTTCCCTTCTGGAGTTCTGGGTTCTTCAACATATCCAACCCTCTACTGCATATTCTCTAATCTCTGGGAACATCCAGTCTTAGATATTTCCCAGAATTTTGTATGTGGCTGGGTACACTGATCATTCTTTTCAGCTTCTGTTATCTGTCAATACGGAATTTCCTGGCTTTAGAGTATGTCCTCAATGACTGATATTTTCATTATTTTATGAATTGAAGTTGACATTTCATTTTTTTAATTGGTGTCATATACTGTCAATATTTCTTATTTTGTCACATTGAAGCTCTGTTAATGTTGTATATTCTCTTCAAAATTCTAGAATTCTTAAATATTTTTCTTAATTCAACTTGTAAAATAATGTGTTGGTAAATCAAGTAGTATTTACGTTTTCAAAAGCTGGCACGTAAGCAGTCAAATGCTTATTGGGCATTTATCTCAAAAGTTAAGACAACTGATGATGAATTTGAGGCTGGTATACCTAGATTGTTTTCAAATTAGATGATTTTATAATGAAGGGCTTGAAATCTCTAATCAGAGTGCTTTGTTTGTAGCTGTGCTAGATGCTGTACAGATGACACTAAGAGAATGGTTAAACTTTATAAGATTCTTGTTTTAGTATATTGTGAAACATAGCAGTTGTATGAAAACTTTTTTTTGAGGGGGAGAAGTTGGAAGTTATGCAGTTTTCAGTGAACCCATGTCATTAAATCACTCCAAGTTACAGACTGAAACTTGGACCAAAGTAAATGAACACTTAAACCAGTCTAAACTCTTGTCTCTGATCCTGCTTCCTTGACAAGGAAGGTAAGGTGGAACAAGTTCTGATTCCCTATGGATGTGTTCAGGCTAGTCAGTTGAAGATCCTTCCTTCTGCAGAGGCCTCTCATGCTCCATTCCAACCCACAACACAACAATATACACCACTACACTCCCTGCACAACCAGTAGACACTAATTTAGATACCACAGTAAGTTGCCACAACAACTTTCCCTTTCAGTGTACAGAAAGAGCAAAGATGGAGCATTTGAAGCAAATCTCAAGCATTATTGCAGCCATGCATTCTACTTTCTTTCTAGGCAGCTTTCTTTTGGCTTCATGAAAATGTAAGATTAAGGTCAGATTTTATATTGTCTATAGAGCACAATGTGCTCCACACTAAGGTAATGGACCCAGAAACAGTTAATTTTTTCAGAGCATTTTAAAAAATCTTTTCACCCTCTCAAAAATGAAACCTATGCAATGTAATTGTCTCAGCCATGCTACTCAGGTTGTTCAAAACAATCAAGTCCTGATATTTTTTCTGAGCATCATTTTCAATTTAATGGTAAGATTTATAGCATGTTCTTTGATATAATTTGACAAATGTCTTTTTGGTTTATTTTTAATGGCTATCTGCAAGGAAGTGTGAATATTATTATTATGTGGTTTTGCTAGTTACATGAATCTATGAATTTCAGCTCAATCATTAGGATTTTCCTCATTTTTAAAAGTATGAGTGACACTACTTGAATGAAAAAAGATTATTGGCTTTTGCTTTTTTATTAAGCTATTGTATTCATATCTTGCAAAATGTATTAAAAAGAAGGTAAAAAAACCCCTGAAGAAGTAACTTGCTATTTTTGTCAAAGCAGATCACACTTTTTCAAGCTTCTCAAGGTTCAGAAAAGCATATTTAGAATTAAAGTGAGAATAAAGAGAAGTCTTTCTAAACTAGTTTCAAATCATAGAATAAGTTAGAATAGAATGCATTAGTATCTCACCAGATACTACTTTCCTTTCCTGTGAAACAACTCACTTTTGTGGTATAGGTGAACTTTTTGGTCCACTTGGGCATTTGGTCCTCATATGTGGAATTTCCTACTTTTCCTAATTTATTTTACTTACCCTTATTTTCCTTTAAAAAATTGCTTTTATAACCTTTTTGAAAATCACATTCTCCTGCTTTTTTCACATTGTTTTACATCACTCTAGTTATTGTGTGAGTATATACATATGTATAAAGTCAAGAACACAACATATGGAAGGATGGGATGTTCATTTCTCCTAGTTTCTTTGCAGTATTTTACTGGAGTTATATTACAAGGAATCAGAGGCTATGACTATGAGCTTCTCCTCATGCAAAGAAAAATTACATTCTGACTACTGGTAAATTGCTCTGATTCTGAATGTCACCTGTTTTTTTGTGGAAAGTATGCTGTTTCCTACTGCTTCAAAAAATTGCATTTTCAAGGTGCTGGCCATGCAGTTAAGTACGTGAAGTTTATATTCTACTGTCCGTTTGCAGCTTTGTATATGCAGTTGTATCAATTGCACTCAATGAGGCTTTATTAACATAACAAGATATACAGAAGTGTTGCTAAATTTTAAAAGATATGAACTGCTCAGGAATCTCTTACAGAGAGATAGCATCTCCCTGCATAGTTTCTGAGGCTTTATCTTCCAAGTCTGTCTATCATAACTATCCATAGCTGTTCTGGTGGCAAGTTTTGGAAAATGAAAAGCAAACCTCCAAAGTGTAAGTTAGATGTGCATCCTATAATGAGGCTTCCTTAGAAGGATGCATCCAGCTCTAAAACAAAGGCTGAAACATCATGTTATATTGCATAATGAGTGTAGAATTTCCAAGATGAAACACAGTATAGATGGGTCAGGAGCAGGTATAGCGCAAAAAGTTTGGTAAAAGAAGGCTGCAAAGACTCTGGATGGAAGTTTTGAAATGAGGTATAACTGTTATTCATTTTTAGGTCACAGTTACATCAACTTACAAAATCATTTTTGTACCCTTTTAGATATATTTAAACATTGGGTGTCTAGAGAGTCATAGAAGGACGTGGTAAATTTGGACCTTTTTATGTCGCATTGTCATGGTTTAACCCCAGTCAACCACCAAGCTCATGCAGCTGCTGGCTCACTCCCCCATCAGCAGGACTGAGGAGAGAACAGGAAGGGCAAAGGACAGAAAACTCATGGGTTGAGAAAAAAGACAGTTTAATAGAGAAAGCAGAATCCACACACACAAACAAAGCAAAATCAGGAATTCACTGCTTCCCATGGGCAGGCAGGTGTTCAGCCATCTCCAGGAGAGCAGGGCCCCATCATGCATAATGGTTACTTGGCAAGACAAATGCCATCACTCCAAACCTTCCCTTTCTTCTCCCCAGCTTTATATACTGAGTATGATGATGACATGGTCTGGAACATTCCTTTAGTCAATTTTTTTCACCAGTCCTGGCTGTGTCTCCTTACAACCTCCCATGCTCCCCCAACTTTGTTGCCAGTGTGGTTGTAAGGAAAGTATAAAAGGCCTTGGCTCTGTGTGAGCACTGCTCAGCAATAACAAAAACATCTCTGTATTGTCCACCTTGTGTTCAGCACAAATCCAAAACATAGCTCCATATTAGCTACTGGGAAGAAAATTAATTCTACCCCAGGTGAAACCAGCACACACATATGATACAATTTTTTTTATTTTTTTAAGGGAATGGATTTTCCTCCTGGTTTTAATGAAACTTGCATTTTTGAAAATGTAGCCATTATAGACACTATTTGCAATTCTTATGCAGGTTCTCAAGCCAGTTACAGATTGCACCAACAAAAACAAGATCAAAAATTGTGAAGAGCAAAATTGGATCCTCTGCTTGTCTGATCTAAAATTAAAAATGTGAACGAAATTTGTTATAAATTATAGCCAACATATGCAAAGTGTAATATCTCTTAGTGGATACAAAATACGGTAATTTAAGTTTAAATATTTTTTCCTATATCCTGCTAGTCAATGATCTTCTCAAATGATTAATTCAAAAAACAAAAGAAGAAGTTTTACATTTTCTTTCAGTCTGCCACTTCAGCTTTTCCCAATTTTATTCCTTTAAAAAGGAGAAAAAAGTTCTTCTAACTTTTACGGTTGAAATTTTTGAATCTCCTGCTTTATTCTTGTGCATCTCCATTAGGTGGTTTGTCCTGACTGTGACAGCTCTGTTGCAAAGTGCTAAAATATTACAGCAATAATTCTGTACCATTATGCCTAATCTTACAGCCAAATCCTGCAGTTTTGCACTCTGAATATGGGAGGAATTCGGGTTTATTTACTTTAATGACTAGATAATGAGTCTGAGCCACACAGATCAAAGTGAGCTGCTAAGAGAGAGGCTATTATGAACCAAAACTAGTAACAGGCTCCAGTTCATGAAGTGTTCTGTGCCCTTTAGTGCAATAATAGAGGGTATAAGTGTCAGGTAGAAAAAAAACAGATGTGTCCCACCACTGTTTAAAATAATGTGGACCAAATACTATAGCTTTGACTGTCCAGTGTTTGGCAGACCTTTGGACCCTGCAAGAAAATACGCCCGTTCTTTATTAAAGCAGTTAGACTCTCACACTTCACACTCTTTTTATGGAGTTGGATCATTGTTTGGAGACTTAGATAGGCCCAAATTATCTCTCTGCTAAATAAAGAACCTCCTATTGGAACAGTTATACAGTGATAAAATAGGCATATTTTATAGGCATGAAGGCTCTGGAGATTGATTCCATTTTATTAATGGACAAGAGACTGATACAATATGAAATGTTCTCAGGGATCTTTCAAGGCAAACATGTCCTTTTGGACAGCATGAAAAGGAGCCTAAGAAAATAATATTTCATACTAAAAGGTTAGAATTTCATACTAAAAGGTTTATTATTGTTTACCTAGGTATTGTTAAACATATCATCCTATAGCCATCCATCGCTGTGTGGGACCACAACTTTTAGCTATTTGATGTTCTTCCCAATGAATTCAAATAACATCACAGAATCAAGTGATTCTGGAGAAGTAAAGGGAGTATGAAATTTGTACAGTTTGCTCTCATCTTTTTGTCTTGGTATTTCCAGTGAAAGTGGGAAAGAGGTAAATAAATACAAAACCTTTCGGTTCCCATCAAACTGTGCTGCAGTATGTATGTAGTTGCAGGTATTTTATGTTTGAGATTGCATACTGCTGCTACAGTCATACTTGTTTTATTTTAGATTTTACATTTTACATGGAAAGTTCTCAGGCCAAATTCATAAGGCCATCACTTTTTCCTAATTCTAACCTTTTTTTTTTTTTTTTTTGGTGTGTGTGTGCATTTTTTTATGTGCATTACATAATCGAGGGAATAATGAACAGCTAAGTGGCATGTTAAGATACAATTGTCCCAGAATCATTACTTTCATATAGATTAATAAATACACAAAATAATTTGTGGTTTTTGAAACATTTACAAATATAAGGCAAAGTATGGGAACAATATGAAAGGTATGTAGATGGAAGTTTATGAAAATATTATTGCATGCATATGATTTATGTCTCTTTCCTACAATTAACATGAAATAAAGCCTTTAGCTGAATGTAGTAACTTATAAAGAAGATTGGCATTACACATTTTCTGTGATTTTGGAGGTATTTTCCAACTTTAATCATTCTATGATTCTATGATTTCTGTGTCTACTTGACTGTAAGCTGTCTACTTGGACAGTGAGAATTTTCTTTTCTCCTGTACTATTGTCCCACCATATTGTTTTCAATCTTCAGAATGACTTTATTTTAATTTTTCAATAAGATAAATAGGAAAACCCTTCTATCCTTCTGAATTCTTATTTTAACCTCATTTATAGTGCCCAAGATTTTAGGTAAATTAATTATCAGTCATTCAAAACATAAAATATAGCTTAACAGCAATGGCAAAAAGTACAGGCCACTGAAATTTTATATGTATTTGAAAATCAAAATTCTATTGCAGACCCAATTCTCAGGATGAAAGTTGTAGTAAGAACAGGAAATGTCATACAATCTATTCTGCATGGTACAGATTGTCATGGAAATATAAAATTGTGAAAAACTTAATTTTTGGTCCTCTTTCAAGATAGCAATCTCAGAGTCATTTCTGAATGAAATTAAATCAAGGGTCTCCTTAGCTTTTATTTGCAACACTGATCTGCAACTGTCTCTTTTTTCAAACAGTTTTAAGGTAGGCACACATTATTTACGGAAAATCCACAAGGAACATTTCTATAGCACCAGAATAGAAATAATACCATAACAATAAAGATCAAAGATTGATACAATTGTGAGTACAAGTAATAGCTACCCTGTGTGGCTGTTATCTCCTCGAGGGAATTCTTTAGAATGGCTTTCATTTTATAAAATGTGTTTGTTTCAGTGGAATAGAATACGAGTAGGGAACTGTATTCTTGTTCCTTTTTTTTTTTTTTTTTTTTCCTTTTTTTTTTTTTTTTTTCTTTTTCTCTTTTTTCTGCCCCAAGGAAAAAACACAAACAGAAAGCTAATATAAAATTGGTGTGACTGGTTTCATGAACTTTGAGACTGCTCTGAACCTCAAAGAAATCAAAAATCACACTGAAGCCAGTGAAATCCATATGTAGTTTAATTTCATTTTGCCTGTCTAACCTGTTTTTAACAAGCAAATGCTCTGATGTTGTTCATGGAGTTTAATTCTTTTCATGTAGAACAGTCAGGAAATACATCAGTGTAATGCATTACCTGCTGGTCAATGCTATCCAGTCACTTTGCTTCTGTTCTGGAGGTGCCAGATCAGAGATGAAGCCAGAGTAATTTATATAAATTGAGAATCCTACCCAAAGGCCCACAATGGCAAAAAAACAGATTTCCCTCAAGGCAGGAAAGATTTTAGTTCATACATGGTGTAAATATATATGTGTTTATATATATACATTCTTAATATTATATATTATGCAGTATATATAATTCCATATATCTTTACACATATATGGATTAATGTCATACATATATTTGTACATGGTGAAAGCAAGATACCTCAAACAGTGCTGGAACACTCTTTTGTTTTCCTGTGCATGACTTGACTTGAGTCAATTAAGACACTTTTCTATTGGCTTGCTATTCGTGAGGACAACATTTAATCTTATTTGTCAGCAGAGATACAGAAAATTCATCAAAAAGGTCATCAAGATTTAAACAAGAATTCCAAACCCAAGAAGAATCTGAGACAACAACATCTTTTTCTCCTTTTTCATCCCATTTTAAACCCTTATTTCAGTGTTACCAAAATAAGCCAAAACTAAAAAGATTGTACTTTTTCCTAATTCAATACTGTCAAGAGAAAAAAAAGAAAAGAAGAAGAGGAAAAAAAAAAAGATAAAAGGGAGGGGCTGTTTTGAATTTATATTAGTAGATGTAAAAAATAATATTGGTTTAGAATGACAGAAGGGAGAGCAGAAGTGATGAATGATGCTCAGATGAGACTGGGAAATAGAACTGCTTATTGTGACACTAATTTTTCAGGTTGGTGGTGATAGAGAAAGAACACATTCATAATGGTAACAAAAGAAAATAGAGAAATAAGTTCTGATACTGCCACAGTAGGTACTGACATTTAGTTACTAAAAAATCTAGCAGGAGTAACACTGCATGGACATCCAGGTTTCTCCGTGCTGCCAAGTAATGCTTTGTAGCCCCATTCTGACACTGCTGCAAGGGTTCCAAGAAACTGCTATAAATATTTCACATTTGCACTCTTCATTACTTTCATTGCTTCAGCTCACATTTCTGTGAGATAAAAGAGGTGATAGCGTATGACATTGCTCTACCTCTGATTTATATTGCCAATAGGTCTTGCATGTTTTGTTTGTTTGAATTTCATCACTCTGTATGCAAAGAAACAAAGGCTCACAGCTTCCCATAGCAAGACACTTTACTTTTCTCAGCTAAAATGTATTTCTGCTGTGTAGTCACTTTTGCAAGCTTCTGTCTTTTGACATACTTTTACCCTTTGTCAAGAATAGTCTTAATAAGTTAACCATAATTTTTGATTACTGAATTGCATGAAACAGTAAACAGCACATTAGTCAAAATGTTCAGGCCTTATTTAATATCAGGTGTTACAAACGACAAGGAGGCCAAAGAGATAAATCAAAAAGGGTCAGAGGCAGGAAGTCTGAAAAAGATGAATTCATTCATTACAGGGGAAAAAAAAATGAGAATACAGACTTCTAATTGAGAGGGAAGTATTTGGGAGGAGTTATTCCCTGAATTTAAAGAAGACTGGAGATGAAGGTACACTCTAATATAGTGGGCATGAAAACAAAAAACAAACCAAAAACTAAAGCAATCAAATTGCATAACATCAAAAGTGGGAGGATAAACATTTCTCTTCTCTGCAAGTAAAACTGCATCCAGCTCTGAGAAGGATTTAGAATATGAGCAGTAAAACTGATTAAAGCAATGGCAATGGGAAGGGCAATTTATGAGGAAGTATTAAAAGAGCTAAATACCTCAGTCAAATGACAGCAGGAGGACACAGTCAGCTTCTGTAAGAATTTAAAAGGTGTATACAAGAGGCCTAAAGGATTTTTTTCCTACATTTCACCAGGGTGCATCATGTAAATCAGAGGCATGTATTAAATCACAATATTACCTAAAGAAATATTGGAATTTATTTACTGAAAGGCCCAAGAAAATTGTTTTGATAGGATAAAACTACCAGGACAATAGTAGAAAGATATCTTAGAAAATAGCAATGCAAATTAGCAGCAAAACAGGAGAGAATATCAGACACACAATGGAAATAAACATATGTTGACTACAATGTAAATTAGTATGTCATGAGCATAAAGAGACCACAGGTACATCAGCTGCAGAGTAATGCAGACAACCAGTGAGAAACAACAGAAATAAATAAATACATAAAATTCTATCACAGGAACCCCTGGAAACAAAAATGCAATCTTGCTTAGTAGCTACTTGTCAGCAGCCATAGTGTCACAGCTTCTTTTAACAGTGTGAGCCTACCTAACTACCTACATACCTACAGTCAAGAGATCTCCCCACTTACAAAGTTAAGTACATGTGACTACAGCTGCTTTCTTCTTTGCCTAGAATGCAATATTGGCAGCATCATCTGTTTATTCTTTATGTTGCTCTCCCACAGGCTCTACAGGATATTAGACCAAGGGCACCAAAGGGTAGTGCTGCAGGGTCATTCTTATTATATGAGACATAACCAAATAAAAAAGCTCCCCAGATTGGGAATGAGATTTCCCCAAACCTTTTTTGTTGTTTTTGGCAGATTAATTGGCTGCAAAATTATTGAAACCTCTTTCTGTTTGATATGTCACTCATAGTCAGAGCAATTTTAATGAGAATACCTAATCAGTTTATGGAGTCTGAACAGCAACCTCTTCTGTAAGTGAACACTTAACTTCAAGTAGTGTAGAGTGATTGATATTTTTATGCATTAGTCTAGATTATTCTGAAAGCCCTGAGAGCTGAGTTTTCATGATGCCCTGGGCTATTAACACTACATCCTTTCTCAGGAGCCAATCACAATACACACACTTTGGCTTTCCATATAGCTCGTGTCCATATATAAGAAAATTGTATCTATGATAGTTTGTTTCTATTTTTTTACTCATTTATGACTCAGAGTCAACAACTACCTCACAAGCAACTGGAGGCTGATATTTCCCAAAACTATTTTTAAATTAATTTACATATTTAGTTACATATTCTCTGAAGTGTATTCAAGGAAAGCTATTTTCTCACTGAGTTCTGTGACATTTGACATACTATCAATATGAGTCAGATGGCCTTATGGTGTCAGAGACGTCTCCTTTGCTTTCAATATAGACATGCCCATTTACAGCATTGAATGATGTAGTTCAACGTGCATTAAGTTCATCCCCTAGAACTGTCAGAACTTCAGGACTTTGATTTGTGCAGCTATTGCTGTGAATCTGCCCTTCTAATTTCTCACTCAGAGGAAGTTAGTTTGGAAGAAATAATGACAAAATGCAGTAAAAGTGGCTGAGCCTGTAATCCTTTTCTGTGCCAGAAGTTCTGTGTGAAAAAAAAAAAACAATGTCTGAACAAAAGGCCAAGACTACTGGAATGTTTGTCTGGAAAAGATAGCTATATTGCAATTAAAACTTACAATGAGAAAGCTGTTCTAGAGAAAAAATATTAAGGTAGTGTTTTCACTGTTCCATCCCATCCTAACTAGGGATTGTCTAGAAAGATTGCACATCTAACATTAACAAAGCTTCTTTAGCAAATGTATAAAATAGCAGTGTGAATAATTAACATGGGTTTTGCTGAAACATCACCGGAATCACACATTTATACAATATCTTCTTTGAGTAAGGCTCAAGTCAGGTTCTGACTTGTAAGGTTCAGGTGGCATGAACAAATGCTGCACTTACTGGTACCAACACTTCAGGGCACTAACTGGAAATGATTGTCAACCATTTCGTTATACTGAACAGAGTACCTGGGAGGAAAAAAATGGCGGATGAAGTTAAATTTTACTAAATATAAAAGCCTGGCCATGTATAAAAAGAATTCTAACCTTACATATACGACAAGGGGATCTGACAAAGTTCTTAATATCCAACAAGTTCAGGGTTTAAAACAAATAGCTCCATGAAAGACTTGGCTAAATGAGTAACTGCAGTCAAAGGAGAATATTGAATGTTAGGAATTCCTACAGTATTAACAAAGGAAATGCTAGAAAGTGTAAGTCTTCATGCACAGTCATTGTTAAGGGTAGATCTGATCTCCCTAATTCAAGAAGGATACAGACAAATGAAAAGCATTTAGAGAAGGATGTCAAAGGTAAATCAGTGTTACAGGATGGCTTTTGTACAAGAAGAGACTAGTAAACAGATTGGGATATTTTAATCTGAAAGACAGCTAAGAGGGAACATGGTAGGGATCTATGCAACCATGACAAAGCATGAAAAAGGGATTGTTGATTGATTATTATCCAGGAAGCTTCAGAAGAAATCATCACTGCATGAGAAGTTTAAAATAAAAATGATGTAATGACTTTACCCAGCACTCCAACTCAGAAATTCAGTGACACAGGCTACTGTGAATACCAAGAGTTTACAACAGTCTAGAAAGCAATTAGAGACATGATACAAATGTTCACTGCAGGCAGAGAAATGCAAGGTTCTCTCTCCTCTATGAAAGAGCACATGAAGGAAATATGACTCCTGTGGTCTCTTTCAACAGGCGCAACACCACATTAATTGAACTTTTGATGTGACCCAGTCTGAATACCTGTATCCCATTCTAATGATAGGAATATTATCCCACAAGGTTCATCAGCTTGCCTCACAGCACTCAGCACTTTTAAGGGACATTAACATTTTCATGTGAAGTAACACCATAAATATGAAAAAGTCCCCTAGCTGGTTTGATTCATATCCCATGTACTTATTTAAGAACATAAACTGCATTCACTTCTGCTTAAACTAATTGGAAGCTGTGCTCCAGGAACACATGTAGCATGCTGCAGCTGCTGACACATGTCTAGTGCAAGAGACTGGCCTAGAGCCTGTCTCAAGGAACCCTCCTGTGGTCTTGAGAGGGAAATGGGGAGTGCGGAGGACACGGACTCCAGGGCTGCGGGGAGAGAAAAAAGGTGGGTTTTTTTTGAAATGATGCCCAGCTTATACAGATCAGTAGGGAAGGTTCTGGAATGGGGTGGAACTTGGGAAGGGGTTAGGGAAAAACCTGGGAGGGGTTTGCAATACAAGGTAAAAGCCTCCAAAATTGGGAATACAAAGGCAGGTATATACCATATATGGAAATGCCACCCTGCTGCATGCAGGGGGTGAGCCATGGAAAATTCCAGCAGGGACACACAGTGAAACAAAGGAAAAACATAGCATGATGAAATCCTCAAACTGGATACATACTTTAACTACAAACAGTCCTTAAACAACAAAGGGTCCATAAAAACACAGCAAGCAGCTCTCAGAGCTCAGGCAGTCACAGATCTGTGCTGCCTTACACAGCTAGTCTCTTTGCTCTCCTCCAGCATCCTCCCAAACCAAACCTACAGGTCTTGGGTCTTTAGTGCCACTGTATCATTGTACAAATGTGCCACGGTACTTGCTGATGAAGACAACAGTTATTGATATTGGACAGCCTGGAGCCCTCAGATGCTCTCTCCTACGCTTTCAGGAGTATTTCTCATCATATTAACCATGTTGTTAGTCCCACTGATGCTCAAGTGGGATGTGTAGTGTCTCATGCCTTGAATAATAGTGAGAAGAAGGACAGCATATATCCAATATATTTAGAACAGTATATTTTCACTTTGCTCTTTCATCTCCATTTTTTTGTTCAATCATCCACTGTGTAGTAGTATAAGAACAGGAGACGTAGTTAGTGATGTAGCATTATAGAATCCATGGTCATGGATGACTTTAAATTTCTACAGCTAATATCTACAGGACGAAAACCAGAGTTGTTTACTGTTGGGTATAAAACAACACCAAAAGATCAAACTGTCTTGGTGATATATTTTCTTGGAGGTACTGAATCTCATGGTACTGTGCAGAATGTTCTCAGAAAAACAATTGTATTAAAGAAAAAAGAATTCTTATTGCAGGCTGTTTCATTGTGTGCTTCAGATGTACGATTAATTATATAAAAAGACTAGTCAACTTCTTCCAATACTGACAACTTCAGATCTTATTTTAATTGAATCAGCTTGTCTGAGTTTTGAATGTGTTGTCAAAGAAAATCACAGCCACAATGATTCAAAGCATCTTTAGAGTGTTATCAACAGTAGCAAATAATATGAGCTTGGAAGAACAATGAAATGAAAACTGACCTTTTCGCTAGGGATATCATATACATTTACAGTGTAAACTGGGAAAGTATTTTCCCTTAATGTTATTGTTATTTCTTGGCATCAGTGTTAGGAACTCAATATGACTTCAACTAGCCTCTTTGGGTTGAAGGTGTAACATCATAAAGCTTCATAATGACAATTTACAAGAGAGATCTGCTTGCATATCTCTATGCATTGCCCTTAACAACTGAGTGAAAATATGTATTCACATCATATCTTTGAGACAGACACTCAAAGAGAAGGAAATTATGAAACAAAATAGATGAAAAAAGAAAGACCTATGCTTTAAATTTAAAGCCAAACCCATAAAGATGTGGAAGAAATTTGAGTCTTCCAGGCAGAATGCAAAACAAATTCTAATATATACATGTATATTTTTATTTTGCATTTAAACTACAGAGTTTATTTTGGGGAGAAAATGTGGAGATTAATCTCTTCACTGACAAAAATATGTATTTTCTTCTACTTTTTTGTTAAATATCTGGTTAGATTTCACCCAGTATTTGTCTCTGTATGAGATTTAAAACAAGTAATATGCTGCACATTTTAATACGAGCATGTGAAATTCAAGGGCTCTCATGGTATAAATTAAATTAACAAAAGATCAAATCATGTGGATTAGAGGACTTTTAGGCATCACAGGGAATTGTTACCTCACTCAGTTATGTATGGAAGCATAGTTTCAAACCTATGTCAAATCCAAAATGAAAATAAGTGTAATATTGTGGTCTCATTCTACTCTTTCACCAAAAAGTTACTTTAACAAGTATATTTCTGCTGCCTGTTCATCAGCTATTGCAGACAGAGGTGCATGCTTCCAAATGCAAAAGTACACAGCCTGGTTATAAGCTAAAGGCTTGCTCATGCTTGGTAAAGCAGATCTCTGCAGCTACTTAAGTTATTACCGCTGCTCTGCTGCCTGCCTCTTGTGTTTCCTGGAGGTTTAACCCTGATACCAGAGCTGGCAAAAGGGAGTCTGTGAGCATGTTTCATTCCGCTTCATTCTGGCATAGCACCACAAGCTACCATAGCTGGCAGCTGAAGTGATTACACTAGACAGCGGCTGGAGTGCTTCAAGTCTTCTTTTCTTTTTCTTTTTTGCATGCACCATAAGTTACTGTCTTAAATTACCATCGTATGATTCACCACAGTGTGTCTGTATGCTAAAGTTGGTTGCATTTTTCTGTCAGAGAAAAAACATGCCATAAACGAATCTGCAGACGCTAATTTTGACAAAGACAAAATGGACAGTAAGTTATCAGTTATTTTCTTCCAGTTCACCAGTGCTGCTTTTTAACAGTGCAATCTCCCAATATCAACATTGAAGACTTGCAGTCAAGTGGACTGGGGCTCCAGGTGGAAAAACCTCATTCCTTGAAGAATTTTGAAGGCCTGAGAAAAAGTAAAATGCAAAAAGGACAGGAAAGGAAAAAGGAAAGGAAAGGAAAGGAAAAAGGAAAGGAAAAGAAAGGAAAAGAAAAAAGAAAAGAAAAGAAAAGAAAAGAAAAGAAAAGAAAAGAAAAGAAAAGAAAAGAAAAGAAAAGAAAAGAAAAGAAAAGAAAAGAAAAGAAAAGAAAAGAAAAGAAAAGAAAAGAAAAGAAAAGAAAAGAAAAGAAAAGAAAAGAAAGAAAAAGAAATCTTGAGTGTCTGTCTGTGCCATCTGATCCCAAGTGAACAGCTGTATAGTTAACCTGGGTCCAGGTTATCTCTCTCTTCTAAATTAGAGATAATAAAGAACAATATACTGAAATTCAGTACTTTGAAAACAGGAAAGAATTATACTCTGAACACACACACAGCAAGGAAGACACACAATCCGATGGTCTGTTCCCTGCAACTACTAAAACTCAACACAGGAGACAGGAAAAGCTATGTATAGTTCAGAAAATCTTCTCAAATCCTGTAGGCCCTTGCTATATATTTAGGTCCAATCTTGTGCCCCTGGTCTGCAAGGCTAAAGCAGGTGATGTGAAAGATTATAAATGATCTGATGAGCTAAAGATAAATCCTGGCTCACTGTTAGCTTCACCCTAAGAAACGATCACTCTTATAACCCTCAACACTTCAGAGTATCCCACTTCCACCTGATTACATGAGAAACATTGATTTTAGAACTGATGGCCACAGCTTATCCTTTATGAAGTAATTCCAAGGTTGTTTCCAACAAGTTGTTTCCAATGCACTTTGTGGATAAGTCCTAAACTGTAGGTTATAGCAGCCCAGACAGTGTTATCAAACTATTAAATAAAAATGCAGTTTTACTTTTGAAAACAAATCTTTAAAATTATTATCAGTACAAAATACTCTTTAAGCACCAGTATTTTAAATCTCAGATGTTTCCTGTTCTTTTTATTTAATGAAGCATTATGCTTTTGACATTTTTGGGGAACGATTGCTAGGGAATATCATAGAACAAATTTATTTAGTCTAGAAACTGTAATACATTTAAGTTTTCTTAATAGCTGTGGTTTTGTCTCCCAAAAGACAATTGGAAAGGTAATTATAGCTTGCAAATTAAAAATAATGTGCTGATGTACAAGATCCCATATTGTAACCTATGCCTAGTATTTCTTCAGGTGGGCTGAATTCTGACACACTTTGATTTATATAGTTTAGGCCAGTATCTCCAAAGTATAGGTTTTATGTTCCACCTTACACATCTATGTAGCTTTCTTTCTTCAAACCCACAGTTTCAAAATTTTCTTAGTTCATATATTGAAGATGTTTTCATTAAGAAGGAATCTCTCAGTCTTTGGCTGCTCTTTAAGCCTTTGTCTTTGATGAAATGGTTGTCACAGCCTTTATAGTCTCTCTAATTAATGCAAAAACCCCAAATCAAAACACAAGTCAGTCAGATTAAAACATTTGCAGTACATTTTAATTATAGTCTTTGTAGGGCTTTTCCTTATGACTTTTTTCAATCCTTCTTTTATGAAAGATTAAGAAACAAGGACACAAGACACTGCCAGGGAGTGAAAAGGACACCTGACCCAATAAACTGAACCCTTTAAGTTTATCTCACACCCATTTTCTTGCTTAGTAACTATATCCTTTGATTCCCTCCCTGCTCAGACATGCAGAGTTCTCTCTTAAACTCATTTGAGCTATTTGCTTTGATGGCTTTACTTGGCAACTGCACTAAGTGAAATTCTCTGCTTGAACTTATTGTGTGCTATCTTTCTCTGCATTTAAATTGTGGTCTCTAATGTCTAAATCATCCATACTGAGAATATTTTGTTCTACCTTTTCTATCTCTGTCATAATTCTCTTTCCCCTCTCATAATTTTAGATATTATTTAGGTCATCTCAAGAGTTTCCCATTTGCCTTAATTTAAAATAAAATAAAATAAAAACAGTCTGAAAATCTCATTTCATTCCAGTTACTGATAACAGGTGCTCTAGGCTGAGGAAAACTTCTTAACCTAAACCTCAAAACAATGTGTTAGAAAGAACTAACTAATGGTGGTTACTGAAGAACGTAATTATCTTTCAACTTGGTAGGGGAATCAAATTCTTTCCTTTGACTTATAAGCACATGGCATCTTGCATTTATGCAGCTATTCTGTTGCTGTTTAGTCAAAAATACTTACCAGCCCATTATTTTCAAACTCTCTGATGCTTTTGGAAGCATCTGCATATACAGCTAAGCAGTTGTTAAATTGAACCTTAATGCTGAGTTACATCATGTATGGTAGGACAAAGGAGAAGATCAGATTAAAAAACAATAAACAAAACCAACCAACCAACAAAAATCCAAGCAAAAACCACCACAAAACCTGATGGCACTTTAATCTTTACATGATAAAAAAAATGTAGTTCAAATAAAATTTGAGTTCTAATCTCTCCAATTCTCTAGCCTCCATATTACTTGCATATCTGTCAGTTTTGTCTCAGTTATGCAATGCAGGTATATCAAGTGCTTAAGCCTAAAAAGCTGTGCCTGTATAATAACATTAGTGCGTTCTGCAGCATGTCCTACTGTCTCCAAGCTGCATACCTGGGGTCTCTTCCAAGGGAGAGCAAAGTAGAAGTTTCATCATCCCAATGCAGCACCACACTGCAGCTGCATGGAGCACTGTGGGATTTGTTACTGTGAGTGTGCACAGAAACCCAAAAAGCATTACTTTTTTATCTAATAACTAATACAGGCACAGCTTGGCTCTCAGTACGAGAGGTCAAACATAAGGGAAAGACAGAGTTAGAGTTTTTAAAGGGAAAAACAAATTTCTGCTCATCTTACCAAAACTGTTGCTGTTTGTAAATTAACTAGAGAGAGTAAACAGCCTTCTAACCTTCAGGATATTCACTGACTTGTGACAGAAGTCTCTGTTGTGGTCCTGATTTCCAGGACAGTACTGATGGTTTATTCAAGGTATTTTTCAAGCAAAACGGACATGTTGCAAGACAGCTAGGGAAGGAATTGAACTGGTTTATCTCATGCTGTAGTAGAGCACTGCAATAGCTAGGCTATTAAGTAGAAAAAGAGCAGTCATATTTTATGAGACACAAATTATTCTTTGCTTACCTAAAGAAAGCTCATGCTACTACCTGCCTTTGCTTCAGGTTTTCCAGACTGAGGATCCCAAGCAGATTTCCTGACAACTGTAATAAACGCAGGTGGGATTGGATTATTAGATTGATCACATCCCTGTTTGTTTCCTTGTAGGTCAGCTCTTCCTCATGATCTACTTGTGCCTAAGCTCAAGTAAGGTAGCAGAGTGGTCATCTCAGGTATCCTACATATTCAGTGGAAAGAAATAGCTTCTGTGGCAGATTGGAATTTTCAAACACAGAATGTATCACCATTCACTGTGAAAGTCCCTGTAACTCCAAATAAGCTTCAGAACCTAAGAATTCCTTGCTCACATTTGCATCCATAACCAGAAAAAGGCTGAAGCTCCTAATTCTTGACACCCAGGAAGTAAGTTGGATCTACCCCTCAGAGGTTCAACAGTGGGCTGTGGCATAGTACTGTTTACAGTATCAAATGAAAAATTATACCCTAAAAGCAGAATTTGTAGAACCTTTTGAAACCAATTACAGTCACCTTCGCTGAACACATTAAGCTGAAATATTTGCTTCAGTTTGACTTTTTGTGTCTGCTTTCTCCTACAATCATGATTTTAATTTGCCTGTGTTTTGTTGCTTCAGATAATTTCAAAGTATTACTTAAATAGTAACTTTGGCATTGTTATTCTACCACACTGACCTCTAATACAATTACCTCTGTTTAAGATTGATAATAACTGGGAAAATATGCAAATATCTTTTGATCTCTATACTCAATGCTGAGGTTTGTTTCATCCTTTTATTTTTTTCATTCGTACTTGTGATCAACTTTCCGATCACCTAACATGCTTTTAATCAACATTTCTATAGCATTTAATATTCCTTAATGATGAGAGTTTTTCTTATTAATTCTGAATATTTATTGGCTAGCAGAAGTGTTTTATCCTCCTAGCTCCTGACACAAAGAAAATAATATATTCAGAAGTCCAGAAAAACAGTTTTGCTGCATCACCCATGTTTCTTTCATATTTTTTCCCCCAACCACATTTACTGTCTAATACAAGTAGTTTGTAATTCTTCTCTGTAAGGAAATCAAGTGCAGTACTCTATGACATAGGTAAAGAATCATGGCAAAATGTTTTGCTGTCATAAGACAGCACATAATTACCTACCAGTGCTTTCTCAAAACCCAACATTAAACTGGTGAGGGGAAAGATTTATTCTTTTAAGACCCATCTTCATCCTTCAACACATTCTGTGGCTGGGAATAAAGTGAGACATGGGCAGAGCTGTTTCCTGTGTTTGGGAAGGAGTTGTTTACTCCAGTAGTTTGGGTGCTGTGCACAGTCTGAGGAGGGTGATACTCTCCTCATCTCTCATCCCAGTGTCTGCCCATATTCATGCAGAGTATTTGTCATGATCATAATTAACAGAAGGGCTTTGCCTCTTGATTTTTTTATGCTTGCCCGCTGCCACTTCTCAGCAAGAAGACTTCTCTTTTCCACCATATTTCTCACTTTGCTACAGTTTAGGCCAGGTGGGCAGAAAGCAAATTGAGTTTACTCAGCAGTCCCCAAACTAGTAAAACAATCACCATTGAAAGAATTTGCAAGGACTGCAGCAAGGCAATGAAATATTGAAGTATTGTACCCGTCTCCTTTAGAAGTCAGTATAAAGAATGTTTTAAGAAATAAATACCAAAATTGCAGTGAGATCTAAGGAAAAGCCTGGATGATTATGCCTGTCAGAGTCCTCAGGTCACTGCCCTGACCTGCCTGCAACCTTCACTGTCAATATTGAGCATCTATCTGCATAATCTTGGACCAGAACTCTGGCAAAGGAGGTAAGTAGTGAAAAAATGCTGTGAGGAGCTTATCTGGGGTCTCTGCCCATACATCCTCTGCTCTTCGGCTCAGGTGCCACCTTTAAACTCTGGTGCTAAGTCTGTCACATTTTGCAGGTTACTGGTTACTGTCATGATACCTGCTTCACTCCTCTGGGCACTGCAAGGCTGCACTCCTCATCATGGAGGGCACTGCTCCACTGAGCTTGATGGCTCTTTGCTTGCCTCCTCATATATAGCAGTCAGCTCATGCTACAGCTTTCCCCTGCACAATATGTGATTTCAACAACATACATTCCTAAAATAAATTTGTTGTGTTGTTTCAGTAGTCTTTTTTTATTAGAAAAAGAATTAAATTAAAACTTTATTTTTTGTTCATAGTGAGGGTTTTTTTGTTGTTTTTATTATTTAAAGAAATCCCAAAGAAATGGGCTCTTGGCACTTTTAGTGGTTTTTAAGTGACAAGCAGATGTGGGATTCCAACCAAGTACATTTCTTCCCATTTAGATTTTTTTTTTATTCAACCCCTACTGTGTTTTGCAGTTATGCTGGAGGGCCCAGATGCCACTGCTGCTCTACATACCTCTATAAAATGCAAGTCTGAGGGAAATGTTACAGCTGTGCCACCTCCTCTCATTGTTTCAGGGACATTGCTATCCCCGGGACCAGTGTCTTTTGGATTGTATTGTGCTGTTCTACATACTGCTTGTTACTGCTTATGGGTTAGGTAGCATTGAAAAGGACAGTAATTTGGTTTTGTTGCTATGTGATTTTTGACTTCCCTGCCCACAGTAATTTTGGCCCCCTTCACTTCACTTTATTTCTCTTTGTAAAATGTTTCACACTTTTAAAACAAGTGCCTTCTTTCTCAAAGTGAGCCAAGAGGAGAAATATGTCTGCTCAATAATGGCCCTGAAAATCTTAAGCTTTTCTCAAACTACCCTATATTTCTCCCCTACAATGTTTTCATGTACCTCAGTACAAGAACCACTTTATTTCTTTCATGAAAATAGAGCTTGCAATACCTCAGACTATTTTGTTTGTAATTTATTCCATTCAGTAATTTACCTGTATTCCAATACATAAATGCTTATTTTTGACATTTCTAAATATAAAAATCAACAACAAAGGCACCATCAATTTTATTGGAATAGTGAAGATCAGCAGAGCAATTTGCAGGTTGTTCTTATTGTTTGGATGATAGATTCGAACAACTAGTAAAGTTCATAACTTATCTGATAAAAGAAAATACAATTCATTTTATTTATAAAGCTATTTATAAATCTGCTATTCAGGGAATATAAATAATGCCATGTAATTTACAGGACAAATTGTATGGCATAAATAATGAATATTCTCAATGATCAGCTCATGAATGAATCATGAGTTAAAATTTATTGACACAAGCTATTTACTGAAGAACTGTAAATGGAAAAATATATTTGTAAAATTAATAACCTGTGCTCTGATTAATTTGCAAAGTGAAGGAAGTTTAATTGCACAGATTCTATTATTCTGAACATACAAATAATGTACATGCATGGCCATTCGACTGGTTGACTCTAACTCTTCCATTCAGTAGTTTCTTAAAAATCATGAAAGGAATAGTAAGACATCTCTGAGCTAACTCAGGTAATGGATGCGTCTTGGATACCTCAAATCAGTTCAATCTTCTTGGTGTGCTGAATACCCTCAGTTGTCTCAAACAGCTGCTTTTGCTAATATCCAAATACAAGGAACTGCTTGAAAAGTGTCCCAAGAAATGAGAGTCCATATATTTTGGATTTATTTTGAAAACCAAAATGAATCAGCGTTTCAAATTTTTACACTGCCATGTAATACTTGTTTCTGAGTATTTAAGGGTTGATGGAAGAAGCAGAGTCTGTATTGTTCCAGGTGGTTTATGAACACCAGACAAAAGAGTGTCCCAGCCTATTACAATTTATAATCTAAGAATTTAAAGTAAAATTATGCATAATTCTAATTTCCATGACAGTTAACATCATTGTCATGTAAAACAAATTGTCTGAGATCTCACATTTTTTCCTCATGTTTATTTTTTAAAGACACCCTACTTTTGTGGCAGTAACATTTCCAGCACAGCTGGGGATTTTTTTTAGAAATACTCAAAGAATTGTCTTGTTCCAGGCAACACCATATTTCTTAATTAAGGGGTTGGCCAAGAGAAAAGTGTGAAGTTGAGCTGTGCAACAGCCTTTTGGTTTGCAAAGTTCACACAAATATTTTCTCAAAACAAGTTTTTACAGCTGAGAAGATATGCAGCCAAGTCACATTGAAATTCAAACAAATATTTACAAAATCTGCATGGCACATAGCTATTAAACAAATATTTGCATAACCCCCCTGACACAATACACTACGTTCTGCATAACTTGGCTTTCAAGTTCATGCAGCATAGGAAGATGAATTCAAGACTATGCTATGAAGAGGTCTTTTGTTTCATTACTTTCATCTATCTGAAGTCACAATGAAAATCTTATGATGAAATGTATCTCAAGAGCACCATTGACTAAAAAAAGAACTGAATGACTTCAGTTAAATGTTGCATTATGGAGACAGATCACCATCACTATCCTGATCTGAACTTCTGCATCACATGTTTTGAGGACAAATGATTGTGCCCTTTTCATTCATTTGTTTTCAGTCCAATTAATTAGAGCAAAATATTAAAACCAAGGCAGTTTTTAGATCACAGGTGTAATTTCTTATGCAGTGTATAGACTTTTATCTCCACAATGAAATGGTTACACTGACCTTCTTTCTTTGAGCATCTTTTCCAGGTTGAGATTTGGCAAGTTCCAGACTGTTACAGCTAGTAGACTTTATCCTTTGCCTTTCAACACAAATTTTGTTTTATTACAGTCAAGAAATGATTTTTTTTATCAAGCACAAAGCTGTATTTCCAGCCAAAAGAGAAAAAATTTGAGAGAAGAATGAGAATATGTGAAAGAAAGAACTCTGCAGACACCAAGGTCATTGAAGAATGACGGGATGGAGGTGCTCCAGGCACCAGAGCAGAGATTCCCTTGCAGCCCATGATGAAGACCATGGTGAAGTAGCTGTCCTTCTGAAGTTCATGGAGGACCACAGCAGTGAGAGATCCACCTGCAGCCTGTGGAGGAGACCCATGCCAGAGCAGATGGATGCCTGAGAAAGGACTGTGACCCCATGGGAAGCCTGTGCTGGAGCAGGCTCCTGGCAGAGACCTGCAGACCCATGGAAAGAGGAGTGTGATCCCCATGGGGGACTCATGCTTGAGCAGCCTGTTTCTGAAGGACTTCACCCTCTGGAAAAAGATCCACATTGGATCAGTTTGTGAAGAACTGTAACCTGTGGAAAGGACTCATGTTGGAGAGGTCCCTGGGGGACAGTCTCCTGTAGGAGGGACCCAGCACTAGGGCAGGGGAAAGGACTGTTCTCTCTGAGGAAAGAGCAGCAGAAACAACATGTGATGAACTCTCTATAGCCCCCATTCCCATCTCCCTGGACTGCTGTGGGGGAGGAATTAGAGCCTGGGAAATAGGGAAGGCATTTTTAAGATTTCTTTTGCTTCTCATTATCCTACTCTGATTCTGATTGGTAATAAGTTCATTTCCCCAAGCTGAGTCTTTTGCACATGATCATATTCAGTGAATGATCTCTGTCCTTATCTCAACTCATAAGTCTTTCATTATATTTTCTCTCCCCTGTCCAGTTGCTGAGGGAAGCGATACAACAGCTTTGGTGGGCACCTGGCATCCAGCCACGGTAACCCTGCACAGGAAACGAAAGACTTTATATGAACTCACTTGAGAACAACCCCATAGAAATTAACAAGAAGTAGCCATGGCATCAGCACACTACAGAAAAATCACTTGACCTACTCCAGGTGAGAATTTGAATCCAGTTTAGAAAGATCTATCTCAAGCTGTGACTGTAGTATATTATATTCTGAAATTCCAATATACTGATAAAATAAAAGTGACGAGAAAAGCAAACAATGGCTTTTAATATCCAGTTTTTCTTAGACCACTGTGAAAGCTTTCCAATTTAATGGTGTAGACAGAGTAACTACAACACATGGGTGTGCAGTGAGGTGACTGATTTTTATTATGGCAAAACTAACAGACCTTTCTGCAATAGATTTTAAAGGTAGAAAGAAACAGTCTTTTATTCAAAATCTTTGCCTATCCAGAGATCTAATCTGATAACAATGTGGAAATGAAACATAAGCAGATACATTTTGGAGTTTTGAAGTCAGGCGCTTCTAATTCCCCTGACTCTCAGAACAGTATCATGCTGTTGAAAATTGTGACAGGTAGTTAATCCCACTTAATGAATACAGGACCATTTGCTTTTCAAATGCCAAACATATAAATACAGTGTCAGTTAAGATAAATTCTGTCTCACTTCATGCCCCTCAAGTCTACTTTACCCTAGACTTTAACTTAAAAATGTTTTCTATTTATTTTCCCCTTCTTTTGATTATTGGGAAAGAATATATTGTGATTGTTTGATTGCTGCAGTTGACACAATCCATTTTTCTTAAGTTACTTAGAGCGTTTTCCTCAAATGAGTTCTTCTCTTATCCTCTCTTGTTACCTAAAAGCTTCAAACAAAAAATGCTAAGTAAGATTATATCCGATTTAACTGATCTTTATTTTTAATTGTTTGCTTATACTAAACAGGAATTGCTCTGATTTTCATAAAAATTAATTTCCATTTTTAGCATTTTCTGTGAATACAGAAGACTGTTTTGTCTTTTCACAATTATTATTACATGGCTTCTTTCTCAGATTTACTACAAATATGGTGAGTAGTAGTGCTATTATGCCACGACAAGAGTCTGAAAGTTGTGCTTTGATTTATGTCTTCATGTAAAAGGTTAATCTTAGCTCCAGCAATTTAGAAATTAAATCAAAATTATAATGAAGATTCTTTGATTTGATCTTCAGTCCATTTTTATTTTTTAAAATAATCTAGTCTTTTCAGTGCTACAAATGTTTTATATTGGTTATTCAGAAGGTATGTTTAAAATTTTTATGAAAAAAGCTAATTTCTCTTAGAAAAAATGAAGTTTAAAGGCCTCAAAATCTTTTAAAGAACAAGGTGAATTGAACCAAATGAGTAGGTTTTAATAAAAAGCAAAGAAATACGTTCCAGGAACATAAAATTTTCCTTTTTCAGAACTTCAAAAATAAAATTATCTGATTTTTTTATTTTACACATAGAAAAAATTATTTTAATAAAAATTTGCTTACGGGGGAAAGAAATGGATGTACTTTTTTCAGACATTTTGATTTCCACTTTGAATCAGAAGAGAAAAAAACCATTAGCTCTCTAAATTTTGAATAGTATGAGATTTCCATTATTTCCTTCACTCCAGATATGTCTTTCTTGAAAAAAATACGTGTACTTTCATATATTAGCATACATCAAATCTAAAAGCCAATATTGAAAACTTAATTTTCTTATATAAAAGCTGAAATCTGTCCTGGTTTTTAATCAAAAGCAAAAAAAAAATAATAAAATTTCTAGTGGCTCTTTCCTGGAAAGAACACTAAATACTAAAACATCATTAATATTAACCTGCATGCTTAAGGAATAACAATTCAAAACTATTGGATTGTATTCCTGTTACATAAACACATTCCAGAAGGTTGGAAAAAAGAAAACACAGAAACATAATCATGCCTGTATGACTAAACATGCAAATATTTGTATCTCATGTTTCTTTTTTTAAGGCTCTAGTGTTTGAAGTACATCCAGTTAGTATGGAGGACTGATAGTAGGAATTGATGTATAATGTAGGTGGTTGGAATTAGGCACATGCTGTTCTTTAAATGAGCTGAAGGAACCATGAATTTGGAAAACAGTCTGCCTGTCCTTAGTTTCTGTGTAAACAGAGCAAAAGAAAACAAAAGAAAACAAAGCAAAGCAACCCCATACTCTAAAAATCTTGACTGGGTAAAGAATTTGTAAACAGCTGGAATATAACAAGGAGAGGAGTAAAAGACAACATACATTTGTAAAGAACAAAAAACTTCAAACCACCTTAATTTCTTTTTGTCACAGGTTAAGAGACCCTTTTGGAGTGAAGAAACAACCAATGTGTCTTCTTTTTTCTTTTTTTTTTTTTTTTCCTTTATGAAGTTGCACACTATTTTTCTGACAGTACTATAAAACAAGAAAATGTGATTTTTAGATAGAACTTCTATAATGTAGATACAGAGGCGGCTGTAAAATTCTATTAAAATATTATGAACACTAAGTGTTCTTTGCAGTCATAGAATTCAAAGTCATTTAGTTATTGGTACTGTATGGTCAGCAGAATGTCCTGTCCCAGTCATGGTCTGAATGGTACTTGAAAGATTTACTCTTGATGACGAAGTGAGTAGGCTATCAAACAATACAGAGGAAAAGAACAGATGTATACCTGACTCTTAGAATCTCCAAAACCTCTTAGAATCTCCAAAAATTGACTAAGAATGTTTTTCATGAAGTACCGAGTAGTAAAAATAATAAGAGTAGAGACTGGTGAATGATGTGGTCTATGCAGCAGGTGTCCAGAGGAGGACTTATGCATAACAGAAGACCACACACTGAATGGGGATTAACAGTGACATGGAGTGGTGGACGTGTTAGCCCTGAGTACGTGAACATGACTGTCATTTGCAACATTTTTAAAATTATTTTTTACTCTGTTTTTAGTGGCTTTTCCTAGAACAATATAAAATTTTTGCCAGGCTGCATTTCAGGAAGAAAATAATGAACAGGTGTCTAGAAGATTACTTGTAACGAAAGAGTGAAATAAATTTGATTATTTACTTGGAAAAGTTATAGGAAAAAACTAGTCAGACGTGTAAAGCTCACAAGAATAAATTATTCTCCAGGTCTACTTTGTGTAGGATAATAAGATACAGTCTTACAGTACAATAAGAGTTTCCAGTTGCAGGTTATTAAAAAAAAACCCAAAAAACATCAACAACCCCCAAAAAACCCCAAATCAAAACTTTGAATAAAAATAACAAATTAATGAGATAGAAAGCCTAAGAGTAATGCAAAATATCCATTACACAGTTTAGTCAAATATCACTCTGACAAAGCTTTAGCTGACCCTGCCATGAGGCAGAGAAATAGTCTATATGGCATGATTCTGCTCTTTTGCAGTACATTATAAGTCTTACTGTGGATGGATGCTTTAAAAAAACAGATTCCACCTCCTGTCTTTCTTATCAGACATCCCTGATTGCCCCAGGGACATGTTTCTCTCATCTCTTTCTTTCTACTCCTTCTTTCTGTAAATCATCTAAACACCTATCATCAAACATTGATTCTGCTTCTTTTGTAAACAAATATCATAGCAAAACACATACCAGGTTTACTTTGCTATTTCAATCCATGATGCATATAGAAGTTAGAATATTCACCTTCACACAGACACTGTTACTAGCAATATTAATTTTGGATTTTTTTTTTTTTAATTTTCTTTTAAATGAAGACACTCAAAATAAGCACTCAGTGCTGATCAGAACAATATAACTCCATAAGTTATTATATGTACTGATAATGCATATTTCAAGTCTACACTCAATCATTTTCCAGTAATTCACTCTTGTTCTGAAGGCATCAGAAACAGGTTACCAGCTGTTGTGAAATTATGACAATCTATTTAGAGACTTACTTTATGATGGAAGATATATATTACAAGTGGATCTGCATAGTAGTGTCTTCCTGCTGTCTTTTGACACAACTAAAAGATTGTAATCTCTTGTACTCATGTGACATTTGACATCTTATACTGAAATCAGTAGACTTACTAGAGGTCATCCTGACTGCCAGCTGAGGACAAAATTTGGTTATGTAGTTTGCTGAGCAAGGTTGTTTTAAAAAGCACTAAAGGTGTCTGCAGGGATCCCTTCCTAAAGAGGTGCTGCAAATGCATTGAAGTTTGACTCAACTCACATCTACCTGGTACAGAATGAACAGCAGTGGGAGGTACCTTAAGATCACCCTTTCACTGCAGCTCAGATATTTCAGCAGTTAGAGAACTTCCTCCTTTTTCCAGACAATTTCTCGTTTTAGAAGACAAGAATAGTTCTAAAACAGATCACAGTTCACACATTTTGTACTGGAAACAGGATTTTGATCTAAACATTCTAAACATTGAGAATGTTTATAATCTATTAATGATGTTAATAGGCTACTTTCTCCCTTTAATTTCAATCTAGTTTTACTGTCATTTCTTGGTGACATTTTAACATAGTAATGAATGGTATAAGACTTTTACTTTTTTTTTTTTTTTTTTTTTTTTTTTTTTTTTTTTTTTTTTTTTTTTTTTGTTGGTTCTATGGATAACAACTCTGGACAAACAAGTGAATAATGTAAACCAGACAAGTTTTTCTGACATACGCTGAAGTAAGTTTTTGGGTCCATCATAATATTTGTGGCATTCTTATTGCCTTTCTCCTAATTGGCATCATGTTAATTACTGAAATATTACACTACAGTGCTTTAACACAGCTATTTGAAATATCTGAATTCATTTGCTCATAGTAATTAGAAGTAGACACAAATAAAATTTCTCATTTTAAGATAAAAAGCAATTACGAATTTCTTTTTTCTCTATTTACAGTCATTCCATGATTGCATATTTTATTGCAAAATTCTTATCTTAATTTCTTCTTAGCCAAAAATAAATAAATTGAAACACTGACATTCTGTCACTGTGCTATAAAAAAGACGTTGTGCTGTTTGGCCTAGAAATATAAGCAAAAATCAAAATGTACTATTAGTCTTTAAGATATTTTTTTTTCAAATGTCATTCTTTGAGGATAAAAATGTGTTTGCTTTGTAAAGCTCTTAACATTTCAAGCTGAAAGGCTTGAACAAGCTTTGAACTCTGGAGTTTGAGATGCCTATAAATTAAAGGGAAAAATAACATTAAATGGTACTGTAGCTTGTGAAGCTGTCTTCTTTAAGTCTCTGATTATCTCAAAGTCCTCAAATGTACAATTTTCTTGGAGCAGCCTGTGAGCCAAAGAACTCAATGTATCCCATGGAACATTGTTGCTTTATTTAGAAATATCCTTATAGGAAGTATAAAAAGAAAATGAATTCTCTGTAATGTGTCAATAAACAGCTGACTATCTGAACAATTTGCTGTCCATAGATCCTTTAACATGCCAGTGGAAACAGAGTGCAGCACTGATTCAAAACATTTTTGCCTCTTACCTGCATATCTGCACCTTTGACTAGGACATTATGGTCAAGATTTAGCTGCTTGTAATAAAAAACTGTGTGCTTAATTTTGTGCCCTTTGAAAAGTTTATTTCTTTTTGGTCTTGGCATTTAGTCATAGAATCTTAACATCTTAGAAAAGACCTTTAAGATTGTCAAGTCCAACCATCAACTCAACACTACCACTTTAACCCCTAAACCACATCACGCAGAGCCAGATCCAGACACCTCTTAACACCTCTAGGAATGGTGACTCCACTACCTCCCTGGGCAACCTATTCCAATGCCTACCCTCCTTAACAGTGAAAAGATTTTTTCTAATATCTAATGTGAATCTCCCCTGTCTCAGCTTAAGGCCATTTCCTCTGGTCCTCTCACTGCAGACACAGTAAAAGAGACTGGCCCCCATTTCACTACAACCTCCTTTAACGTAGCTGTAGAGAGGGATGAAGTCCACCTAAGCCTCCTCTTCTTGAGACTAAGCAGTCCTCTCACCCCATCCCTCTTCCTGTCATGAACTCCACCCTTTTCCCTGAGAAAGTAAGTTTTTTCCCCTATACTTGACACAAAATGAATAAGTGACTTCTAATTAATCATATATACCTTCTCAACAAGGCTGAAAGTAGATCTGAGTACAATTTCTAAAGGAACAGGTTCAACACACATTCCTGGATTATAAAGTTGTTTACTACTGAGAAAACAAAACAGACAAGGAAAGATTGTTTTCCTTAGAGCATATTTTTCAAGCAAGGGACTGCCTCAAATGCATAGCATAGGTAATTAATAAGTTTGTGTGGGTTTTCCTATGAGATCTTTCCCCCCAGAAAACCCCATGAAAAACTGTCTTTTGTCTTATGTGTCCTTCCATCACAAGGCAAAGTAATAAAATACTAATAATGGCTCACAAAGGCTGTAAAGAGACACTAAATCCTTTAAACAAATGGTTACAGTCTAACTGTCTCATCTGCTCATTCGTATCATAGCCTTCCATCAACAGTGTGTTGTTGAACTTGTAGACTCTCCAAGTCACAGATAGGCTTTAAAGAGGGAAGATAACTTTTATTTGTTATGGGCAATAAAGCTAAGTCTCTGATGACTGTCTGACAAGGAGGCATCTGATACTGTGGATGCAGTCAGGCAGAACACAAATTGAAATAATGTCTAAAGGGCAAGGTAATGGAGGAGTGAGAAGTATAAAATCTACACAGTAAAATTATATTGCAATGACAGAAAATTAGAAAATTAGTAGTAGGGCCTAAAAATATAGCAAACCTGTTCCTTGAAGGCATATATATACAGTAGGTATAGTTGTTACTGAAGCAGTACCGTGCTGCTTTGCCTTTAGTTTAGACTCAGTGGTGGTGATATATTAAGGCTGAGTTGAAAGGATGTGTGGGTGGGGCTGAAAGACATGCTGGTGCATGTGCACAACTACTCTTTTGCACACCCAAATGCTCACTGTGTTGCCCTTGTCCACTCTGTGTCAATAGGATGTTTCTATCTACCATAGGTGGTATCTGTGAACAGGCAATGGTTTTGGCTTAGTTCTGCATCTTCCAGCATGAACTTAAAAAAACCCACAGACCTCAGAAATAAGCTTCAAGTTATTTCTTGATTGAAAGACATTACATAGAAAGAACTGTTAGTTTTTAAATCAGATAGTACAGACAACAAAGACATTGCATGCACATGGACACACATGGACATGTGAATACAGCCTCTCAATTATGAAGCTTTTGCAGTTTTTATTCTAATCTGTCTCCAGTTTATTTGATAAAACTATCTTACAATGACACCTGCTAGAAGAGCTTAGTGGAGCCACTGACAGTTCCACTGGAGTTGCTGTCTGTCAGTGCTTAATTCTCAGTCAACAGTATACATCAGCCCTAACATACGTCATATTTCTAATTTCCCTTCCTTTATCCTTGGGGCAACCTATGCTTATTTTCGTTGTGGATAATACTCCTAGGCTGGTTTCCCTGCCAGCCATCCTTCTCCTGGAGTGAAGGTGCAAATGAGATCTGGAAAACACCACTGTCTAGTTGTACATTTAAATTTGAAATCCCTGGCAAGAAAACAACTCATCGGTCCAATTCTCTTCATGTCCACAGCTAATCCAGTCAGTATTTCAACAGAAACGTTTTCCCTTTGTTTCAGGTTAGCTTTTAAAATGAACTTTTTGCTAGTCTTAATATACAAATGTTCAGCTTGTGATGGCCATTTTTTCTTAGTCCTTCTGAGCACAATGAATAAATATATCACAATGATAAAGGTGGGCTTTTTTTCCCTTCCTCTTGCTTTAAGGTCTTCTTACCCCTCTGAGTTAAATGAGAACATCCATTTGCACATGTGTGTCAACTTAAAGCTGACAAAACAGATGGAGTTCTCAATTCATTTTCATCCATTAAAATCAATGGGGATATATCAGTATGAAAATGGTAAGAGCAGATTGGGATTAATTTCTTAAATTTTTCATTTCCATAGCTTTTGGGTAAGTGTCTGTGAACAGTTCTGCAGAGATTGCAAAAGGGAATTTGGATTAGAGTTATGCCAAGTGCTCCAGACAATCAGAAAAATCATACAGGTTTATTATGTATAAAACACTATTTTAAAGACATATTAGAAATAATGTATACAGAATTCCAATTTACTATGAATACTGTTCTTTGCCTCAGATTAATGAAAAATTTATTATTATCAATAAAGATGATAGAAAGAAAACGGCTCAGCAGACATTGGGGATTCCATCTATTTGCAAAGACCTAAGAGATTATTTGAATCAACTTCCCTTAGCATTTGCTTGAACTGTGTTCAGAAGTTGTGCATCTAGGTGGAAATTCTTACCTTTATTTTTCCTCTCCAAGCATTCACATCTGACACTTAGAATTCACTGGCTACGAGGTTATCTGCATAGGTAATTTTACAGAGCTTTGCAACAGCAAAGACTCTAAACTAATAATGAAAAAACAATAGCATATAGATTTTTATGTATGGTAAATTAAGATGTAATTGACTTTTAGAAAAATTTCACTAAAGGAAAAAAAAAAACCAACCCCCCTTAAATTTACAACCATATGCTTTCACAGCAAATTTCTGCTTATATCCTGTATACATGGAGCAGTGTCCTTAACTTCAGATGCAGCACTGTCTATACCAAGAGACTTGTCCTACATAGAGTGAGTACTTTGACAAGCAGGGAAACAAAAGAAAGCTGCCTGATTTAGATAACCAGTCACAAATTGATAGGTAAGTTATAATTTCAGAACACACATTGCAACCTACAGAGTAAACAATTCGCACACACAAAAAAAGACCTGTCAAGTAATTTAGAATAACAAATATATGCAAGAAAGTTGTGATAAGCTTGTAGATATTCTGCAGACAGAAAAAGAGGCTAAACTCATTTAATAAATGATTCATAGTGAATTCTTTCAGTATGGTAGCAAAACAAACCATATTTTTTACATGACTTCTATGGGAACTTGTAGGCCTGAGAAAAATAGAAAAATAGAAAGTTTAGCTTTTCAAAGCTACACATAAGGCCATCCAGCAAGCTGGACTCCAGCTTTCACAGTGGAATTTCATGACTCATTCTCCTCTTCATAAGTGAGGCCATTGCAGGAATAGAAGATTTTTCCTACTAATCTGATAACCTTGTTTAGAAATTGTTCAGCAGGAAAAATCATCTATAAAGTGTTGTGTAAACTGCTGTCCATATAGTTGATGAAATCAAACACTTTGCTTCAATTCACTGGAAAGAGTCTTCAGAGACTTGTTATTCCCTCATTCCACTTTCATGAACTGTCCTTTTGACAGACCTGGTTTAGTAGCAGCAAATTCTGTCTCTCAGGAAAGCGAGCATGAGAGTTTCTCACCTTGAGTCTTTCCCTTTGACACTCTGTGAGTTAGATCCTTGCAGCTTGCTGAGGTACTTCTTTTTTTTTTTTTCCTCTTTTTCTTCTGATAGGGTGATATGTATGCAGTTCAGAAAGCATTCCCACAGAAAACCCCCGAAGGACAGAGAGACTGTGTATCTGATTGCAAATCAACCAACTACCTGATTCCTAGAACAAGGGAGTAATTGGCTGGGGATTTTATCTGTTTCTCTGGCTGATGCCAGTAAGCAAATGTGTTTATTAACAATTTATTTACAGAAAACATTGATTTCAGAAGAGAAACATCACCACCTTTTGCAAAGTGTGAGCAAAAAATTATTCCTTCTGGTCCCTCAAATAATCTATTTTTGTCTGTTTGCATTGGTCTTTAGCTCAGGGTTTTAGACTGAAACACTGAACATGCACAGGATATATGACATAGGTGAAAAGGTTTTGTTTGAAGGAAAAAACCCTGCAGAATAAGTGCTTCATAAGCAACACAATTTGCTGAATAAAAACACTCCACATCTGCCTCAGGCTTCCTGGACAGTACTAGGCAACTCCATGTTATTCACTGTTTCACACAGCTACTCCCTCACAAGTGGTCAGGAAGCAGATGCATATAGCAAATAATACATCAAAATGACATTTATGCTAGGAATTATTCTTTGTTTTAGTCTCAGAAACCTCCAAATTACAATGATGAACAAAGAAACACAACTATTTATGAATCTGCCTTTCTAGAAAAAGCACTTTTTTCTTTCTCTTGCTCCTTTCACTAGAAGTTAAGATTTTTTTTCTCTTCATGTCTTAAATAAAATTAAGTCTAAGACTTAATAGTATTCTGTTTAGAAGTTAAACTGATTTTCCCAATAAGAGTACCTTAGCCAAGAATATTTTCTTTCATAATAATGTGTGTAATTACACCAATATTATATGGTTATGCTCAGGATCTGATTTAGGAATAGTCCATTTTATGAAGTAATACTGGTAAATGTCACTTGTGAAATTATTTTCTTTTGATGGGTCTGTTGAAGGCCATACAAGCAATTTGAGCATATTCAACAGATAGCTTGTCATCATTCATATGTAACTTGTTAGCTATTTGAAACAGTTTAAGAATAAAAGGTACTAGACAAATGATGATAATGATAAATTAATTGTAAGGTCAAGTCCTTTTTTTTTTTTTAAAAAGGATTATTTTTATATAACAAGAATTGTGGTGCATTGCTTTTCCTGTAATAATCTATCTCAGTCTGAAGCATAGATCATCTCAATGTGATTATCACAGATACAGTATTTAATTACAGTGCAGAGCACAATTTAGTTCCATAGAATAAAACAACAACAACAACAACAATATCTGGGTAGGGTCTCCATAAAATAAAATTCTGTGTAAATCTGTTTCCTTAAATAAATGATATCTAATAAATTCATAATTACCTTATTGTGACAATACTGAATTAATGGAGTAAATTATTTTGTACATAACTTTTGATAAATCACAAAATAGCAGCATGGTATCAACAAAATCTGCATCCAGTACATAGTCTTACAGCTCCAATGTTGTACCTAATGCCTATCAAAATTCAAGTTTAGTTGCTCACTGAGATACTAATTTCTTGGAAAAGAAAAAAATGCCATACACATGTAGGCTTTTTCTTTTTTTACTTGTAGTACCTTCTGCTGCAGTTTCTCTCTGAGTAAGGTTCTAATTGAGAAACAGACTCTGATGCAAGACGTGTCCTTTTCTTTATGGGCCAAGAAACTCCATTGTTTACCACATTGAAAGAGTAAAAGTTATTCCACTGAGATGACAGAATTTTACTTTACCAATACAAATGTATAGAGGTTTTCATACCTCTCTATTGGTGGCAGATGCAGAAGTTGCTCACTGCAAACAGAACGGGCAGCTTATCCTGCCTAATGTATGTGTATTTTCATATCCTCAGGGAAATGTAAATGTAGTTTCAGCCCATTCTTATGCAGACCAGCCACCTCATTAGCTGGTCACAATTCCACTGAGTCTCCTTGCTAGTAATGTGTTCCTTTTTTTCTTTCTTGGTTTCTTTTTTTTTTTCCCCTGAAAGGTAGTTTTCACGTACATGGAGAACTCTTCACAACACAGACTTTTTATCTCCTGCTAAAAATCTTCTTTCCAATTCTACTGAGTCACAAAGTCCTCACAGTTTGTATCTCCAGAGGGTCATTTTTGACGATGAAACCTTATTATGAGGTAAGAATTAATAAGATAAATATGGCACTTTAAAACTCCAAAGTTCTGGAATAAAAATTTCAGTCAGGAGGCAGCCTGACTGTGCCCATATTCATACTGCCCCATGACTTTGAGATTGTGTCTGGTTGGTGCCAAAAAACCTCACACAAAATTGCTATTATTCAGAGGTAAAGGTGTTGCCTGGAATACCTAGGAAGAAAACTTCCACGACAGGGCAAGGCAGAGAAAAATCCTTTACTGTGAGTTTAGCTATAGCAATCCATGACGTGAGTGTGCCGGGATCACAGAATTCTACAAATTTATGATTCTACTTAATTTCCCTATCTACAAAATACAGCCAATGTCTAATTAGCCCACCCCCCCGGCTATCTCAAACCACCCCCCTGGAAACACCCCCTTAGAATTGAGTCGGTGGTCCCAAGACCACTCCTTCCTCCCCCCCACCCTCATCTTCATCACATTACGTCTTCTATTTGGAGTTCTTCCAGTCCCCTCTAACCCCATCTCTATACTACGACTAAGCAATATTGTATTTTGACTATAACATGTTCTAATAGCTATCTGAATACAGCTTAATATCTCCCCCTTAGCACAGAAACAGGCTTCAAGAATGTGACACAGAGGTTAAAATCTAGCTTAAGTATTTGGTACAGGGGTTATAAACTACTTTTTAAATGTAAAAGACTATAAAACTATATAAAACTACATTAAAATCTACAACTATATTAAGGCTTATGGCAACAAAGGTACCTGGAAAAGGTATTTTTATAAGGCTGAATGACCAGAAGCTGGAAGAAGACAAGGAAGAGAATGAAACATTTGCAAGAAAAAAGTGAAATACAGACAACCCAAACGAAGGAATAAGGAAAGTAGTTAGATTTGGCATCCTCATGTAGGGATATCTGTGCATGAAGACATGAAAGCACATATCTGTATCTTTTATAGTACTTTTATGTTTTTCTTTCAACATATGGATTTTTCATTAATTTTATTGAAAATGAAGGATTGCACTCAGTAAACTGAGTGGAATGTGCATACACAAGCAAAGAACCTCTGCAACCTAGTGTCAACAGAAAATAAATCACTTTTATTAGAAAATTATTTTTATTTTAAAAATTAATTTGTCACTGCCAATGAGGACATGCACCTGAAGTCTAAGTAAACAAAAGCTTTTGTCTCTGATAGCTTACCTGTATGCTGTAAATTCTTTCAGAATCCAGTGAAGACACCTCACAATGCTGGGAGACACTCATGGTGAGGCGAATTTATTTACTGATTCATCAATAACTGCTTTCCATGGTCCTCAGGTTTTCCCTTTCTCTTCTTTTAATTTATGATATTCAATTGAATTATTTTCTTTCAAGCATGTTCTTAGTCCCATTTTTTTCTTCTAGGTTCTGCAACATTTTCATTCTCTCATTTTTCTTGTGTTCATCTTCTTGCTCACATTTGCTTTTCAGCTTATTGTTCATCATACACTAAACTGATGCCAGAGGCACAAAAATCCAAAAGAGAATGGAAATTCAGTTCAGAAAGAAAGATATCTATCATCCACAAGACTTTTATGAAAACCAGCAGTAAGATCATATTTAACACAAGTTTCTGAGAAAACATCAAAGAAGACTGCACAATCATAGTTTGGCCACCACTTCTTATTCTGTATCAGTATGTCTGCATTTTTATATGGCACCTGTCAAAAGGGAAACCAGTAGCAGAAATGGCTAGACATTGTTTAATATGTTTTAATCCTAGTTGGAGTCATGTAGAGTTTTCTGCTGTGTGAGTAATTAGAGAGTAATTAGACATGATACTGTAGGATAGTAAGACAGCCAATTGGCCTTGGGGGGGGAAAAAGTAATCTTATTTTGTGGAATTCAAAGAATGGTCAATATTACAGTTATTAAACCTTGATCTTAACACAAAAATAGTTTAAATCCTGTGCAACAATCAGGATAATCAAGCAAATATTCTACAAAAAACAGATGATAGAAGAAGACATGTTTTGTTACCATTGATACATTGATTTAAAACTTGATTAATCTGAGCTGGGGTTTGAATCATTCACAGAAGTGGCTACCAGGGCTAAAATTTGAATAGGGTCATAAATGTAGAGAGTGTTACTACTTGGTATTTTAACAAATCATCTGTCTCAAATCTTCATTCTCTGGCTGACTCTCATGCAATGACGCTGCAATGCCTTGTGTTTGTTTGCTCAGTAACTTACAGTTTCATGTCCAAAATTCTAGGGGTTTTCTCTTCTGTCTCTGCCTTAGAACTGGAAATCTCTCTTTAATAATACTTGGGAAAAGTAATTGAAAATATGCCCCTAAAAAAAAGAACGAAATTTTTATTTATTCTGCAAGACAAAAACAAGGCACTCATCCCAGATATTCTTGACAGTGATAATGATAGCAGAAGGATGATATTATATTGGGCAGCCTCTTGCTTGTGCTCTGGCTCTTCCCCCAACACAATGACTACAGTCAAGAAAGGGAAATTGCATGTGTCAGTGTTCTAAGGAGAAAAGAAAACAAACAGATTTTATAATAGCAATATTTTGAAATTCAGTTGTTACAGGGATGTTTTAGGCAACTCTTCTATCCCAGAGGGACTGGTTGGGGGTGGGAAGCAGAATGATTTATTTATTGATACTGTAGTTCCTGAAATACCCAGGTGTGTGAACAATACCTTTCTTGCAGAACAGTAGAAAGAAAATGGACTCAATAAATGCACTAGTCTGAAGCACTTAGACATTCCTGTCATTTATGAATTAAAAAAAAGCAATGGTCTTTAGTCTTGTTCTGACAACAGTGGATTAAAAATTAATCATAATGGTAAAATTGGAAAAAATCATGAAGAAACCAAGATCATCATCTGACAAGGCATTTAAGACAGAAAACAGAACAATATTTGGTCCACATAAGGAAGGAAACTTCCCTTCAAGCATCTCATCAACTGAATGAAATATTAATGCACAGGGGACCTGGCAATATAAAACTAAGATTTTAACTTGATAACCCTAAAATAAACATGAAGTATGTTGAACTGTCATGTGTTTTTGTATCTGCCTGAAACCTTGCTTCTTTTTTTCTGAAAGTAATGGTGGAAATGGAAGGGTCCCTTTCCAGGTCTCAGACTTCAACAAAAAATGATGATGACAAATGTAGCTGTAAAATTCTTCCTGTACTACGATGTAGGAGCTATTTTCTGTGGGAGTTCAAAAATAAACATTTGCCATAGTGCAAGTTATAATCTGTACTGGATAAAGCTCCCAGAATTGGACAGAGAAGGTCCAATTTCTTTGGATTTAACTTCAGAAAAAAAATCTTTCATGTCCAGTTTATTTTTCTTTGCAATTGAAATATTTGTCTGGGCAATTCTGCAGATGAGCAAAATGCAAGGCTTAATATTCTTGGCCCACTTTATTGTGAAATCATTTGGTAACAAAACATCAAATGCTAATGGTATTACTAAATTGGTCCTTTAAAGGACACATTTTAAAAGGAGTTTGGAAATGTAATGGTAGGAAATTGCAATAGCAGAATCTGAGCTTTTAAAGTAGCCCGTTTCAGCTTGTAAATTGCACCAAATTATACACTTTTCTGTGTGTATATGGGAATTTTTTCTTTTTTGTTATACCAGGAGTATCCAGAATATATGAACAGCTTTTTTTTTTCTCCTATTTTCCTTCCTTCTTTTTCTTTTTGACCATTGCTTTCCTTCACTTATAATTTCCCCTCACTTCTTACTTTTTCTCATTTTGACTGTTATCTGCATAATTTCTCATCAATCAGTGTTCTAATTTCCCAGATTCTTGGGTTTTTTGCCTTTCATAAATCTGGTCTTAACTTGAAATAATTATTTGATATGAATATATTGGTAATCCCAAAACAAACCAAACTGCATAGAAAAATGTAATGTTGCTTCTCTGATTGCTTCTAAGACAAAATCTTTTAGAGTGAAGCACCTCTGTGATGCTAACAAGGAACTTGATTTTAATACTTATTAAGAAAAAAAAAATTTCTTTGTCCTGTGGCAGTCAATACTTTATGAGAGAGCTGAAAAAAATAAAAGAAAAGAGAAAGGATCAGGGGAAAAAATAAAGACCAAAAACCTAACCAACATATAATGAATGTGGAGAACCATCAGATGGCTCTTATGAAACTGGAAATAGGAAGCCCCTAAATCATACAAATGGAAGAAAGTAAGTGAGTTAGAATTTGAGGTGAAATTACTTGTGGGCAAATAGACAGCAAATTAATGTTTAAAGTTAAGCTCATTGAAACAGAAATACAGATCCTAGAAAAGGTTTCTGTGCAGGAAACCAAGGCCTGTTGTGACACTTGATAAGGGTACACTTGGCCCCACATAGTTCATAGATTAGCATTAAATAATAAAGGAGATAAAATTTTAAGAGGTCAAATATTAGGTGTTAAAAATAATACTGTTCAAGATTTGTTTCCAAAACAGAAGTGTATGTACATAAGACCTCTGAAGAGCAAATGACACTTCTTGCTAATGCCAGCAATGGCATGCATGCAGTGGCATGAGCAGATACAAAAGTTAGAAGGGAGTGAAAGATTCAGTATAACATGCTGTGTCTTATTATTCCAAGAACAAAATAGAGTGAATGGAGTGACATGTTAGGCTTGCAGCGAGTATCAGTTTCATCTTATAGCCTAAGTGCAAAAGGAGGGAAGGTGGTCATTATATGTCATGGCACAAACCTGCTCGCATGTATGTCTTGCCCATATCGTCAGAATAGTACAAGGCATGCAGTGGGATGTAACTGTAGGATACAGGAACTCAGCAGCAGTCATGCTGTGCTGTGTTCTTGGCTGCAAGGCAGGTTTAGAAACATAGAATGATGAAGTTATGTGTTACCATCTTAAAACAGGTCTAAATGAAAACCTTAGAATTTTCAAGACATCTGAGTAATTGCATCCCTGAAATTGAATTACAAAAAAAGATAGATCACAGTGCACCATTGGTAGCATCTGTATTCATATGACTTGGCACATTCATTGAATATTCAGTCCACATAGAACGTTAATAGTATGTTCAAGGAAAATGTCAATAACTAGATATCTATGTAATAAGTACCTAGCAAAAACAACCCTGAAATGAAATCAGTATGTGCAAACAGACCTGTTCATAGAGTCTACACAGGTGATCCATAAACACAAGAAAATGAAAATAATTTTAAAAAACCCCCAAACTTTGACAAGACATTAGGTTGTATGGGATACCTACCAGAGCAATGACCACTCAACCGTCTGCACCTCCGGTGCCAGTTTTGCCTGTAATGGATGAATTGCCACAAAGAGCTGGGGCCAAATAGGACAAGGAATTCTGATATTAAATGTATCTGGGTATTTTTTACTAGGAATGTGGAAGACTCATCTAGACAGCTTGATGACTTCAGAAGATAAGTGCTAGATAGGGTAGATCTTTGCAACAAAATAATAATAACAAAGCTTGACAGCCCTCCTTTGCTATATTACAACAACACTCCCAAATGAACAAGTTAATCAGACCCAAAGTGTAAAGATGAATCAGGGAGAAAAAAGTAGCAAGGTAACCACTTTCAACACTCTAAAGATGGCACATCAAAAGAGTGTTCAGCATAAAGTACTCAAATGCACAAGAGATCTTCCAGAAGAATGACATGATAGAAGGTCTGATGGAAGTCAAAGTAACTTTTATGACATTTTAGTACATTTCAGCACAAGAAAAGTGCACAATAAAAACTTAATCACAGTGTTTACAAATGCAGGAAATGTCACCTAAAACTGAATCACAACAAAATGCAAATCATAGTAGCGCATATGAATTACTTTGATCATGCCTTAGAAAAAGAAAGCATTAGATTTGATCCAGACTAGTGAAAGCAATAAACCATTTAATAGTTCTCACACCACCCAAAAGAGCTAGAAGTTTCATTTGAGATTATGACCAACTGAAATCCACACTGAGACATCTCTGAGACATGGAAAGACAGGTGCTGAAAGAGTGAAAGGAAAACAACATATAAGTTGTTTCAGTATAATGATCTCCACCAAGTTGGAAGGACTCCTTTGCTTCTGAAAGAAAACCCCAATATTAAGTTCAGTGAAAATAGAATAAAATAATAACAACCAAAATACTGATAGATGCTTCCTATCCATCTATAGGACTAGCATCACTGCAGGAATAGTTCAAGCAATGTCAATGCAGCAGTACAGAAAGACACTTTTTGCTTCTACTAGTAAGGATTATAAGCTACTAGTAGTAAGCATTTGTGCAGGTCCAGCTGCACACAAATAACAGAAAATGTTGCAGATTTCCCAACAAAATGTCTGTGTTTGGAACACAAAGCCCTCACATTCTCATCTTAAAACCTCAGAAGTATATGACAGGAGTAAAAGATTAATCCTGATTTCAGATATTCATTTGCACTGTTTTGCAAAAGAAAGTAATACAAAAGAGGGGGAACAAATATGTATAAAGTACTATAGTGTTTATCATTGTTTTACAATAAGTCAGGATATAGAACAGAGGAAAAAAGAGTGACAAAGTAGCAAAGATATGCTCTTCAAAGGTCAGGTGAGTTTTGAAATGAAAAAAGTCAGATTTGCCTTAAAAATATGACTGTGTCCAACTTTTAACAGCATTTTCAGTGGAATCAGTTTGTAAACTACTTATGAATGTATGGGAAATGCTAAAAGCAGTCAAGAGATGTATTTTGTTAATGTAATATGGACATGCAAGTGGAAAAGTTGCATTTGTACTAACTATCCGAGGCAGAATTGCAAAGAACCGGTGGCAGTCTGTGCTGCACTTCAGAGAGTTCTGATAAGACCTGGCAGCTGTTTAGCTTGAGCATGGGGGAAACTGCTATTTACTGATAGCTTGTTACAGTCATGCTTTTAAATACCTGAACAAAGCAGTATGTTTGTCAGCGCTGCAGTGAGTCAAATCATGACAATTTTCACAGATACGATATTTGAATTTTAGATCATGGACTACATCATGCTTTGGCTTACATTTTGAAAAATTTGGGAGTGACTGGATTTGCACATCTGCCATCTGCAGTTTGTGATCCAACTGTGCTATTAATGGCCTAGCTGAATGTTATATTCAAATAGTTAAGCCTCTGTTTGCTAAACTCCTCAAACGTAACCAGAGACTTACCTTCACAGCTGTGAGTGAAAAGCGTTATGATCAGTGATTTTCTTTTGCAAGTCTTTTAAGAACTAAGAATTGTAAATCATGGCACAGTACAATGGATCCAGGTGATGGATAGGATGACAAAGATCAGACTCACACTTTTTAGAGGAGCAGTGGCAGCAGCAGTTTTAGCAAAGGACTGGAAGGAATGTCCTCTGGATAGTGGCTGACCACTTTGGGTTTGTCTAGTTTGGAGAAAAAGAGGCTGAGGGCCTATCTCATTGGTCTCTACAGCTTCGTGAGGAGGGTAAGTAGAGAGGGAGGTGCTGATTTCTGCCTGGTGTCCAGTGACGGGATGTGTGGAATAGTTCAAAGCTGCACCAGAGGAGGTTCAGATTGGACATTGGGAAGCATTTCTTTACAGAGAGGATGGTCAAACACATGAACAGGCTTCCCAGAGAGGTAGTCAATTCCCCAAGCGTCTCAGTGTTTAACAGGCATTTAGACAATGCCCTTAACAACATGCTTTGTCTTGGTCAGCCCTGAAGTGGTCAGGCAGGTGGGTTAGCCCATTCCAACTGAAATATTCTATTCTATTCTATTCTATTCTATTCTAGTCTAGTCTAGTCTAGTCTAGTCTAGTCTAGTCTAGTCTAGTCTATTCTATTCTATTCTATAGCATGAATGATCAGTGCTAACCTTGTGCTGTAATTACACTGGCAAAGCTCAACAGTTCTTAAGGAACCTGTTAGACAAACGACTTTTCTAGCAGTTGTTACTCTCTGAACAACACTCTTACTCATTCAGTTGTGTAGTCCATGTAAGTGGAATCTGTGGTCTGAAATATCATGCAAAGAGAGGACAGATGCCATAAAGACTACAGCATTGCTGTCAGAAGCACAAGGAGAACTATCACAGACACTGGTGTCTCACCTACAAGTGCAAATAGCAATATTCATTTGAGCTACAATAGAATTTTAGCTGAAGAAGAAGATACAATATGATATGTAGTGATGCAGTTAATAACTAGTCTATTAGTAATGTCATCTCCAAAGCTCTTGTACTTACAGAGAAAATGCCTAATACACAGCTGGAAGACAATCTCCATCATTACTTTATGAGAAGCACAGGAAGTCCTTCTTTTGTCTCCCAGGAGGAGTGCTCCAAGTTAAGTTTCTAAGAATATATATCTGTGAATTCATAAATGTTCTATGTTTTTTTTGTTTTGTTTTGGCCTTTTTTTTGGCCTTGTGGGCAGTCCAAGTAGGTAGGCCACCAAAGCATAAGGCGAAGGTCTGGATGTGATCATCTTGGTAATCAAGTCATTTCAAGCTGGTCATCAGTTCCTACTGCTGGACCAACTACATCATGTAGTCCCACATGATAGCTTTATATAGCTTCATTGTGAATATAATTTAGATTTATTTTCCTGGCATTCTTGAAAAACAATCTTTGTCTTCCAGTGGAAAGTAATGGTAGTGAGCATAGCTCTGGCCTGCCACAGAAATGTCAGTGCTGCTCCAAATCACAGAGCCAGGGACCAGAGAGTCAGGACTACAGCAGTGAAAAGACATTACCATCACCTGCTTGGTAAAAGTTGCTCTACTTTAAAACTTCCTTAGGCTTAGTCCAAGGTGTAATTCCAACAGTGACAGAATAAACAGAGACAACTTAGAATATGTTTTATAAGCACATAAAATATAGCTGGTTTGAATTTGTTTTGAATTTAATGTATATATCAGCATAGCCCAGCTGTTCCTCCTGGTTTTCATTCTCTGATTTATACTTTGAAATTTTAGTTAGCCCCTGTATCACAGAGGTTTGTACTGTAAAAGGACCAATGAGACTACTTTACAATTTTTATTTCACCTGACAGATAAGCTATCTTAAAAAAAAAAGTGTTTGGGCATGCTAAGGAAAATGTACCAAAAGGTGGTGGCAGTTCTTTAATTTGGTTTTCTGTTATTTCAAATCTATTCAGTACTCTTTGTAACACTGCTACTCATAATGACTGTATTTGGAATTAACATAGGTTTCATGTGTAATTCAATGGGTATTCAGTGTAACTTAGCAACGGCTAAAGCATTTTTTTCTTCTGGAAACTGGAGCATGGCTGTTGATGATTTCACTTGGTAGACTGGGAGGCACACATTACTCTGAATTTTCAATTTTGCCAATTTAGGGTGTAATAAGCTATTTATTTATAATGCAAATTTGTGTTGTCTATCAGAAGTTACATAAAGATAAATAAATCTGGCATCAAACCTCTGGAAGCTTTTAGGACTGTCTGGATCCATAGTATGGGAATAATATTTGAACCCTAAAGGTTAAGGTCATAGGCAATTAGAGCTGCTGGAATGGAAAAACCTTTTGAAATATAGAGTGTTCACACATCTCTGCATCTCAAGGTTTTTTGTATGTGTGTGGATGTGTTTTGTATAGCAAAAGGGATAGAGGAGGCTTTTATTCTATAAATAAACTTCTCTCAGGGCTCATGCTGTGTGTGGCAATATGTTCTCACTAAATATAAAGTCAGAAGAAGTCTTACTGTATTAACCCAGTTTAAGTAATAAATCAGTCCAAGTAAATACATGAAAATTCTTTCCCTTGAAAAGTAAAAATTTGTGCAGCAGAATACTCAGTTATAAAGATTTGTAATAGCTACAGATTAACAGGATGAGCTCACCTGTGTATATTCACTGATTTGTAATATTTAAGAGATAGTATCCAGTTTTTATAGAATCACAGAATGGTTCAGGTTGGGAGAGATGTCAAAAATTTTCTAGTGCCACCCATTAGATCAGGTTGCTCAAAGCCTCATCCAGCCTGGCCTTGAATACTCCCAGGGATGGGACATTCACAACTTCTTCAGGAAACTTATTCCAGTATCTCACTGCTCTCACAGTAAAGATTTTCTTCCTAATATCTAATCTGAATTAACTGTTTGAGTTTGAAGCCACTCATTTTTGTCCTATTACTACATGCCCTTGTAAAAAGTCCCTCCATCTTTCTTATAGGCCTCCTTGAGGTACTGGAAGGCTGCTATAAAGTCTCTCTGAAGCTTTCTCTTCTCCAGGCTGAACAGTCCTCCAACTCCCTCATACTGTCTTCACATGAGAGGTGCTCCAGCTCTCTGGTCATCTTCATCACTCTCCTTTGGACTTGCTCCAACAGGTCAATATTCTTCTTATGTTGGGGGGCCCTGCATTAGATACAGGACTCAACACTGTGTCTCTCAAGAGCAGAAGAAAGGAGCAGAATCACCTCCCTTGACATGCTGGCCACTCCTCTTTTGATCTAGCCCCCAGACTCATTTGACTTTCTGGCCTGCAAGTGAACATTGACAGGTCATGTTTATCTTCTAATCAACAAACACCATCAAGTCCTTCTCCCCAGGGCTATTCTTAATCCATTCTCTTCCCAGCCTGTTCTTGTGTTTGGGATTGCCCTGACACAGGTGCAAGATCTTGCACTTGATCTAGTTGAACTTTATGAAGTTTGCACAGGTCTGCCTCTCAAGAAGGTTCCTCTGAATATTATCCCTTCTCTCCAGTGTGTCAACCACACCACACAACTTGGTGTTGCTAGCAAACTTGCTGAGGATGGATTCAATCCCACTGTCCACGACACTGACAAAATGCTAAATAGCATCAGTACTAGTACCAACCACTGAGGAACACCCCAAGCTGTTGACCACAATTCCTTGAATTCAGACATTCAACTAATTCTCTATCCACTGAGTGGTCCATCCATCAAATCCAAAGGATATCAGTGTCAAATGCTTTGCACAAATCCAGGTAGATGGCATCAGTTGCTCTTCTCTTATCAATCAAAGCTATAACCCTATCATAAAAGGACACTAGATCTATTGGACAGATTTACACTTAGTGAAACCATGTTGGTTTTCACCAATCACCTTAGTGTTTTCCACATGTCTGAGCACAGTTTCTAGGAGGATCTGCTCCACGATCTTGCCGGGCACCAGGCTGAGACTGACTGGCCTTCTAGTTCTCCAGGGTCTTCCTTTTCCTCCTTGTTAAAATGGGGGTTATGTTTCCCCTTTTCGAGTCAGTAGGAACTTTACTTGAGTGCCACGACTTCTCAAATGTGATGGATAGTGGCTTAACCACTTCATCTATGAGTTGTCTCAGGTCCCATGGACCTGTACACCTTCAGGTTCCTTAGTTGTTCTTGAATCTGATCTTCTATGGCTGGCAGTTCTTCATTCTCCCAGTTCCTGCCTTTGCCTTCTATTACTTAGGTGGTGTGTGGCTGGAACACTTGCCAGTGAAGTCTGAGGCAAAGAAGTCTTTGATTACTTCAGCTTTCTTCATATTCCAGGTAACCAGAACTCCTGTTTCTTTCTGGAGAAGGTCAACATTTTCTCCATACCACCACCAAACCTATGGAAGCTTTTCTTTTTACTCTTGATGTCCCTTGCCAGATTTAATTCTAACAGGACTTTAGCTTTTCTAACCTGATCCAAATCTGTTTACTGAAGAATACTATTTTTCTTTTATTAATATGAGAACAGCTTTCACAAGAGAAAAAAAAAAAGTTCTTGACACATTAAACAAATAATAAAAAAAGAAAGTTCTGAGAAATCTTTTTTCTTTTGTACTGTTAAATGGATGTGATTGCATGATTTTGTGTTTAATTACTTTCTATTTTAGAATTTTTGAAAAACATTAAACTCCATTAGTTGAACATTGTTTTGAGTGCTCAGTGATGGGTAGAGAAACTTTCAATATGTTGGTTTAGTGTTTTATACTTACTATTCTAAAACCATCCCAAAAGTTAGGATTGTGTTTACAGAGGACTTTAAGTCCCTGAATGTGTATTCTGGTTGACATTTAGGTAGGCTCATGTTTCTTATATCTGTGCATCTCTAAATTTTCAGTATCAATAAAACAACTCAGCACTAGAAAAACCAAAACAAGAAAAATAAACTTATTTTTTTTGTACACTGACTCAGTCAATTGGAAGGAACTTCAGAAGTATAAATGGCGCAACACCACATTGGAACATTTTTCAGACTTGTTGAGCTTGGCAGCTTAATTGTCACAGAAAGAGGAGCAACAAGATAAATTGATATTATCAAGTATGTGGAATGTCAGGTGTAGCCTGACATATTTTTATGACCTTAAAGTAATAATCAGTCTTTGGGTTTTTTGAGTTCTGAACATATAGTTAAGATGAAGTATGAAAACACACATGCTGGTCCGGCAGCAGAAGTATGAGAAAACCAAATACCAATCTGTTCTTTATTTAATTTTGTATACAGCATTCATGAAATGATGTCTCAAGAAAGACATCACTGATAATTTTGTTACTTCAGTAATTTAGAATGCATATTCAATATTTTTCCTGTTGAGCAAACATACAATCTCAAAACATCTCATCTTGCACTGCAGTTCATGAAGTGTCAAAATGATCTAGAGAATTTTCATTTCATTTTTTTAAATAATGTAATTTGTATTCAAGAAAAGAAGAAAATGTTTGTACAAAGAGAAAAAGATAGTGCCTTCTATGTGCTAGTAAAAGTTGTCTCAATATAGACTGCAAATTGATGAATGCCTGATAAATTTTTCATAGACTTCAGATGAGATTTGCAACTGATGTTCAAGCATTGCCATTTGAACTGGAAATTAAAGTAGCTATCAAAAGGATTGAGTATGAGTTATATCTGTGAAGTAACACACAAACGCTAATAAGTACTAGGGGAGAAAGAGGTGGGTGGAAAGGACAAGAGATAGGATTACTGTTACTTAGCCTGTATTTTTAGGGTGAAATTCCCTCCAGGAGGATTAAAATAACACTTCTGCAGTGAGAAGAGAGTAGCTGAGAAGTGTTGAATAGCCCTAAGCAAAACTCCTAGTGTGAAATGGACATGTTGATGCAAGCAACACCAGCTCTGCGCATTAAGTTAGCAGATTAGGTAAGAAAAGTATCACACAACATTGATGAGACACATGTGTCTGAGTTATGTAATATGGCAAGCAACTATTCATTTTTGATGCCTTGCTAAACTACACTGAACTCAGATCTGCTGGATAGAAAAGTGAAAGTATCCAAACATCATTAGCTTTTTTCTCTTCCACACAGGCCTTTACACGTCATTCATTTTAATGCATTTCCTACCCAGTTTTTCCAAAACAACATTTTTGCAAGTGTGTAAGTCTGTGGTGTTCTTTTAAAATACCTCATATTTCGAATCTAAAAATCAGTCAGAGGAAAGAGGCAATTTTACTGTGTAACAGAGTAAAAGCTTATATATAGGGGCAGAGCACTTCCATCATTCTGCAAATAGTGAGTGCAGGCATATGAGTCCTTTGTATCATGAGATCATAGTAAAATGGCCTTTTTTCATGAACAAATAAACAAATCTCATGAAGAAATGCCTTTTAAACAAACAGGAGTGATCATAAACATCAAAAATGCATCTAGCTGTCTTAAAAGCATTGACTGTAATTGCTAAAACAAGCTATTACAATCTTGTCTTCCAAACTTTTATTTAAAGAGATCTGTGATTTATAAAAGACATTCCACATGAATTCTTTTTTTCTTTCTTTCTTCAGTTTTCCCTCATTCCATACAAATAATCATCCACTTCAATATACATTTTGTACTTTCACCAAATTCTCGAGTCTACAGAATCAAAATACAAACCACCTTTAATCTTTTATGCACTTATCTGGGCTTTTGCATTCCTTGATGCTCAAAGAGGTATTGGGTCGTCTATTTTGCTGAATATTTTATAACACACACTTTATAGTATCTATATTTGACTCATCTAATCCACATAAAGGCAAATAATTAAGTCATTTTTTTCAATGTACATTATTCAATATATTCTTTTTGGGCATGCTGCAAAAGAGGCGGATCCTTTTTTCTTTTTCTTTTTCTTTTTTTTTTTTAAATAATTTGCATAGTCATTTAGCAATAATTTTCTGAGCTTAAGTACCTTTCTGTGTAGTACTTTTCTCACATCTGTCTTCTTTAAGTGATTTGTATTCTTTACTTTCAAATGTGAAATCTGAAAGTTAATGAATATCAGCTCATCCTTTACTCTTGTTAAACACTTCAAAATATTCCCTCAGAAATTATTCTGCTTCCATTAGTAGAAACTTTGAATCCTCAAGAGAGAAAAGATTACTGTTGCATTTGAAGATTGCTACTCTCTGACTTCATGTAGTTACACGAGACTTGAAGACAAAAGCTTAAGAAAAATAATAAAATAGGCAAAATGAACCCAAAGAGTAAAAAAGAAGTAATTGAGCCAAATAGTGTGAGCAGGATAAAGCTTGTGAATTCACTAGATGTTAGATGTGAAGAGTATCTACTGAAGTGTCTTGGTGCATCCCTCCCCTGCCCTCAGGCCACGCTGTGATATCAGAAATGCTCATCATGCCTTGACCATAACAAACAGCACCTGGGCTCAGCTCCTTTTGAGCTTTTCAGAAACACTGCCTGTTCCCAGGAACTAGTGTTGTCTAATGAGATCTTGTTTTTTAACTAATTGCCCCTGAAACTGACTTTTTAATTTTTTTTGCCTGAATAACCACCCAAGTGTAATAACATTTTCCTTATCAAACCTTCAGAGAAAGTTACCAACCTGATGGTAAATTATGATTACCAAAGCCAACTCTCTTGCAACCCTATAAACAGTGGTCCTAAGTGAGACCCTTAGAGCTCTCCTGGACTGCAGTGGGCTTTGACCAGCAATCTCCCTCTGAGTGGGACAACTCTCAGAGCCAGTGAACTCTCAAGTTGTCTGTACTCGGAGGATTGCTGAAAAACAATGACAGACCTTAGGCTGATATCTTGACTCCTCAAGGATCAGCCCTTCATAGAAATGCAAAGGGATCCAAAGGGACTATGTCCCTGAATTTGAGGGGAATTTTTCAAAGGTATACCTTACACAGACTCTTTATATCTGTGTGTATGTGACTGTGAATATGCTATGGCAAATGTACTAGGAATGTTGCTTTCCTAGATGCTCAAGTACTTTAGAATTGCAAGTTAGGCCTGTAAGTGAGCTACTGTTATGATGCAGCACATGCGTATGTATGCTTTGCTACATTGTTTGACTTGAACTATCAATTTAGTCCTCTTAAATGCTGTTAAGTGAAGTTGGGCCTTTAGGCATAAGTTATTCAAGTTAGGGTTCAGTGTAGCTTTGGAGGTCTATTCTGAACCTTGAGACTCAACAAGTGGGTCCTCCATATTCCTTTTTATCTTTACCCTTATCTTTTCCTCTTCTCCACACCCCCTCCTCCTGCCCCCTTCCTCCATGTAGGTATTTCTGGATTTATTTCAGCTTTATTGGAGTTTGGATTTTTATTTGCTTTTCCTCCATGTGCTCTAACCAGCTAGTAAGTAGTACAGTGATCCTTGCCACAGAATTTTGTCATGTTTTCGCTTTAATATTAAACCTGCCTTTGCTGGTACTTTTGCTGGTGATTCTTTAAGTGACCTTAAAACACTCATTCACAACATAGTGCAGGGGTTATACTTTACAATCTGGTGATTTCCTCTATATATTAGCACACAAATGCTTCTTCAGTCGTTTTGCCTTTTCAATCCTGCTCAAGTCCCTACTTTTCTTATCTTTTAAAAGAGTTTTCACTTTGCTTAGGAAATCTCAATGTTTTATAGTAAATAACTTAATCTTTTAGCATCTTCTTCTGGCCAGTGCAATTGTAAGGTTTGCCTGTGTGATATATATCTATGACAATTGCCTTTGTGGACAGAGCAAACAATATGTATGTTTGCCAATTATGGAACATTGTGAGAGGAGAAAAATTTCAAATTTTATAGAGTTGCAGTGCTACCAGGGCACTGAAAAGGAACAACATTGCTAGCAGACTGTACTGGATAAGCAGAGTTCCCTGGCCCATATTCATACTTGGTATCTCTCCTGTCTGTAATTTTCAGTTAAAAGTGTGTTATTGTAGAGAGAAATCCAGGAAACAGCTCATATTCATAGACATCATGACCTCTGAGACACTGTTCATTTGGTAAGTTTTCTCATGGAATTAGTACCAACAGTAAAAGAAACCATTATAATATTTCTGAAATGTAATATAGAGTCACACATTACATTGCTGAGCTCCTTCTCACAAGATGCTCTCCTGAGGTCTAACACAAGAATGTTTTAGTCCTGAAGTAAAATATGAATACTTTCTGATCTCAGACCAGTCAGTGGAACTGTGGACATTCCTAAAATGTTTCAACAAACAGTTAAGTTCAAAAAATTAAACTGAGTATGTAAGTGGTGACAAATGCAACAAGGACTGCTCTTGAAGACAGCAGTGAAGCATGAATAAGTAAGCAAGAAAAAAAATTTTAAAAAATCAGGAAAGTGTTTTTTAGAAATTTTTAGAAATGTCTGGATTATGATAAATCTTATCAAGACCTAGCATTATAAGAGCATTCTCAAGAGTGAGACAGTTTTATCATTAAAGCTATGGCTCCAATACTTCAACAAGTTCCAAAATCATAGTATTATATATGATCAGTCTTTGTTTAATAAAGAATAAGACTCAGTCAGATTCATAGATGAAAAAATTGTTACATTTCCTGCCTGGGAATTATTCCTTCCAGTTCTCTATCCCAGCAAGCACATGAAACACCATCAACCTGTTCCAGTCATCTTCAAATTTTCTTCTTCAAAGCTTCCTTAGATCTTTCCACCAGAACCTTTTGAAGAAAATAGTGCAGGTGGTTTTTCTTCGCTCTTCTTGGCACACAAGCAGAGAAGGAACTGGAAAAGAGGATGAAAAGTAGAAAAGAAGAGCTACCATTTGCTTGCAGAATTCAGAAATGAAACAAAATTGCTTTAACATTTGACATTTCTCTGATTCTCTTCCTTTGCTAACAATATTTTGTTCCCAAAGGGAACTGTAAATGGTTTGGTAGGGGAGAAAGGCTATGCCTGCTTTTTCATAAGTAATTGTTCATTGCTACTCACCAAATACTTGTGACAAAAACTAGTTAACTGGTTCCTCCAGCCAGGATTAAGACTTCGTATGACATTTAGACTATCTATTGATAGGTCCTTATTTGTTATTATTGATTCAAAATTATTTCCAGGGTTACAGAGAACAAAGGAATCGTCCAACATATTCATAATTGTAGAACAGCAATATTCCAGAAAAACAGGTCCATACTTTTAAATTTATTTCTAATCTGAATCCAGAGATTGACTGACAAAAATGTGCATTCAGATGATTTGAAATGTAAGTATGGAAGTGAACCAGAAATTAATGAAGCTATAACAGGATGGGATAAATTTTCATTCAGCCTCAGCATTTTGATTTTTTAAGAAGATGTAGCTCCCTTAGTCCTTTCCTTCCAAAGCCAGAATAAGAGTTCCCCAGTGCTAAAGCAGAATTCTTTCCTTTTTAGCACCATTTTTTTCATAATATCTGAGACAGAAAACCAGAGCTAGCAATGTCAAAATTACTGCAGCTGCAGATTCAATATTCTCTTTTCAGTAACATTCCTAAATTCACTGGCATGTATGTTTCTGAGAGTTTCAAAGAGTACTGTCCCTCTTTCCTACAGCCCTTAATTCTTAATCTGTTATTTAGATGAATGTATGATCTTCTTTTCAGTCAAAAGAATTATTATAAAGATTTGTCTTTTTTTTTTTTTTTTTTAACTTTA
>VXBX01007001.1:0-20864 GCA_013400415.1 Scytalopus superciliaris | reverse complement strand
CTATTAAAAGTCTTGTCTATTAATTTATGTTCCTCCAGACCTCTGAATGTATAATCTAGTGAAAATTTTCTTTGGGCAAATCTGTCATTTCTGTATTTGTATTTGAAAATACACTCAAGGTATAGAAATTACTTCCAACCCCATTCTCAGCATAATAAACTCCATTGTTACAGGGTGATATATTAATTCATTCTGTTAAAATTAGGTAAAGATGGACAGATGGTATCAGGAAGCATGTAAAACAAATGTCTTAAAAGATGGAGAAGCTCTTGAGACCAAAACACATTACTATGAAAGTCTTTCAGCATTGGCAATAAAAATAATGTTATTTTTTGTGCCATCTTTTTTTTTTTAATGTCTCCCCCAGATGCAAACTAACATATTCAGTTAGAAAATAATAATTGTTTACTTAAAAACCTAACCCAAATAATTGCCAACTCTTTTCTCAGATATTAACTTTTTTTAGATCTTCTTCATGCGATATAAAAAGTGTTGTTTTTCATAGGGTTGTTTTGTTTTGGGGTGTGGTTTTTTTTGTTTGTTTTTTTTTTTTTTTTTTTTTGAGAATTAAGGAGTGTGGGGGATGTGTGTGGGAGAAATTGTTTTGCTTCTGAATCTTCTAATGGGGAAAAATTACTGAAAGATTAAGCTTTTAAGAATATATTTACAATTTCCCCCTCATTACATAACAAAGCCGATTGACAAGCCTGTCTTGGAGATGTTTAATTGTAATTTATTTGGTAATTGCTACACTTTGCTAATTCTAAACTTGTTTTGAAATATTGCTATTTATGTTTAGCAGCAAAGGTCATCAGTTCTGTTAAGGTTACAGAGCTAATAAACCAATGTTTTCTTCCAGACAGAATTGCACATTTCAGAGTTTCTTCAAGAATATCAAAGAAGTAATAGTAATCATAAACAGTCTAAAAAACATGTTATTTGATAAACCACTTATGGAGTTATCTGTTACTCTTAGGGAGTTATAAACTCTATTTTTACACCTGCTTAATATGAAGTGTGACCACAAGTGAAATCTTGAATTCTGTTCTGTAAAGTATTTTAACTCCTGTCTAGCTATTTATCGCAAAATAAGAAATAATATTATTATATCTTTGTGAATCCACCTCCTAGTTTATAGTGTTTCTTCTAGGCATATAAGCAATTTAATCTTCACATATGCTGATGACTTTCTTCATATGTAAATCTTTTGTCTCTGCCTTTCAGAGGAATTTCACTTCTGAGAAATTCTGGTGCTAAATGAAAGCACTGAGATGTAAGCTAACTAGGTTAGCTTGACTTCAGGCATTGCACAGTGACTAACAAACTGCCAGCTGTTTGCTTTTTGGACCAATATTGTGTCCCTGCAAAATACATGAGGGAGAAATTTCTCATGATTCTTTCTTCTTTTTTTTTTTTGGGTGCAACACAAATGCCATGCTAAACAAGATTCAGAAGTTTCATTGTCAATTATGCCAGCATGGTTCCTTAGATGGATCATACTGTCCCTTTTTTTGCTCATCTTGCTCTAATTATACAGCAAATTAAATTTATCTCATGTTTCAGCCTTCACCAAGAGGTCTAGCGGTTTAGTTATCCACTACTCCATGGGGAAGTGGACATGTCCTTTAGCAACATTACCAGATGAATAAAGTAGCTGCCCCCTCCTGCCCCACTCACACATTGAAAAATAAAAGAAAACAAAACAAAACAAAAAAGAAAACAAACAAACAAACAACAACAACAACAAAAAAGCAGTAGGTCATGCCAGCAAGTGAAAAGTTTGTGTAACATTTATTTACCATGGTGTCCAAGGGAAACAAAATTCTTTCCCCCTCTTCTTTAAAAGATAATTCCCCCAATATATTTAATTTATCTCTTGTCATATTTGTCATCATCACTAAAAACTCCAATACAGACTTAACATGAAAGAACCTCCCAAAGGCCAGCTGAGCTATTCTGACTAAATGACACATACTTAATCTTTGCCTTCGCAACATCTATTCTCATGGTTGCTCTCTGTAACTTCATCACTTTCACACTTGGTTGTATTTCTATCTGGCATTCTGCCTGAATGACCTTTTAAACGTCCAGCTAGTGAAAAATATAGTAGTTCACCAGCTGGAGAGCACACTTCCAGTACACTTTCATACTAGCTCAGTGTTGTTTGTCACACAGTAGTGCTTAACCTTTAAAATTCTGGGATATGGTACCAGGATTTCTTCTTGCCTTCTTTGGTTAATTCCTAACTGATATTAGGCAGAGGCCAGCTGTGAACTGCCGAATGAATAGCACAGTGATAAAGACAGTTCGAAGAGGCTGAGGGCCCTTTGTCAGATATATGACTTTACTCAGAAGGATATGATCTCCCCTGCAACTCAATGAACTAATGACAGTTCTAACAATAAGCACTCTCAGTAAGGCATCAGAGTCTCTTAATTTTTACCTCCACTCCAGGATAATTGTGACTGAAGAAAGTGACCTCCTCAGCATGCTGCAAAGTGTGTCTTTTCAGTCAGAAGTGTAGAAAAAATGTATAGAAGGAAAGAATTACTTTTGTGGAAGTTAAAACTCATTGGTGGATGTAGTCAGTCACTGTTGATGTTAAATGCAGGTGCAAACTGCAGGTCCACATCACCAACAAAAACAAGGTTATTTGTGAATCCACACTAAAATTTGAGCAGGCTAGATGGAAGGTGTTTTCCCAGTGTAGTTTCCAAAGCTGAGAGTAAGAGCAAACTCACAGAAACTGCCAAAGCAGAGAGCCAGGTGTTGTACAGAAAGTCAGAAGTCCCGGTGCTGAAATCAAGAGCCAGAACCTCATGTTTCAGGGTGACAGCACTTTACATTTCAAGGTAGGGAGACACCTTTTTGTAGGATTCCTCCTATATTCAGAAGCAACTACACATCTTCTGTAAATAAACGTAATTGCAACAAAGATACCCATTTCCCTCATACTGTCCTTGCTAAGGAGCTACTTCAGTGTTAAAGGACTAACAAAGGTAAGGATAAACTTTTCAGTGAGTTCATCCTGTGGTCACAATGTTTGCAAGTCAAGTTACTTGGAAAGAGGTTAGATCCTCTCCCTCTCCCTCTCCCTCTTCTTTCTCGCTGTGCTCCCAGCCAGTATCTTTCTCTGCTAACTCAAGCTTTCTGAAATAGCGTCTTCAGAAATATCTTTCTGAAGGCTGAAATCAGTCCAATTATTTGCTTGCCAATAACATTTCTTAAATTATTAATATTTTGTGACCCAAATGACTTTAAGACAAAAAAATTATTAATGCTTTTCTATGTTCTCCTGTGACTGGGAGAAGACCCAAGATCAGCTGCCCTGTTTTATCTTTTCCTACATTGGATAGCAGTACTCTCTGCTTGGTGAGGAGGTCTTTGCTAGTGAACTGTAGAGTTATAACATTATTCTTACTTTATTGATACCTCTGAGATATAAAGAACTTATAATATATTTTGATGCCTACTCAGATTAACTTTGAAGTGCATTTTTGACAGTGTACTGAGCTGTATCTCTAACAACACAGAGGCACTGCCAGACTGTCAAATTATTATTGCAGGAAGGAAAGTTTAAAGGTGCTTGAAATTTTTTATTCTGAAGAGAAGAAAAGTTATACAGATGGTTTTATCACTGTTCGTTAGCTTCTTAATATAAACTACAACCTAAAATGATTGAATCCCCAGTAAACCCTTTTTTAATTATTGTTTATTAAATAAAATTATACAAATTATGAAAAACAATCTCCTCCTTCAGTGGCTTGGAAATCACCTCTGTTACTGGACAAGTACACTAGGGATGTTGCTTCTCTATATTTAAACACAGAAAAGAAATAATGAGGCCATTTATGAAGAGAAATGTCATGCTAAAAGCATTAGACAGCACTTCAGTTTTTATGTAGAGCATAAACTTAGTCGATAATATCACCCACAGACACAAATTACACTATGTGACACCTGGACTCTTTAGATCTGTACAACCAATTACTCTGAAGAAGTGCACTGAGTCTTGCACACAGATTTCCTATTTCAAGCTTTTGAAGACTGGAGATGAACACATAAATGTACAGTTAAACCTTTCATGTTTCTTTACAGAGTGCCTGTTTTAGACTATCAAGTTGCTGAAATAAACAAAGTAATTTAAAAGTGCAGAAGCAGGTTTTGAACAGGTGCAACCTGGCCAAGCCTTATTTATTTAGATGCAATTGTGGTTTGCCTATTGCTTGAATGAGAAGTAAATCCTTAAAGTCACTTACATCAACATGCATTCAGAATAAGTCCAACCGGTCCCACAGTCTGCAGAAGAGGGTATTACCACTGAAGACACACTCTAAGGAGGTCACTACCTTCAGGAGCGACATGCCCAGTTTGGGACACCCTGTCAAAGCCAATATTCTGTGTATGCCTTACTGCATTGTCTCTCCCACTGTTTGCCTTCAATTCCTTGTTTATAAAACACTGTGAATCTCTACTCCTTTCATGATAGACTAACATTGCTGATAAAATATGTCCAGCATTTGATTTGCTTTACAAAATCCTTTCTACCTGTGCCCTTTAATGGAGAATCAGAAGTCTTGCACTGAATCTTTAACCTATAGTTAAAGGCACTGTCTAATGGATCCAAGTAAAATGGCCTGTCAAAAATTCAGGAAACACTGATTTTTTAACTTTTAAAAATATTTTACAATTTTGAGATGTACCATCAAATTGGTCTGGTTGAACTGTTTTATGATTTTCTGAATTTCCAAGGTGATTACAGTATTACAAAGGGAAAAATGTACTCAATGAAACATTCAGTTTGTGTATTAATACATGTGCTGAAAACAGTGACATTTATCTAAAAGATCTGAACATGGTCTATAAGGGTGGCCTGCTTTCAGCTGGGATACAGTTAATTTTCTCCTCAGTAGCTAGTATAGTGCTGTGGTTTGAGTTTAGTATGAGAATAATGCTGATAACACATTGATGTTTTAGTAGTTGCTAAGCAGTGTTTACTCCAAGTCAAGGACTTTTGACTTTCCCATGCTCTGCCAGAGAGCAGATGTGCCAGAAGCCAGGAGGGAGCACAGCCAGAACAGCTGACATGAACTGGCCAAAGGATATTCCACACCACAGAACATACCCAGTATATAAACTGGGGGAGTTACCCATAATGGGGCCAATCGTCACTGGGCGACAGACTGGGCATTGGTCAGCAGTTAGTAAGAAATTGTATTGTGTGTCACTTGCATTTCTTGGGTTTTATTCTTTATTATTATTAATTATTATTATTATTACTATCATGTACTAATTATGATTAAATTTATAATTTATAATTATGATTAAAATTATAATTATCATTACTGCTTTTAGTTGTTTTGGGTTTTGTTTTCNACATGAACTGGCCAAAGGATATTCCACACCACAGAACATACCCAGTATATAAACTGGGGGAGTTACCCATAATGGGGCCAATCGTCACTGGGCGACAGACTGGGCATTGGTCAGCAGTTAGTAAGAAATTGTATTGTGTGTCACTTGCATTTCTTGGGTTTTATTCTTTATTATTATTAATTATTATTATTATTACTATCATGTACTAATTATGATTAAATTTATAATTTATAATTATGATTAAAATTATAATTATCATTACTGCTTTTAGTTGTTTTGGGTTTTGTTTTCTGTTGTTTTTTTGGTTTTTTGGGTTTTTTTGCTTTGTTTCAATTTTTAAATTGTTCTTATCTCAACCCATGAAGTTTACTTTTTTAATTTTGATTCTTCTTCCCTCCAATGGAGTTAGGGGGGAAATGAGTGACCTATTTTGTGGTACCTAGTTGCCTGAAGACATTAGACTACAACAGTAGTGAAGACCTCTATTTAATTTTTTTTTCCTTATTCTGAAAAATAATATTTTTACAGGTATTTAACAGGCTCTCAAACTAGCACTATTCAAGGCACAGCAGCCTTTATTGTACAAAAGGCATAAGAAGCAAACTCTAAATAATGTTGCTCAGACTGTAAGTCACATTTGTAGTCTGTTCCTCTTCTGAGTCATTTTTCAGCAACTATCCTAAATACTGCAGCTTCACTTAGATAAATTGAAATATTTTGAATAATCACCATATGATAGCACAGTACTTTATTTTAAGACTGGTCCTGTTCCCAGTTCCTGGAATAACAATGCCTCATTGACAGATCAGTTTGGGTATGTCCACATTAGGAAGCTGAACCAAGAATTTGTAGCTACTATGATTAAATATATGCACACTTATTTTTTAGCCATGGACTTATCCCTTGCTCACATGTACTCTCCCCATTTTAGTTACTATGATGCAGTTACCTTATGTCAGTAGCTAAAGAGAAATTTCAAAAGCGATTTCTGATGGAAAATTGATTTTCTGGAAATCTTCAGCAAGCCTGTAGAAATCATTTATCTTTTTAAGATGAAGGTTAGGGTAGAGCATCCTTCTGTGTTTGGCATGGAAACCATGTTCCAACCATTCCTGAAATGGTTTCAGCAAAGCAATGACTCCAGCTGTTCGACAACAAGGAAGCCTAATATCTCACAGAGTCACTGAATCAATGTTTGCAAGTCCATTTCCTTAAGCTGTTGGTTTGCATAGCTTTAAAGAATGGCTTTAATCAGGCAGAACACTGCTTCTGGCCTTGGAGCTGCAGCTCTTGAGGACCAAATTACTCTGGACTGAAGAGTCAAATGCTTGATAACTCAGTGCCTTCTGCACACTTAGAACTTTGCCTGCTTACTCACATCATGTGTAATCATTCCTTGTATGCAGCCAAGTTCAATCCTGTGAACAGCTCTTTACTGTTAGAATACTTTCAAGTTAATGGTGTATTTCTCCTGCCATAACATCTACTTTCTCTTTCAGGTGTAAACAAACCAGTGTCTGTACTTTTGCTCATTTAATCAAAACAGTTTTTCCTTCTTTTCTTTTGAGTCTGGTTAAATTATCTGAAATAACCTGCTTGCTTGTTGCTATCTTTGGACTAAATCAGAGAATATAAGCATTGCACCACTATCTACTTTAATCCCATTACAGCCATGTCACTCCTAGGCCTTCTTTGTGATTAGACAATTAGATACCAATGGCTTTCTAATGGATTTATTACAAGGCATTAGCTGATGAAAATTTTGCAGTGTTAGCTGCTTGCCTTTTCGTTCTAATGAGAAATGAAACACTGTCACAAGAATGTGTTAATTTAATAGCTTCCATAACAATCTTAGGGGTGGTAGTGAAAGAAATTAAACATGATTTGCTGCCAAGGTTAACCTGCTCCTTCTGGCTATTTGGAGAAGAATTTTAGCTATTACATAAGCAAAGCTGACTGACCAAACTTTAAAATAAAGGTATTTCATTTGTATTTCCAAGAAATGTGAGTAGCTGAATGTTGATGCAGTACCTGAAGAATTAGTCGATACTTTAGGAGCAGCAGAAAGGGAAGGTGTTTTGTTAAGGCCTCTGAAAACACTAGCTGGAATTTAACTTACCAGGAGGAGGCAGGGATTGGTGGCAGCTTACACCTTTGTGCAAGTCACTCCTCTTCTGTCACTACAGTCAGACTGACAAAAATAACACATGGTGGTGCAAACTTTCCTCAGCACTTTCATTGGTTTTGAGTGTGAATGTCTCATGTCCCATGTGAGACATCAGAGGACTCCAGCAACTACCTTAAACAGTCAACCAGTCAGCTTCAAAATTGTTTAATTAACAGCAATATGTTTACTATAAAAGAACTGATTGTGATCTTGATTGCTGTGGTGTGTATCAGTGAACAAATGGGCTTGAACTTGATAGTCGGTAAAATCCTCCAAGTGTGGTTGTGGCTATTCAGTGGCCTGCTATTTATGAGACCAGTGGACAGATGTATATCAGAGTAGAATCAGTACTTATTTTTCACTCTTATTGGCAGATGGAGAAGAGCCAAAGACTGAGTATACCTCTGAGATTTTATTACCTAATATTTCCTCTTGCCTGATCCCTTTCAGGCAGCTGTGAGATTCCTTGGATGGCTGATACGTGTGAGCTTGAATGTCTGTGGTCATGACCACAGACATTCTATGCATAAAGGCTTTTATACTCTAATCCTGTCTCTTGAGTGTTCTTCGCAGGCATTCAAAAGAAAATGGATGGTTTAGCGTATATTAACATCTGAACCTAATTAGCTAAGCTAATAAGAAAGGTAAGCAAACATGATGTCAAAGAATTCATCCCTTCTCTTGATCCACAAAGCTCTGAGATGTGATGAAAGATTGAGATTTCCCTCAATGACTTAAAAGTACACTGATAATTGGGCAGATTATTTTAAACTGAGGCATATTGACTCAAAGTGTTGTATCCTTGTGCTGTGTTTTGCAGATATAACTGCTTTGCTGTTTACTTTGCTGCAAGGATTTTGTCAGCATCCACTGCTTTAAAAAATGGACCTCTCTGATGTTCTTGGCCAGTTTCACACTTTATAATTTCTAGGCATTTGTACCACTCCAAGAAGGACCTAACAATATTTTTATTTTGTTTTTTTTTTCTTAAAGACTTTTCATCTCTAGTACATAAATTCCAATAGACAACATCCTGACTCCTTGTTTTGATAATATAGATATCCTATATTGTCAACTATTCAGATAAAATCAGATTAAAAACATGTAGTGTGTTTATACAAATATTAGTGTATAAACACAGTGTCTTAATATTAACATCTAATCTAAATGTCAAATGAAATGAAACAGGGTGATACATTTGAAATGAAATGTTTTGTCATTATTAGACTGAAACAAGAAAGATGAAATGATTCATTTTGACACTTTCCTGTAGAAAATTTCTTCAAAATTGAAATGTTCCTGTAGAACAACTCAATTTCAACAAAAATGCCTATTTGGAGTTGTACATTGTTATGCTGAAACATTTTTGAGCAGCTGTAGGTGGAGCCTACCTGTGTGTATCTGTGTTTGTAAACTTGTCTTTCAGGGAGGTGAAGGCTACCAGGCATGTTAAATCCAGGCATGCTAATTCCAAGTCACGTTGGAAACTGGTCATGAATTATGCAACTTCATCTGAAGCTAGAGTCACATCAAGACAAGACAGGGTCAAACCACAGCATGAAATATTTTGATATGTGCCCTCCACTAACGAGACTCCCACACAGAACTAACACAAACATTACCTAGAATGATATTAGTAATAGGGATTTTTCCTCCAGGATGTATTTGTGTATCAAATGTGTCTTAGCATATCATTCAAACAAAAGCAAGCATGAACAACATATGTGGCTCAAATAAATAGAACCCTGCCATATTAAAGCTGCTAAAGATAGCAGCTGGAGAAGCCCCAGCTCAGATGTGGTTTTACACCACCATCCATCACACTTTGTCAACAGGGTGGCTGCTGGTGTCAGACGTGCACCCAACTGCCCAAGGGGCAGCACAGGGTACAATGTATGTCCTGAGTATGGTCCCTGGTGGGTCTGCAGCTCAAGGAACCTGCACTGCCTGACAAGGAGGGCTGCTGGTGGTACAGGCTGCCCTTCAGAGGGTGTGTGTGGCTGTGCATGTGTGCATGGGAGCCTGTGTGTGTGACCAGTACCACCAGTTAAAGATGGGCTTTAGAAATTCATAAGTGTTTATTAATGGTTGATAATGTCTAGCATTATGGTTTGTCCGTTGAATTATATTGATCCTGAATGTACAGTGAACTGATTGCTTGTTAAGTACGTGCCATTAATAATTCAAAAAACTTCTTTGGTTTAAATTACATGAACAGTTTTTGCCTGTGACAGATATAAACTGAATAGTTCAAAGATAGGCAGTGGCTCTGAGACACAGTTTAAAATTTCCTGTACTTTCATTTATCCTCAAACCCACAAATCATTGATGCAACTCTTCTATTTAACTAAATTACTATGTGGCTGTATTGCTGAGGAGCTTATTCCTTGACTAAAGTCCAAGAGTTATATTCTGCAGCTTGTATGTATTGTTTCTATACTCATTAAAATCTTAAAATTGTGGTTTATAGTTACATTTTATTTATAATGGATTCTGATAGAAACCAACCATTCCCTTTGTTTAAACAGCAAGGTTTAATATACATGCTATTATTTTTCTTCACTTAGAAGTTTTGGTTTTTATTTTTATTCCATAAATTTATTAATTCTGTACATTCACTCATTGAGCTTCCTGTCCATGCATCAAATAAAAAAAAAAAAAGGAAGAAAAAAGAGACTATTTTTTCTAATCAAGTGTTTGAGATTTTTTTTAAATAAAGGCAAGTCTTTATATCAAGCTTCTTTTTGTTATTTTTGTATCTTGACAGGGATTATTGAAACTCTCCTACTAAGATTTAATATTTGTACAATGCAGCTGACATAGCAAGACACAAAGTTCACATGAATGGTATAAACCTCACAGATTCAACTAATTTTTTTACTTTAATTTCTGGTTTTGAAGATGAAAAAAACCCAATTGAAAGCAAGACAGTGTCAGTTTATTGTTTATGGCATTTTTATGGTCAAATAAATACCCTCACTATTCACCAACTACTGTCAACATGAAAAATAATGTCACAATGAGGGTGAATCAAATCCTATGAATAAATAATGAAATCTATTTTCATTTTAAATTCAGTGTGACTATAAAACAGGGACAACAACAACAACAAAATCCAAAAGCACTTCCTTTAAGGAGTAATAATAAAAATATTTTGATTCAGAAGGGAAAAAAGCACATCAGGAAGTACTCAACAGTACTTGTAGGAGATGAATAGATGGGAATTTAGAATTATTCTGTGCACTAACGAAGCAATGAGTGATTATAGAACTTATTTATGTTTTCACAGAGGCACAAGTAAAATGCCAAATAGACTGAGTCAGCAGTGACACTCTGCTGTGAATGTTTATAGCAGTGTGAATTTTATAATGGTATAGAAATAAGGGACTACATGGTATTGATATACTGCAAGTTGAAAATATATCCTTGAAGGCTGCTGATGGACCTCCAAGTACCTTTTTCCACAGACAACCATGGAAACAAGGAGCTGTAGGTAGAAAGGGCATAACTGAGGAAAAAGAAATGGATTGGAGATACTAGGGTTTTTTTTCATTTGTCTTGGCATCAGCCAGAACAATATAATACAACAGTTAGTGCAATGTATGTAGACAGAATGAAACTCCTGTAGGTCTGTAATAACTTGTATTTCTGCCAATAGACTGTAAATAATTGCTAGATGATTCAACTACACAAGCAGTTTTATCAAGGTTGTTTAAGCCCTTTTTGTTAAGTAACTTTAGCGGTATTGGACTTTTCCAAAGTCCTTCAAAATGTTTCCACTAATTGTGAGATTCTACAGTGCAGTTCTTTCACCCTACCAACCCAAAAATTTAAAATAAACCTTTGTTTGGAAAGCCATGGGAATGAGTATGAAATACATTCATGCTTTGAGTGTGTCTACAGCCATTTGATACCTGTTCATGTTAATTTAAATATTGTTTTTCTAAAATGACAAAGAAAGAAAAACCAAAATCTTTACGACTTTTTTACTGAGATAGACTGAACTACATTAAAAAATGTAAGGGTGTCTATGGATGCTTCAGAAAGTTTCTCAGTTCCAAATCATAAAAGAATTAGAAAATTTCAATACTAAATTAGAAAGCTTATTGAAACTGATCAATAGTGTTAATTTTTCAAAATTTCTATGTTTGCTGCTTTCTATTTAAAAAAAAAAAAGGGAAGTAGATTTTGAAGAGATACATCTTTCTGAGCCAGAGCTAGTTCATATGAATGTTTCATATTAGAATATATCTGTGAATTTGAAAGCCATCTCCCAGTGCATTCTTTAAAATAAGAGTTTTATGAAAGCCACCTCTTTTCATGGAAACCTCCTGATTTTATTGAATTGGGTTACCATTGTGGCAATGTAGAATTTGCTTACAGCAGCCATGGTCTTGTAAATATATATACACTGCAAGTGTATGGATCACCTGTCCTCCAGATGAGATGGTGGGATAAGGTCTAAAGATTTAATCCTGAGGATAACTCCTTTGAGTTACCACAGGGATAAACTGTATGAGTGAGAATTTAGGGCTTGAGTCTTTTAGTAGGGAGATGGGAGGTTCAAATTAAGACAACACCACATGACTTTATTTGGTGAGGAATTGGTGTTGGTGTATAGTAATTAGGTGAAAGAGGAAGAAATAAGGAGTGTCAGGATTTGATACGAGCAAGTAAAATACAGATTTTGCTAAATTACAATAATATTCCTTTTATTTTAATTTTTTATTTTATTAAAAGCTAAACATTGACAAACGTGTATTAAACTCCAAAAGTGTAACACTTTTTCTCCTAATTATATTGAGTTTTCATATTAAATACTAGAAGACTTAGTTTAAAATTGTGTTAGTGCACATAAGTACTTTTAAGAAAATTTACAAACACAGAACAAGCCTTTGGTGAGGTACCTCTGGGGAGTCCCAGATTCCATGGAAAAGGAACCAAACACATAGGAACAGCTCCAGCTGCTAGTAACAATGGTTAAAAGAAAACACAGTCCCAGCTAGTTATCTTTGCATTTAGTACAGAAGCAAAAAGAGAACATCAGTGCTTTAGTGTATCATTTTCCGTGAAATGGTATCAAATTTCGTAATGAAATCTTTGCATTATGTATTAGTAGAAAGTTTGGATCCTTAAAAGACAAGTATATTTTAAAAAAAAAAGAAAATAAGTAACTTAATGCATGACTAAAAGTCTATTGACAATAATATCTTGTAATGACATCAGGTATGAAGGTACGGGAAATATGTAATATAACTTTGGGAATTGCTAAAACCTCAGGGAATTGATGAAACACTTATAAATGAAAGAAGAAATTGATATCAATTGAAGAGAGAATAATGCAAAACAATTTACTTTTGTTTTGGTATTGCCAACATTTCATCATTAAGAATTGCAGAAATTATCTCTAAAATACATACCAAAGATGAGATGTGAACATTCTGAAAAGAAGATAAATGAATTTATGGTTCCCTGATGTAGCAGCTTTGATTCAGTGTAACACTGACTTAAATTCTGTGCCACTTGGACAAAACTTAATGGCTTCACATGATTATCATGTATCCCTATATATTTTTACAAATTGCATGTTTCTATTAAATAATTAGAAGGGGTTATTTACTGATTGAACATAGCTGATATGTTTCTCATATCTGCTATAGTAACCCTTAGAATGTTGTCCAGCTATTGTAATGGAAACTAAAGACACATATGAAGGAAGCCCATGAAAATTCCAAGCTTAGAAGTTCTGTGAATGAGTGGAGAACTCAACTGAAAGGGCATGACTTTTATCCTAATCACAGTGAAAGCAGGAGAAAGGAGAACAGAAGCAACCTAGACAAACACCCTGAAGACAGTAAATAAAGAATATGTAATTTTAAAATAACACAGTACATTTTACTTTAAAAAAGCTGTGTAGATAACACTAGATAATAATGATAAAATAAAAAAGATTATTTATTGAGAAGGAAGGTTTAGTACGGTTATCTTGCACCTGGAAAACTGCTCTATCTCCCCTGTATGAAATTTATTCTGGTCATTGGCATGGTTCATTACAATTATGGAAGATTCTATAGACTTAAACTGTTCTTGTTATTAAATTCTCATCATTAAATAAATCCTGGTCTGGGTTTTAATGAACTTTAAAATCCACATAGAATACTTATTGCAAAACTATTAAATGTTGAACATATCACACTTGTTTCCTATGTTCCTATGAAATCCTCAAGCATGGTTCAGACAATGAGGCTCTGATTACTTAGCAGGTGCATTTGAACAATATTCTATTCTTCTGTATTATAACCTCATAACCTTAATTTTAATAAACAGTGCTGATCAAAATAAAAATAAAACACATGGTCCAGGTTCTGTTTTGTTTTGAATAATGGCAGAGTCTTGATCTAGACAGAGTAGCTATAGTTTTATACCATAATAAAGGAGATGAGAGATGCCTTATAAATCTGCAGCATCTGCTTCTTAGACTCTGGTTACCCAGAGAACCTTTGTTAATATTGGTCACTGTTGTGTTGCCAAATTTGTAAACACTGAATGTCTTTCACTCCTTCCTCTCTTCATTTCTACATATTTTCCTTCCTCCTTCCCTCCCTCCCTCCCTCCCTTCCTTCCTTCCTTTCCTTCCCTCCTTCCTTCCTTCCCTCCTTCTCCCTTTCCCGCTTCCCTCCTTCCTTCTTGTTCTGTTCTTTCTTTCCTTCTCTCCCTTTCCTCCCTAACAAATTCCTGGGTTATTCTATATCAAAACAATCATGGCATGGTGATCTAATATTTAATCCTCTCTGCAGCATTACATATTTTTGACTGCCATCATTCTTTCTAAATTTATACTAGTATGTAATCTCTACAGTAGTCCATTGCAATTAGTTTCCAGACATGTAGTACTAATAATAAAAATAATTGATGATGATGATGATGGTAATACTAATACTAATACTAATAGATTATATTTAAATATTGCTTAGATTTTTCTACCATTATCATGCTATGGTAAAGCCCACCATATTTAGTAATGTCATGTTATCAAGTCTACTTGGTTGTCCTGGTTTAAAGATAAACTGGTAGGGGAAACGAATCTAATTCACAAACAGATTANTCTTATCTTACAGGAGTTCCCAAACACCCAGCTTGTAGCCTGAGGAGTCGGGTGTGCCTCAGGCAGCTACTGCAAATGATCCATTGTTAGCAGTTCATGAGGGGACCAGGTGGAACTCTTTTCCATGGGGCAGGCAGTCTCTTTCCTGGTTCCATGGTTGAAAAAAAAAAGAGACAGGAGGTGATCCCTCTGAGGCACAGGGTTGGTAGATGAAAGAAAAATTCCAAGATTTTAAATCCATAACATTGGTGCAGCGCTCCTAATTAAATGCCTTAAGAAACACAATCCCAAAATATAGCCCAAAAATATGTCTCTTCTTCTATTAAAAACACTGCCAGTTTCAACATTATGTATTGCTTACAAAAAAAAAAAAGGTCATTTAAAATTGTTGTGGAATGCCATGTATTAAAGCCCTGGATTATGCTTATAAAGTATATGATTGATGACCCTGTGCCTTCAAGTGCCCTGTTGACAGAGAGAGGTCTCCAAAATGGTCAGCTTTTGACTTTTTTTTTTCTACTGAAAAAGGTATTTTCAGTGAGAAACTAGGTGGCTGAATGAGATTCATGTTTCCTTGTTGATAAAGTTTGGAAAGATCTTTCATAAATGAATCCAGTAGGAGGTGGCTAATACCAGAGACAGGAACTAGTATTAAAGTTCGTTCTTCCTGCTGGTTCTTATGGTAATATTTGCAGTGTGGTACCACTTTTTCTTCAGTTTTCTCTCCTTTTCAACAGGCATTCTTCTTCTTAAGTGTTTATGTTAATAATCTCATAATGTACAATCACTCCAGTCCAGCAATTATCAAACTAAAAAATGCTGCTTTACAGCAAACTGTACACAGATAATGTAGAAACGATTAATATCTCTAGTATTGTTCATTTGTTACTATGGAAATACTGTTCCTCTGTGGAGCTATTAGTAAACACTATGTTAGTGATGCAGCCAATGACAGAGAAAGCATTGGCAAACACTGTGGTAAAATTAAGATGTATATTGTTAGAGATCTGCAGTTTCAGCATAAATACATAGAAATATATTTATTTTCCTCGTCTTTGTATGCTAAAAATATCCAGTTCAAGTGCAGCTTAAATGGACATAAACTTTAGAGGTCAGTCATTAGAATTCCTTTTGCAAATGCATTTTAAATCAAGAGACATCAGACAAAAAATAAACTTTACCATTTCTGTTATCCATGTAAGCAGAAGTATATCTTCACTATTAGATATACCTTTGGATTTAGTTTTGTTTTGTTTGTTCCCAGAGTTAATGTTCTTCTGCCTTCAAGCTATATGCGATCAAGTTTTATTTATTTATTTATGCTTCTGTATTTGTGATCAAGTTTTATTTTCCTCATATATAACTGCACGATTAGCAGGGAAAGAGACCTCTGGAACACTTTAAATAGTTTGTCGAAGGTTACACTGTGAGCACATTTGTAACTGGTCTGATATCTGAATTTTCTGCTTAATATTCTGAACAGCCTAATTCTTTTTTCCAATCTAGAAACTGTTAGTGTCAGGGAAGACATGGAAATATTTTCAGTGTAAAAATAACTTCTTTTCTTAATTTTCAGATCTTTTATAATAGTACCTCCTTACTTACACATACAAATGCTGGGAGACCATTCAGCCAGTTTCAGTCCAGCAGAGTTGTCAAACCTGTATCTATATATATATTTCCTGAATATCACGGTCATGAACACCAGGAAAGTTACCTCATTGTTCTCATTCAGTTCTCCTGCAGAGATGATACAAATAAAACTCAGCGTACATTGTGATATATTGTGGTATTGGCAGGGGTGAATGCTGCTTATCATGGTCTTCTCAGCATACCAAGTTTTACTCTGCATCACGTTGCCTCTTGCTCGTGTTTCAAACTTTCCTGTAAAGCAATGCCATCTTAAGTACCTGAAGCAACCTGGGTGAGAGTAAATGGGGATCAGCATGAGCTACTTCACATACTTAAGTGAATCAGCACCCCAAATACTTACTGTTATGGTTTGGTTTGTGTTCTTTGTCTTAGAGAAGCCAGGGCCTGCAACTGGCTCTATAAACAAAATCAGGAGCAATACTGATAATATATAGTGATAAACTGATATACATTTTAGAGAAGGAAAATTGTATTTTCTTCTGTAGTTACAAAAATCCTATGATTCCAAATAACATCGTTTCTATTTCTTATCAATCATTTATTTTATTAATAACTAGATTAGAAGATAAATTATTTGCAGATGTAGCTTTATGGAATCATGTGGCATTATGCACATGGCTACCCTGGACCCTTGTCATGGGGAAAATAAAGAGAAGTTTTATAGGCTGTGGAACAAGATTGATATCCTATATTGTGCTGGAGACATCTGTGCAAATCACACTAACATATTTCTTGCATTTCCAGAATTTAACTTAAAAGACTGAGAATACCACATTAATTAAATCCAGTGATCCTCTATGCAAACACCCACAGAAGATATGCTGAAAAAGAAAACCTGTAATGTTTGTCATACAAACTTCATGAAGGTCAACAAGGTCAAATGCAAGGTCCTACACCTGATTCAGGACACTCACCAGTATCAATACAGGCTGTGAAATGAATGGATAGAGAGAAGCCATGAGGAGAAATACTTGGAGACACTGGTGGGCAAACAATTGGGCACAACCAGGCGATGTGTTCTTGCAGCCCAGAAACGTGGCCAGCCATATCCTGGGCTACATAAAAAGAAGTGTGACCAGCAGGTCAAGGAAGGTCACTATGCCACTCCGTTTATGGTTGGACAGCACCTGGAGTACTGTGTCCAGCTCTGGCAGAGCTGTTGAATTAGGTCCAGAGGAGAGCCACAAAACTGCTCAGTAAGCTGGAGCACCTCTCCGATGAAGAAAGGCTGAGAAAGATGAGATTGTTCAGTGTGGAGAACAGACACCTCTGGGGAGAACATGTTGGAGCCTTTCAATACAAAACATGCACTTGTTAGAAACATTCATAGAGGGCTTTTTACCAAGGCCTGTAGTGACACGACAAGGGACAATGGCTTCAAACTGAAAGAGGATAGATTTTGATCATATATAAGGAAGAAATTCTTAACTGTGTGGCATAAGGCATTGGAACAGGTTGCCCAGGGAGGTTGTGGATGACCCATTCCTGAAAGTGTTCAAGACCAGGCTGGGTGAGGCTTTGAGCAACCTGGTCTAGTGGAAATTGTCCTTGCTCATGACAGGGGCTTGGAACTAGACAATTTTTAAAGGTGCCTTCCAATCAAAAGCATTCTATGATTCTATGATTTTTTGGGATGATTGAATGAGTAGGTGGGTGGTGTTGTATACAATTTGGGTTTTTTATGAATGAACCATGGCAATAAGAACTTTAATAGATATTAAAAATTATTTTTATATGTATGATTCCAGGCACATGTTTTTATGTGTGGGATAATATAAAATTCTCACTGTGACACTGACCTGGAGGAGCTCCATAAAATCACTTAATGGTCTACATCACAGCTTCAAATTATTCAGTTCATTACAATTAATGAAGGGTGGTAGATCTGGAAAAGATTTCATATTGGATATGGTCATAGTCATTTGTTCTGTTCACTAAATCATTATGTTATCTCACAGGCATGAATTTTTTTCAATTTTAATATATTAATTTAAAGATGCCTCTTTTAAAGTTTGTTTTGATAACCTTTGTTGGATACAATATCCAAAATAGTTCACTCTGAGGAATAATCTATAATTTAAAAAGGCATAAAAATATGCTGTTCCAGTTCCCAAATTACACAATTTAATAATGTTATGTAATGCATAAACAGCTTTGATGAATACATTTAGTCACTCCTATTGCATTATGATGTTGACATTTCATTAATTTCAGGATAGCTGTAGAACTCAGGGAGACACATCAACTAACTTTTAAATATTTCACCTAGTAGAATCAAAAAAACAAGTCTACCTAGCCCTAGTGTTATAAAGGAAAATCTTCATGCAAGGTGCTTTTCTGTAATCAACATTAATGCAAGACAAACTATCTAGATTCCTGTGGGAACCTGAAACACATTTCATCTGGCTACATCATTATGGAAATTTTGACCATTGGCTCTCAATTAGCTGTTCTCATTTGCATGATGAAAGTTCACAAATTTCACTAGATACCATTCATAGCTCTGCTTTATTTAAGTTACTTTGTAAGAAGAGCTACATTGCACTACAATAAATAGGGAAAAAACTAAAACCTTAATAAAGGCTGAAGATAACCTGGCACTTATGTTGCATATTTAACATGCAACAGACTTTCTTAGGGCTAAAGCATTTGTAGCTAGAGGTAGTAGTAGCAGTTGCCACTGTTCAGCTGAACTAAAATCTTTCCATGGCCTTAGAAAATCTACTGCTAGTCCTGCCAGCTAAAATATTGAAAATAATCTCATGGTTGATGAGATAATGGCAGTTGTGACCAGCCTGGGGCTCTAAAGCAAGAAGAATCAAAAGGCCAAGGATCTTCTCTAACAGTGCATTTTTCAACCTGATACCTAAGAGGGTGTTCAAATGATCACATACATTGCAAAAATTACAGAGCAATGTCTCATTTCACCAAAACAAAACAAAACAAAAAATCATACTATAATCTTGTCAGTGCTCAATTAAAAACCTATGTACGCTGCAAGGGAAGCTCAGATGACTTAAAATCCAAATTCAAAGACAAAAAGTAAGTATTTCTTCCAAAAAAGCCCCAAACTTACACCAAACCTGAAGGATGGTGATCTGAATGTATTAGACTGAATACAGTTTACAAGTATTATTCACACTGAGATAACTGGTCTTGGACCTTAGCTTGGGGCTAACTCTGAAGCCTGGCTGAATATTAACATATATAATGAGAAAATACATAATATCATTGACTTAATCAAAATATGATAATTAATCATTGTATCTGCCTTTGGGAAGAATTTTTTTCTAAATGTTAATTAGCCTACAAAAGTAGCAAGTGAGCTTTTTATTCTCCTTTACCTCTCTATTAGCCTATGAACTAAATACCTCAAGAGAGCCTCAACTTGTACCCTCATCATTTTGACTCCTTATATTATGCTCAAGTATCACACAAGTGGGTCTCTTTCTTGAAAAGTATCTGTTGAGCCCAGTGCTCTGTAAATTAAAAATTATTAGAGAAGCTAAAAAACAGAATTGATATTCTGCCTGATAAGTATGCCAAAATTATATGATTTGTGTTTTAATTCAGTTTAATGTTCAGGTGAAATTATTCATTTCTTGTTGCAAATCTGATAAATTCTTATAACTCATTTTACACTGTTGAAATAATTGTAATAATAATTTTTTTAAGTTATTCAATTTGCTTTAGACCAGCTTTGTTATCATGAAGCAGTAAAAACACAATAAAACTAACAATCAAGCAAAAAGCAAATAAAAAAAATTAAAAAGATGATAAATGGCAACTGGATCTCTGGGTGTTTAGGACGCTTAGGCTATACATTACTTTAACAAAGTGGAGATGAGAGGAAAAAAATAAAGGAAGGTGTTATTGGGAAACAAAACTGGGAATTTTCCGGGTTTTTTTAAAGGCAACAGAAAAATTCCGTTTAGAAAAAGAAATTTCAGGAAGTAGCTCTAAGAAAATACCAGATTACATATGTAGTTTCAGTTGTTAAGGTAAACAGGTTGTCAGGTTTTTTGTTTTATTTTTAAGAACAACTCTCAAGAGATTGTTACAAGCAGAGCTAAAACTCATGTGTCTAGACAGATGGGTCTTGCAAAGATCTTAAAGCTGTGTAGATCCAAATATGAATCCTGTTTTCTTCCTTCAAATCTCCAGGTTGCTGAGGTGCAAGTTCCAGGCATTTCTTTCCGAGCTGCAAGATTTTTCTCCTCTATATCCCCAAATCTCCAGCACTGGCTGTGTGACAAAAAGTTTCAGAAGATCTCTCACCCTGTCATATTCAAGATCAGTCATTTCACACTGCCAGAAGGCCCTTTTATAACACAGAACTAAAAGTGTTAGTAACACTTGCTTTTGCTAGAATCCCTTTTGGACTGGTTGATAGGATGAGAAAATGTGTGTATAACAAGATGTGTTCCTTTTAGAGATACAGTTGTCATTTAGAAAAAGGTGAAAAATAAATATAAATAAAAATAAGATCCCTCCTTCATATACACACCTGCATATATTTTTGCACACATGTAAATATATGTATATCATCATGGCTGGGCTTCG
>VXBX01006999.1:45234-254230 GCA_013400415.1 Scytalopus superciliaris | reverse complement strand
AGCCTAGCCATGAGTGAGTGAGAATGACATACCTTTCAGTTTGGCAGTGAAATGACAGGTGCCTGAATATTTATGCCAGCTTGGTAGGTAATGCAGAAACAGGCAATATATTTTCAAGAGCGAAGTCAGGAAGGGTTTTAAGCTGGGAGCAAGAGGACTGGAGAGTGAGAAAATGTGGGGAGGGAAGCCAAGACTAAAACCAGTCCCTGAATGCATTAGTTCAAAAGGTCTGTACAGTTATAGGATAAACTACTGTTTAATTACTATTTCTCACTGGAATACAAAGAAGGTTTAAGTACCCTTGAAGAACAACCATCATAAATACAGGCCTCAAGCCATTTTGTTATAAAATATTGATGACACATCTTGAGAATTATGGATAGCAAAACCACATCTTACTGAGAATGTTAGAAAGGACTCTAGATAATGAGACACTGAGTCTAATAAGACCTTTATCTACTTTTTTTTGTGATATTTAGTAAGTTGTACCAGCTTTTGTATCCACAGGATAGTCTATATAGCATAGAGCCTTCTGAATACACAGAATAGAGCCATCAGACAGAGACTGACTCTACTGAAGCTGTGTCTGCACTGTGACAGAAATAGAATGAATTCTGCACATATGAAAAGGTTGTACTGAATGATGAAAACTTAGAGGTGACAAGGATGAGTTGAGAAAAAATGGTATGACAGAATTTAGCATAAAAGGAAGAATAACAAGGGGAATTAATTAAAACCAGGCATTTTAGGGAGCAATATTAGAGGGGGTGTTAGAAGAGGTTGAAGAATACTTGCAGCAGGAGGTAGCTATCCTACAGTAATGTCTACAGTGATCTGCAGATACGTGTGCACGTTTAAAATTTGGCTCCTTCAAGCTCAGGTAGAAAAGTAACTTCGGAACTATTCAGATATTTAAGATGATTCTTTTTGGGTGATATAATGAATATTTGCTTAGTATGAGAGATTTGATAAAACGTTTCCTCACATGTTTGCCCAGTGAAGTGTTAAGTATAGTATTTGATACCTCAGCTGCTGCAGAGGTATTTTTCTGAATATAAGTCCTAGAGATCAATCTTCTGAATTCAAAAATATTCTAGTAGAGTCTAAGGAGTTTCATGCCTAAGACATGTATTTAAAACTCTACTTTGTCTGCAGAATGCATATTCTAGGCATAGAGTGAATTTTGTCAGCTTTTACAAGAACATAAATTAAGTTGAGGTATAATTAATGACATAAGAAACATTAGGATACCTTTACCGTGCCCTGCATAGCTTATGTAATACAAAAAAAAAATACTATTATATCTGTTTAAAATCTGATACTTTGTGTATGCTGCATCCAAATTACTTCCATTATGATATTTTTATCATCTGTGATCACTTCTTAAAATTAAATTTTCAGCTTCTCTGTAGACTGCAGAATCATGTTCTACAGTGAATGAGATTAGTTACTGCCCCGCTTGGAATAGGACCTTATTTATTTTCATTGCTGAGTTCAGCTTATGCGTCCCAAAATGTACTGTCCAGAGTACTGTTGATCTCCAGTTCTTTTCTGTGGAAAGTGAGACCACACATTTTTTTTCCTTCATGTAGAACACTGTAGGAAACATTAGGTCAGTAGGATAAAAATGCTTGTCAGGGAAACTTGTCCTCTGTCAAGGATTAGTTTCTGTTCTAATAGCTTTCATTCTCCACAGACTCCTGTGCTCTAAGCAAAATCTTAAAAATGTAAAATTCTGGATTTGGAACAGGGCATATACCTGTGTGAGGTTCTGTTTTGGGGTATATTCTTTAATAGCTTTGAAATACCTGTGTGTAGTGTTCCAAATGTACATACGACTTGGACCAAGGCACTCTAAATGTTTGCGATACAGTGAGGCAGACAAGACTGACCTTGGGAAATTAGAAGTTTTATTATTTGAATTTCTTCAAAAAAAATAGCAGTTAATATGACCTAGTCAATAGCATGTGTCAAATAGGAATTTAGGATTTTTTTTTTTACGCTGGTTTCAAGTCCAGTGTCTCAGGGAGCACCAGAGTTTTGGTTTTTAGAACACATTCTATTTAAGTACTTGCAGTGAAGGAGAACTCATTGCAACAATTGTAATAGAAAAAGCTGACGGATTTGCTTTTCAGTTTTTTTGAGTCTAGCTTGTTTTTCATCCTTTGGCTTTTGTTTTTACCTGCTGTATTAAAGGAGATCAGTTCAACAACATTTCTCTCATAGCTACCTCAAATCAAGGGGGTGACTATAACCATGTTTCTTCTAAGAGTATACTAGTTGGTTTTAATTATATTATTGATGTCTCCAAAATTACTACTTTTCATCATTAACTATTTCTGTTGGCACTCAGCAGAACTCAGCATGAAACTCAAGTGAGAGAACTTTTGGAAATAGAGTAGTTTACCGGTTGACTGGCACCTCACTCACTGTCAGAAGGTGTCAGTACCTCTGTAGTACCAAGGGCAGTGTGTGGGCCGGTGGTCTTTGTTTTAGTTGGTTAGTGTTTGTTTCTTCAAAATAAAGTATTTATCTTGGTAGTAGCAAATAACTGTAAAAAAAAAAAATATTTTCCCATTGATTTATGAATGAGATTAATGAATCTGTTAGTTTTACACAGATCACTAAACTTCTTGGCTGCCAACAGCAGATAAGTTTCCTACTTTTTCATCTTTAAACTGGATTTTTATTCTTTAAAAGTAAGATTTTGTTACCATGCTATTACTCTCCAGTCAATAATTTAAAAATTCTTTTAAGTGCAAGGAAAACAAAGAATTGGATTGCTCTTGAGAAAGCGTGTGATATGTTATTTTGTTTAACAAAGCTTTTAAGCTTAAGACTAACAAGACTGCTTCCTAGAAACTTAGAAGTCCAGATGATATAACTTATGTTCCTACAGTGCTTGCAATTAAAGTGCTACAGCATTATGGTAGTTTTTTTTTTTTTAAGAAACAATTACCCTCCCTGTATTTGAAAACCACCTTGTTTAATCTGGTTTTAAGAGGAGGATGTATGCTAAAAGGTTTTATATATATATATACTCTATAAAGTGAGAGAATTGCCAGTAGTAAACAAAATAGGTTACATCTTAGCAATATTTAACAGCTAGTTAACCAAGTTACCAAAAGAAGCATATTTCAAATGTTTACCCCAGATGTTCACTACCTCTCTTGAAGCTGGATAAATTAGAAGAGTATTGTATACCAGCATATATGAATTGCTCATGTATCTGCAAAAGCCCATTGAAATTCCTGCTGTGCTGCTATCATCTGTCACCTTCGGCAAACTTCATTTCCCATGCTTTACTTCGCAGTTTGTGTAATAAAAATAAGAATGTTCTAGTCCTATTCTAAGGATAAGTCTGCAGAGATTTTGAGGGTTTTTTATCTAGAGACAAAGGATTTGAGGCATATTCTAAATCCTACTCTGATTACATGTTTGTAACTATTAATAATATGGAGCCTAAAATTGTTATCCAAAAGTGACCCTGTTTTGAACAGCAGTGAAGTGTTATTCTGGTGGGTGAGTTATCCTCATTTATGCTTGCAAGCAATTGAGTTGAAGAGTTACAAAAAGTGGAATTAAAATTATCCTTGTCTGTATAATTTTTCTAATGTATCTAGCTGAAAGACAAGCTGCAAAACAAATTTACTATAACAATCATCAAACTGAAAGTGCCAGTTCAGGACTAATTAAAAGAAAAAAAAAAACCCAAACAATTGAGTTATATATTTAGTGGAATGATTCCATGCTGCTGTGAGTTAAGTATACTAATATAATTAATACACTGAAATTCATATAGAATACAGTGAAACACACAAATCAACTCATTGTGGTCACTTAGTGGAGGGGCCCATATTTCAGGAGGTCCTGTTATGTTTCACCACAAATCTCAGGACAAAGATGAGTCACTTCTCTTATTATTTTTTACCTTCATATCTGTTCATGATTGGAGAGTCTGCTTGTGGTAAACTGATTATAACTGATAAATTGAGCTTTTTTCTACCAATGTATTTTTACAATAGCTAAGGACTTGCTTAAATGGTTTTTTTAGACTAACAGAAGTATTTTTTACAAAACCAGTATTATAATGGCACAGAGCCAATATACAGGAGAGATACTCTACTGTACTTGGATTGACACTTAATTCTCCTGGTTAAGGAATTTATAATCCTGCTACTAAGAAAGCCAAGAACTGGCATCTGAGGGAGGTTCAGCATCTTCTAGAATTTATTCCCTACAATTCATTCAGTTGGAAACTGTGCAACCATTTATTGTGTAATAATCATTTAATTAGTGATTGTGATCCTTTATAAACAATTTTGTATTTATAGCCATCAAAAAAGAGGAAACTCTTCATGGCCTGTAGTGATTACAAGGAGTAATGGGTTCCAATTGAAAGAAGGGAAATTCTTTACTGTGAGGGTGGTGAGGCACTGGAACAGGTTGCCCAGCAAGGTTGTGGATGCCCCAACCTTGCCCACGGCAGGGGAGATTGGAACTAAATGACCTGTAAGGTCCCTTCCAGCTCTTAACATTCTATGATTTTATAACCCAAAAAAATATACTTACTTTGTGTAGGATTGTAGTGCTGTGATTCAGAAAGATTCTGGGAATCAAAAATGCGGTACCAACTTCTTAATTTGGTTGATTGCACCTGGAACTGCAGAAACAGTTGTTGCTATATAGGGGCTAGTAATACTGCCTAAAAAAAGTATGAAATCTTATTATAGAAGGTAATGTTACTGAAAATCCAGGCCATAGCTCTCTTGTTCATTACTTTCTTGTTCAGAATTTATGACCAAACTGGGAAAAATGCCTGTCACAAACCATTCATGTGACACAAATAGAAATAGCTTGAAGTAGAATAGTTGGCAAATATGCTTTCAGCAGATAATTGTTCGTTCAAGGCATTCAGCGAATGCATGTGAATGTGGATGTTTTGAGGTCAATTAGCAGCCACATTTATATCATTAGCATGATTTTCTTTTTTTAACAATTAGCTAATTGGTTAAACTAAATACAATTTTAGCTATTTCACTTCAATTATTTTCTCCAATCAAGACCATTTAAAATTAGTTAATGCTAACTTTAGTATGTTAAAAGCATTTTCATTAGCAAACACAATGACCTTCAGTGTTCACCTGAATTACAATGGACATTTTTAAAAACATTTTAGCTAGAACTAAATAACATTGATTTATAAATAATTTATGGGTAAATATAGAGAACAGTGACTTCTGAGACTGTTTCCTAAGTATAAGAAACCACTGAATATTTTTGGTTGTTTTTTGTTTGGGGTTTTTTGTTGTTGGTTGGTTGGCTTTTAATAAGGTCATAAGTATAAAAAGATAAATTTTATAGAAACATGTTCCCCTAAGCTCAAATTGCTAAACTAAGTAGAGATTGGTTAATGGTCTAAAAGCTGATCAAAACTAAGCTCGATTGTCCTGTGTCTAATAATATATTAATGTTCAGAGACTTAAAAAAATAACCTAATATTTGTATTGGCTTAAAAGTCTACTTCTTTCGAGGTCAGTCACAGTGAGAGCATCCATCTTTTCACTAAACTATAAAAATAATAAAAATTTGGATGCTTCTGTGGTTTGTCTTGTTTTTGTTGGTTTCCTGTGTCTGGCAGGCACATTTTACCAATGCCTGAAGTGGTATCTGTTGGACAAATTTCTGTCTGACAATCCAGAAAGACCAAGAGACTTTATCATTTTTCTTCATCGTTAAAGTGGATTTTTCCCACTGGTTTCGTGACATTTTTAGCTTCAAGGATGCAAGAATCCTATGCTCCTCTGTTCTGGTCAGTATTTTTAAGTCAAATTTCAACTGCCTTTAAAGAAGAAAAAGAAAAAAATAAAAGCACACCCACTGGCAGTGCTTAGCTGAATAAATTCAAACCACATATAAATATCACTATATTTGTACCAGTGCAACTTTCATGTTCCCTCAAGGGGTTTTTATTAAACAATTCTTTAAAACACATAAAAGCTTTGCATAGCAGATAAGTTATGGTGGTCAAAGTATAGATTTTATGATTTGGCTGCCATTCTGATACTTCCGCAGCAAAAATAACATGAAAGGCTTCCCTTCTTTGCCCTAACCCCCATTTTATTTATATATTAAGGCATCAAAATGTCTTTTGCTTATCTGCTTTTTAAGCCAACAGAGACAAGTGGAGAGAAGAACTTTAGTGAGTTTTCTGGAAAAGTTAGAATAGTCTGCAGTAGCAATTGCCCCAGAATGAGTGATTGTTTTGTATTACTTCAATACAGTCCACTGAAGATACCTGTAATTTCCTAGATTATTATTTTAATCTTACATACCCAACCTTGAAGTTAGTTCACTGATGTCATTGTTTGTCTTTAGGGCAATAAGCACTATTGAACTCTACAGCTCTTAATTTCTGTTTTTTTCCCCCTCTTTTCTTTCAAGTTTTAGACTTGCACAGTAGTGCTGGCATAAAAGTCAAACAATAATTTAAAATAAACTTATTCTACCTTTCCTCTGCTATAGCAAAGAACAGTATTTGACCTGCAGCCTCTCTTCTGTTTTCTCATGCAAAGTTATACAGCTATAATAAGCACTAAGAGACTGTGAGACTAGATGCCTGAGAAAATTCAGTTTTGCTTGAGACTTTTTACTTCCACTTCTGTGGATTCACACAGGTGTTTAGAAACACCAGCTCAACATGCTGAATGTGTTTCGTGTTTGCCCAGTATCAAGTGTAATGGACCTTTGACCTCTGAATAATATTGAGAAACACCAATATATACAACTTTTTTGTGTTAAATGTGACAGGCAACATTTCAAGAACAGAAAAGTTAACAGTGAAAATTTTACTCACATCTATCTCCTTATTTGTATTTGGAATATTTCAGACTTGCAGTTGAATACCACAGAGCCAGAGACAATCCCTGGAAATAACTCAGAATATGTCACAGATAGAGGACGGCATCAGCTAAGAATTTCTGGAGAATGCTTACTTGAGAGAGCTTGTGGATTCTCAGACATCTTTTTCTATTGCAAAGTTTTTCTTGTTGCAGTTTACAATGGTTGCTGTTTATTTTATGCCAACAGACATAAGTAAGAGCTTATTCTCTACCTATCCTTTCTTTATGCACTTGAATAGGATGAGGGATAAGGGGCCTTAGTTCCTCAACATCCCCCATGGGATTGCCATTAAGTCAGCCTTCTCCATCCCCACAAATTCATTTGCAGTTATAGAGTTTTTATATGGACTTCTTAATTTTTATTCTTTTTTTCATTTAACTCCTATTTTCTTTTACATAACACACTGTGACGGTCCTCCCTTAAAAGGAAGGATGCACTTAAGATTGCTGTTCTGCATCCTTCCTACCTTCTCTCATGCCAGGAAATAATTCTCAGATTTTGGTAGAAAATCTCGTTAAGATCTGTTCCAAATCCTCTTTGTAAAATATAATTTGAGGCAACACTGTGGAGTAATAGTAGGGAAGACATTATCAATTATTAGAATAAATATTTAGATTACACTAGTCTCTATAGGGCATGAACTAAGATTATTTTAGTAACCAAATCTAAATAGTAGAGAACAAATTGCTACTTGTAAAGTCTTAGAGCTAATGGTGAAATCCAACTTAACAGATGACTTTAATGAAACTGATTGCAGCCTGAAGGTCCAGAGAAGTAATGAGGCTGTATACTGTAATGGTGACCATCTCGGAGGGTATTGGAGCTCTGATGTTCCTTGTAGGCAAGGCTTTTACTGAATTTAGCTCACTACCTGAGTCTAGAAAGCTAGGTAATGGTTGTTGCAATTTTAATAAAGCATAAAATAGGACAGTTGCCATAAGTCTGAAATCCATATGTGCCTGCTAGAGGATCTTTAAATAGGGACCATTTTGTACAGTCAATAGAGCTTACTGCTGGTTTACTGGCATGCCTTGTAATCTTACAATCTTCTAGCCTTAGAGCCCTGATCACAAAACTATGTCTGAACCCAACTTTTACAAAGAAAGAAAAAAGTTCCCTGCACTTACCAAGTATCACCAAATTTAAGCAAAGTAAAGTGGTCTTAGAGTAAAAATGTTCTATGCAGGGAGTGTAAAGTAATTCTTCCACTTTCCTTGATGCTCTCCAGTACCAAGGAGTACTGTTCTGGGCACCACACTTCAAGAAAAATGTAGACACACTGGAGACAATCCAGAGGGGAATAAAAAGAATGAGCAACAGTCTAGAGGCAGCATGAGGGAGGGTGGAAGACTATGGCATTGTTTAGTCTAGAGAAGGGAAGACTAAGGAAAGATGGGATGTCAGCCCATAACTGTGAACATTGTTTCTGCAAATTAAAAAATATAACTATAGATGGGAAAGGAATTAATGAAAAAAAAATGCAGCAGGGGAGATTCAATATCGTGGTTAAAGTAACTTTCTTTGAATAGGTTAGTTAAAGGTTTAATAAAGTTTTCTGGCTACCTTCAATTTTTAGTTTAAAAATTAAATGCTGACGTCTGCAAACATGTAGAAGCACAAGTAAACTGTATATAAGCTGTAACTTGTAGGCCCATTCAGGAATCTTAGCAATAAACTCTTTAGGATGTCTGGAAGATATTGTATTAAACAAATGTCTTCAGTAAGTCATGTCCACTTAGGATGACAGGATCCTAGTTACTGAATGCAACCGAGTTGAAGCTGAACATAATTCATGTCAAGTCTATAAGTAAAAGCACTCTGTTTTTATTTGGACTTTTCACTTTTCAGGCCAGCAAGAAAATCTCCTAGGGTGATAATGGTTCAATTCCAGTTTTTCATTGAATTCTTTTCTTTGTGTGGGCCACTGAACAGAAGCGTTGATTTTGCTCACAGTTATAGCCGTTAATTTTGTGTAAGATCTGGTCTTCCATTCCAAGTTTGCAACATTTCCAGAACAGAAAAGGAGCTTTAGAGACTTTCAAACCAATTGTTTGTAATCTTTTTATGCATAATGAGGAAACTGGTTTTCCCTGTCTATATCAATCTTCTTTAACTAATTCTGAATGTTTTGAAGTTGAGTATTCAGCCCTGTCTTTTTGCTTCATTTCTACTAGTTTCTAGAGAGCTAAATAATAAATTCACTGAAGAGCACCCACTGCAGCTGTAAACAAGTTATAAGTAATTCAGGAGATTGTCTAGATATGCACATTGAAAATTCATAAAAATTAAGGGATGTTTTAGGCTCATATCCTTCTGAACTGAAACCTGGAACTGTGTACTTCTCCTGTAAGGGAGTATTTATGTTCCTCACAATTACTTTCTTTGTGCTTCTAGAGACCTGATAACTAGGAAGAGGCCAATTACCAGTGATTTGCAAATGCATCTAGTTAGAAAATATGAACAAGCTGGGATCCCCTACTCAGTGTGTGACTAGAAATCATCAGATATGGCAGGTAGAGGAAGTTATTCCATCACAATTGTATTTTACTTACTATGTTATATTGTGCCATACCTTATCTCCTTAAGGATGTGAGTTTTCTGGAGTACTTGCCCGCTTGACAGAATACATTACCACAAAGAACTAGTGAGAGTAAATTCTAAGTTGCAGTCATTCTAGCTTTTATAGTTTTCAGACAAAAAAGGTCAACAGCACTGTCCTAATTTTTTAAAAAATAGAAGCTCTAAGGTTGGGGCTGGAAGGATTAGCTATTGTTCTCCTGTGAACCAGTGACAGAGTCAAAAATGGTGCTTAGGTACTTTGAATCAGAATTTTGCACTGTAACAAGGAGACAGCATTCCTGAAATCACCTGAAAGCACCTTTAAAATTATATCAGCAATGAAACCTGGTTATTGGACTATTAGTGCAACCTTCTGCAACAAGTCACAGATGGTCAGAATGGAATGGTATAGATATATAAGCCTGAAAACTGCAATCAATAAGGTTGACTATAAATTTACCATTAGTCAGCTTTTAGGAGGTCTAGGAGTACTATTGCCTCTCTTGATTTATTATGAGGGGAATCAAATAATATAGATGTGTAAAAGGAAGCAGGAAGGATGTTCAGCCAATTAGAACTGAGCCCTAATTCCAAGAACAAACATTCATCTCATTACCCCTCTCTCCTGGCCCAAAAAGTTCTGCTTGCCTATAACCTTGGGTGATGAAACAATAATTCTTGGAAAAGAATTGCAGGTGAGCAGGAGACCAAAGGTGCATGTCTGTTCTGTATGCTACTAAATGAATGGATGACACACAAGAATGCAATAGTCTGGTGAGTTATATGTCTAAGCCTCCATTGTCTGGACTATAGTTTACAAAGCTGCTTCTGCACTTGAGACACGTACCTAATGCTATCCTAATACAGCTGTGGTTGAGATCATCTCAGTGTTCCTCAGCTACACCTGCAGGAGTGCAAAAATGTTACATCTCCAATAGCTGCGAAATGCTGGCATGCTCTAGTGATGAGCATTAGTACTTGAGTTGGTTTTATGGATTTCTTATTTAAATGACAGTAAGTTAAGTTTGGAAAACTTCCGTCTCCTATATGTGATACACATTTCAGATGTGGATGTGTATATGTCTGTATGGGCGTAGGAGATGAAGAGATTGAAATAAGAGTCTGCTATAATTCTTAATTACTTGTGGGTAAACCTTTAAATATTGCACAACGCTTCTCCAGTGTTGTATTCCTGGACAACTACATGCATATGTATATACAAAGAGAGTTGGTTTCCAATGGTTTCTATAATGTCATTGAATTCACACATACTGAAGTTTAAATATAAAAAAAAAGCCACTGTAACTTAATTTAAAAGAAAACAAAAATTACTTCTGAAGTGATGTAATGCAGTGTATTTTCATGTATGTGATAAACTCTTTCAAAGAAATCACTAGCCACTGAGATCACTTAGTTGGCTCTCTCTGTCCTTTTCCAAAAATAGATTCAGTGTTGTGCATTCAGAGGTCTATTCCAGTTGTGCTGCAGGAGAATCCATTTTTTATTGTAGATCTTTTATGAAAAAAAACCCACCTTTTTTTTCAGGAAAGGTAAAATAATTTGACTTCAGGACTGTGGAAAACCACCTATCAGTTAGAGTCAACGTATATTCTTAAATCCAAGGATTGGCCTGTATCCTGGGGATTTGCAGCACCTGAGGACTTTGAATCTCATTCAAACCTCCCTTAGCTCTACCCATCAGGCTTGTCTAGAACCTGATTTGACCAGACCAGAGATTCTGGCTCACAAAGTGTCTTTTGCAGCTTGTGGGAGGTAAATAATCCCTGAAAGGCACAGTAAGAAAGATAATTAGTGGGGTCTTTTTTGTTTCTATGCATGTGGTTTACTGAAAGTGAACTCAATTTGCTGAAAAATGGGTGGCAGATTTATTTTCAGTGAGACATGTATCTTATTTTCCTTTTTTCTTTTTTTGGTTAGTGGCTACATTTTTTTCAAACAAAACCTTATCATTTTCAATTGTTCTGTGTTTGAAATGCATAAGAAATTTTGCTTTGAACAAGTAGCATTAAAGCCAGACATTTCAAAAGTCTTTAGGAAAGGTGATGTATCTTGGCTAACAAGAGAGGTAAATGCTCAGTGCATTCTAGCAATGCTATTTAGCACTCACGACATGTGAAGGAGAGATCTAGAAAAGGACCTTTTGCCTCAGCTTCACCAGACTGTAGATGTCTGGCCTCATTAGTCCACAATGCTAGGTTAACCTACATTCTAAACTCCCTGTGCTGCATAAGAAAGTATCCTAGACCGTTATTATGTGGTTCCCTTATCCGAGCAGATGTCTGCACTGCTGCCAGAAAAGATTGGCCTTGTCTTTTCACCTCTCTAGTAACTCACTGCCTTTTCCCTGCTGCCTTCCACTTCTGCCTCTAGTAGGAATAGTAGTGGTGCACATAAACCCCCTTTGAATGAGGCCAAAGAACACTGCCTGTCTAAAAAACTAGTATCAAGGAAACAAAACAAGTCTGTTCTGGCCAGAAAGCAGTCTATGGGTGCAAAGGTGGTAGTACTGCCCTTTTATGGTGCACAGTAGATTTGTACTGAACCGAAGTGACCACATAAACATGCTCATAGGGATCCAGAGAAAATAGCAGCTAGAGCTGACAAGAGACCAGCTAATCAGGAAATACCATAACTCCCAAGTTCTTCATGAAGATCGCTTATAAGCTCCCTTTCAGCATTTCACACTTCAAGGCGGAGATGGATGCCTATCATATATGGTACATCAGTAATCACAGCCCACACAAAGAAGATCAGGATACACATCTGTCACTTTTGTTGAAAGAGGTTTTGCCACCAATGCAGAGACTATCCTAGAGCTGATGTAGGAACGTCCTTTCCTTGTGGCTGAAGAGGCAATAACTCTGTGAGGGAAGAGATTCCAGATTACCTGGGACAGACCCAGGTGTGAGGTGGACCATGGTGCTCTTGTCAGCCTAGTTGGATGCTTGTTTGGGAAGAGAGTCTGGAGTTCTGCTCTGGCATAAAACTGGCATAAAATTTACATGTTTCATAGTAAATAGGATGTGGTGAGAGCAGGAATAAATAATAGATGTGAAGAAAATAGAAACCTGTTTGAGTTCATACTGCTAAAGGACAAGTGTGCATAAAAAGTTCCATAGTGCAAACTGCATGTGAGACTTTCTAAAAATCCTTCTTAGATCACATTTATACTCAATGAGATATCTTAAGGGAAACCAGACAGTCATCTTGAATGAGGGACTGAGATAATGTTTTTATGATTATTCCACTCTACACCAGCAAAACTGTCACTGGAGCAGGAAACAATAGGTCAAAATCTTGTAAACATCAGCAGTTAAATCAGTAGGTGTGTTTGACACTGGCTCTATAATAAATAAGCACAAATACAGCCTAATTCTATTGTAGTTTAAAGACATGTCTTCCCTGCCTCCTAGGTAATCTAGTTTGGGAAAACCCATTCCACATCAGTTAGGATTTCTTTCAATTTGAGTCACTTCTTCTGTCACAGCAACACATAACTGGCATGTCTGAATTTATTTATGATATGTAACCAAGTTAATGTTCTTATAACTCTGCTGCATATCCCACAACACCTTTGCAGGAGAGATGATTCATCTCAATAGTCTTAGCTAGTGAAACTCTTCAAATAACTATGTGAAGACAGGGAACATTTTGAGGATGGAATAAGGCCAGAATAGCAGCTGTCACTAATAGAGTATAGTGAGATTTGATGTTTCATAGAGGGCAAACCAAAGCAAACTTTAATTTCCAAGAATCATTGAGTTTACAGGCCAGTTAAAAAATATAGGACTACAAAGCATATACTAGTTTTAGATTAAAATTGACTTGTCTTTTCTACCATGGCTCAATGAAAACATTTTGCTCTGTAAGTAGGGCAAAGTTTCCACGTGTAGGTAGGCAGAGACAGCTGCTGGAAGTTATCCAGAAGATTAAGAAAAGAGGAAAGCTGGCAGGGGAGGGGCTGATGTGTGTGACATCAGATCAGGTTCAGGACTCAGAGGGGCAGAAGGGTATTCTGCTGATTTAGTGCTGGGGCTTAGACTGAAAGTCAGTTGAGACTTGGGTTTATTTCACTCTGGCTACTCCAAGTATTTGTGCCCCTCACTCCGCTTTGGGGAATCCAGTGCCATCAGGGAGAGATACACGTTTGAAAGTAGCAAGAATATTATAAAGAAATCTGTAGGTAGGAACAAAACACTAACATGTGAGGAACTACAGTTGTAGTTGAAGAGAATTTATATATGAGAGCGATGGCCCAGAACTTCAAGGAAGAAACTGTTTTGGAGGAACGTGTTTTCTGGTTCCACTTGTTCAAGGTAAAGATTCTCCCTACCTTATTCCCTTTGGTGTATCTTCTTAATGACAGTACCTGTGAGATAATCAGACTAGCTGAGTGACCTTTTGTATCTTAAGCATCAATGCACAGTACCTGTCTTTTAGTCCCTTCCTTAGTCTTCTGCAATAGGGTGAGGTTAATGCTTCTCTATTTCAGCTAATGGTGCTGTGGCTTGTGAGGAGCTCACACAATACAGCTGCAAGCTGTCAGAGAAGGAGGAACAGGTCATGTGGCTATGTGTGGACTTGTATGTTTAAAAGGTGATAATGAGCATGGTTGTTATAACACCATGGAGGCAGGATTGTCATGTATGCAAAAAGATTATATTTTACACTGGACAGTTTACATTTGCTGGTTTTCAGTGCAAGACAAATCATCTTACACAATAGTAACATATATTGATTTTTGTATAAAATCAACACTTATGCCATCTTTCACATTTGAGTAGCCACCAGCTGTTAAGCAGGAAAAACACTGAACACCTCCTTTCAGTTTAGCTGTCCAACCCATGTATTTTTCCATGCCATGTCAGTTCTGGTTTCTGGAGCTGCTATGGGAAAACAGAAATGCTAAATGACATATGCCCAGTTTTGGATGACCCTAGGGTCATCCAAACATATGATGGCAAACTATTCTTTGTTTCGTCTCAGCTTTCAGATGTGAATGGATCTGTAGAGCAGCAGAATGATAGTCTTCCTCTGGGGCCATGATTAGAAGAGAATGCCAAGTCATACCTCAGATTACACCAACAGGACACAAGTGGTGGATCCATCTGCATGCTTGGACCTTTTCTGCTCTTTGACATTGCATAATAATGTTGCATGTTGGAAAGGGAATGAAAGATAGTTTTCACATAGATGTAAACATAATACAAGGTCTTCAACAGCCATGTTATCTTACCATAGAACAGTAGTAACACTTCATTAACACTGAGATTTTGAAGTACAGATCAGTTTTCAAAAAGCATCCAACCTTGATTTAAAAATTCCTAAAGAGCGAAAATTCACTGTTACTTTTAACAGGTTTCTATGTTCATTACCTTCATCAAACAAAAAACACACTCTGTGTGTAGTTCATTTAGTTCCAGTGCCTATCTACTGGACCTTGTCATATGTTTGTCTGCTGGAGTGAAGAACCCATTATTAATGCTTTCTGCCTAAACTACTAGGTATTTAAAAGGAGTAGTTTAGCCATATTATCCATGTCCTAGGTAAAGGAGGTGAGGTTTTTTTCCAACACTTTGCAATTTCTTCAAGTTGCAACATCAATCCTGAATTGTAATCATTAGATTGAACATAGCAGCAGTCATTCCACTGCCAGGCGCAGAGGTAAGATTAAAATTCCTTTCCTTGTACACATATCCAAGGATTGTATTAGCCTTTTTGATTATTGGCCACATATGGTAGCTACCATGAGTATTCTCATATTCTTCCCAGTAGCATCTCCTGTAATTATAGCTGTAGTTGGACTTTATATATATGTGGCTGTTCTGTTACAACCATATGTGATCACCTTCACATCACTCAGTAGCAATGACCTAACCTTCAGTTTTATCACTGTACTTTGAGACATCTGCAGGCTATATCAGTGGTAAGTTTATGGTGGGGAAGATTGATTTAGTTTTCTTCTGAATTACTGATTTATGTGCTGTGCTAAAAATAGCACGGGTCTAGAAACATGGCTGTACAGATGTGAATTAGAAGCACAGTTCCTTGGTGATGATTTTGCAGTTTTCAAGAGTTTTTTGATCTGCTTACAACCTAGTGCATTCTCCTAGCTCTAGTCAAAATGCTGTGTAATACTGAGGCATCCAAGAGATTAAGTGGAAATTTTAGCATGTTAATACCAATACCTGTTTAATCCTAAACTGTAATCTTATTGAATACCCTGATAATCAACATATATTTTCAGCAAATGCACATTATCATCAATATTCATCTTCTAAGCTCTCAGTTAATCAAGTACCTCAACATTACTGATGTCCAGATCGAAGGTATGTATTTACCTTTGCTGACTCTTTCATTCTTTCAAAATACTGTCACAATATTAGCTCTCAGTTAGTCCTTTCTGAGTTTTCAAGTATCTTAAGTAATATTATTAAATAATATTAAATATCTTAAGTAATAGAATGACTTTTTATGGTCCAGCAATTGTAATTGCCATTTGACTCTTAGAAAGACAGAGTGTAACTTCAGTCTTCAACTTTGCTTCTTTAATAAGGATATAAAGCTCACCTTAATCAAGGATCCACTTGTGTGAGAGGCCAAGTGATCACAGACATTTCCCCAGTTGCAGGGGCTCTGCTGAACTCATGGGGACAGCTGGATCATGGACCTGGAGTTTGTCAGGTTAGTTTCAAGCATAAACACTGTCAGCAGCAGCCCGGATTTAAACCATATGCTCTTTTGAAACCACACCCATATACTTGCATCAGTATAAACTCTTTTGAAAGCAGTCCTATAAAAGGAACAGCATGAAAGTAGGGTAGCCTTTACATCTTGTGTTTGTGGTAAGCGGGTGATGTGTAAAGAAAAACTGGGTTTGGTCGACCTCTGTGTTTCCAGCCTTCTGATTGTAGAGAGTCTTTAGGTATCAGAGAGATGCACACATGGGCAAACACACATGGCAATAAAACTTGACTCACAACAGTGTCTCTCTACCTTATGACAAGTAGCAAAGGCTGAAAGTCTTAGAAATAGAGATAGAAAAATAGGGGGAAAATGTCATGATATATAATGTAGTTAAGGTACTAGGCAGATACCACACTAGAGACTAGGCAGAGAGTTGTGGAGGTCTGAGAGTACAGTGGAAGATGTTGATTTCTTGATGGAACTGATGAAAACCATTTAAATAATCTGCATGGCTCATGAATTCACTCCCTGTTGCCCTGTAAAATATTAACAGTCTGATGCTTCTTGACCACTGTTACTCTGCTTTCAGCTGTGTCATTTTGTTTCTTTCTAAATATTTTTTAGGATCCAGACAGGGAGGTTCTGTATTTCAGATGAAGAACAAAATGGGGAGGTGGGCAGGGTCTAAAAAGCCCCTTTCAAATATATAAGTAATCTGTTGCACATGGACATTAGCATTCTGTTTTACAAATGTTCTGTCAGTTTGGCATAGAAGGGTTGGACATGGCCAGGAGTAGGAGTTCAGTTTGTGATGTCACAAACTTTTTAGGCCGCCCTACTCTACTCACACACACATGCAGAGTATTTGAGTGGCAACATTGATTGGGGATCTATTGCAAATGAAAAATAGAGTATAGCTGTACATGGTAGTGGCAAAGAAATAGAAAGATAACACAGAGGCAGCAAGGGACAAGTTGCTAAGCCACTCTGTCCCCAGCACTGAAATCTCAGGATGGTGGATCTTGATTGATGCCTTGTCAGTATTCAAGAAGCTTTTCTGGAACAAGTCGCCCCTTGTGGTAGAGTGATCTAATAAGCTTATCCTTTACTTCAGAGAAAATAGCATAAGAAGTTCCCATATGCCCTCCACAGTTCTGTGTCCCCTTCATTGGGATTACACAAGTTTGTGCTGTTCAGCAATATAATCTAAGAACTTTCACTACTAAGAATAATGTTTTCATGTCTAAGGAACAAAGATCTTTTAATAGAAAACAAAAATTTCCCCAACCCTGGTGGTGTTCAAAGCCAGGTTGGAAAAGGACTTGAGCAATCTGGTCTAGTGTGAGATGTCACTGCTCATGGCAGTGGGAGTTGGGACTGGATGATCTTTTAAGATCCATTTGAACCACATAACATTCTATGATTCTATGAAACAAGGACTAGGAGATGGTATCCAGAAATCTCCCCCTTGCCTCATGACCTTGCTACTCATTTCCAGAGGTGAATATTGCCCAGTTCTCCAGGCAAATCATCATAGCATTTCACCACCTTTTTCATTAGGAAGCTTTCCCAGCTTTTTCTTTCTACAATTTAAGCCTATTATCTCTCATAATAGCCAATGTAGACAAGAGAAAAAGATTCTTCCCTGTGCTTTTCAAAGAGCCTTTCATTTGTGAGGAATATCATGTTGTTTTTTTCAGCCTTTCCTTCTTGAGGCTAAACCACCTCAATTCTTGCAACTTTTGTGACACAACACAGTCTAGATTTCTCCTCATTATCATTAATCTTTGAATTCTCAGGTAGTTCATATTCTCCTTGGTATGCAGTACCTAATTACACACAGGATTTCAGCTGAAACCCTACCACTGTTGAGTACAGCACAGAAGGCTTATTTCACACATCTTGCAGGCTCTACTCTTGTTTAGAAATCCCAGTGTGGTGTTTGCTTTTTTCACAACAGCATGATAGTGTTGACCCTGCTTAGCTTGTGATTCAGTATATTCCATGGGATCTTAAGACGAAATGCCACCAGCCACTTGTTTTCCGTCCTGTATTTGTGCAGCTGATTATTCCTGTCCAAATATATCATTTTGCATTTATCCCTCTTGAATAGTCCCCAGGCAGTGATGAGAGCCCTCTTCATTCTTCCTGTAAGATCTTTGCCAACATTTTTGTGTTTCTTGTTGCAAAACCTACAAGATACACAGGACAAACTATTATATGGATTTTTTTCTTGCCTTTAGATTCATGTCTTTATTTGCTTAGAATGCATAGTGATTAAGGGTGCTAGATAAGCACCAGTTCTATTAGCAAACACTTTGTATGTGGACAAGGAGATAAGAGAAAAAAGATCTCAATTTGTGGGGTAAACTCCATAAATTCTGATTCATTTAACCAGAGATTAAACACAGATGTGAAGCAAACAGCATTAAGAAGCAAAGGGCAGGAGATGACACTGGTTAAATCTTTGTAAAGTTCCATGACGTCAAATAGATCATTAGAATTTCAGTCAGGAGAAAGACCTCCAGCATGTATAGATTTCTTTTGTGTTCTCTTGCACTGCAGTCATAACTTCTGGTGCAAAGTAATCAAGAAATTGAGTATAAAGAAAACATCTCTTTCCAGTATTTTGTAAAAATAGTTTTTTATAAAGTAATTAGGTCACACTTAATATGCAAAATTAAATAAACAGCTCTTCAGCAATTTATTCTGGAGCCAAAACTGGTTCTGAGCACTCCTCAGAATAAGACAGAAATAAGTTGATGTGTATAACTAAAAGTGTGAGTTTGAGCAGTTTTTATATCACAAATACATTCATTGGTAAACATAAGTATTCAGGTTTAGTAGCTGATTAAATTTAGCTGACTTAATTTAGCATGTTTGCTTCAAATCCCACAAAACACCAGGATTTTTTCTGACCTCACTTCTACAGTTTTGAAATCACTGTTCAACTGTTCTTTGTTTAAAAGTAGTAGAACAGAAACTGGGCCAAATTCATTAATGGGAAAGACACTTGTATTTTGAGACCTGAGATCCATCTGAGCCTTGAATTCTGGCCTGCTGTAGATGTTTCTTGTTAATAATTTGATTTATTTCCTCTAGTGTTCCAGAACTAGACCAAGAATGACTTTGAAGCACCTATTTTTATTGTTTGCATAATACAGCAGCACTCAAAAAATCTCAAACAGTTATTGATTAAGGTTGTGTAGCAGACTTCAGTGTGGTGTTAACTTTGATAACCACATAAATACAACAAACAGGACTCATGGCCTTAGTCAAAGGGTCAGAAAATACAAATGTAGAGTAAAATTCTGGCCTGTCCAAAGGATTATATTTTCAAATTTCCCAATGCTCTCCCTGCTATCTGGACTCCTTATAGTATTAATCTCACAAAACCAAGGGTTTGTTAACAGATTTTCAGAAGGGTAGGCTCTAAAATAAGAAGATATGCACATACAGCCTGAAAGATTCAGTTTGTATCATGACTGTTTTTCAGCTTAGACTAACATCCTCCAACGAGTTTACCGCCAATAACCTACTAAGCTTCACAGTCCATGCATAGACAAGTTATGTTGTACTCTTGCTCTTCTAACATCCTGAAGGAAGCCCTGATTTAGTGTTTTCTTATTTCATTAACCTTCTGCTGAGAATCATAGATAAATCCACTGATGGGCAGAGTAGTTCTCAAAACAATTATTTTATGTGATTATACAAAATTGGCTCATTGCTTGGTGCTGTGGCTTTTCCTAGTTTGCATTTGCCAAAGTGCTTTCAAAGAAGCTATTCAAATCTTCCCTAAAACTGCAATTTAAGCTTTGGCTCTAGCTACATAGAAAAGATGTAGCAGGACACAGGTTCTGTATCTCCATACAAGTACAAGGAGAACTAAGAGGTAATTACTTATTAAAGAATATTTGATTTAGCTACCAAACAGTGAACTGCTGCAATAAGAAAGTAATTATCAAAAAGCAGTCAGGATGTGCAGTTTCTGCTGCACACACACCTGTTGGGAGTGATTTTCCTGTAACTGTGTTTCAACTATTCATCCTCATTCTCCTGTGTCCCACCTCATGACAAGTGTTGAAGTGTCTCTAGAAGGGCAGTCTTGAGGCACTTGAAATAACAAGAGCCTCACTCCATAGCTGTGTATAACTTTCTTGCCTTTTCCCCTCCTTTGTTTCAGAAACTATGTACTTTTGGCTATGCCCTTCCTCACCAGAGACTATGTTTCAGTGGTATGTATAGTGTGTGTATATGTAGGTTTTGTGTTTCATAAATGAAGTGCTTTGGAAAGAGTGGTGGAAGGAGCAGGAGAGCTTAAGACTAGAATCTCCTTCCAGAGTTTTTCCTGACTCACCAAGTGAGTTAGTCATCTAATTGCTCAATAGACAAGTTGGACAAGAAATGCGTGAAGTCAAGACTAACTTTACAACAGGATTATTCCTCTAAAAGAGAACCCAAACAGAATTCATCAGATTTATGTGAGCACTAAGTCGCAATTCTAAAGTCACTACTGTTACAAAACACACTTATGGTAGAAAAAGCTCTGAAAGTGGCATCACAGCCTCAGCCTGAAGAAACTCTGCTGATTTCTTTACAGAAATTCTGGAGAGACCAAGTATATCTTTTTCTAAATGCTCACATTTTTCAGTTTCTTATTTCTTGTTCTCTTAAATGAAACTACATGTGGGGTGTCCAATCTGCAAATTACTGTTGGCCAGCTCTAGATTGTATGTATGCAAAAGTGTTATGAATTATTATAGTTTTCTTTCCTCCATTTGCTGGCAAACTGCTCCCTGCTGCACCCCCATGCTCTGTTTTTTGCAATGTGACATATAGTTACTCCACTATAGTTTGTTATGTAGTATTGCTGTTAACAAATCATTGACTGGATAAAGATCATACAACACAGCCCAACCAAAAGTATGTGCATCTTATTTATATGTAACCTTAACCCCCACAAAACACAAACTTTCCTATGCTGAGAAAGCTCTACATCATTTTAAAATGAGATGACTGAAATAGGATAACCCCTGTTTTGGCCTTTCAGTATTGCCTGTTCCCATACATATTGCAACGTTTTCGGGCAGTCACACAGATCTAACTTTATAGTCAACAAGCTTTTTCTTTAATTCATCTTTTCCCTCATATAAATATAAACTGAGATTTGGATTTTCCCTCATGACAAACCAGCTTAAGTAAAATTAATTTGATGGGGAAAAAATACAGCAGTTTGAATTGGGAAACAAGATACTTGGCAAAAACATATTTTGAAAAAAAAACTTTTCAGAAACTTAAAATCTTTCATGTCTGCTGCAAGTGCTTGACCTTTCCTCCTTCTCTCCACCTCCTGTGGATAAGTGCTTCCTCCCATGAATTGTAACATGGCAACTTTAGCTCTGCAGCCTTTATGGCTCCAGGCAGTAATTTCAGTGCCTGCTCCAGCTTCTACCGGAATTGCTTCATTTACTTTATTGGGTTTTGCCAAATTTTCCACTAGTACAACTGAAGCCTCTCACAGATCTTGTAGTTGGATAGTTTATTTTCAGAAAGGGAAGGCAGGTTATGGGGGTGTCTGGGGAGCTGGGTTCAAGCCCCTTAGCCACTCACCTCTGCAATTGCTCTGTGCTTTACCCACAAAGGTCCTAGCTTCTGACAGCAGAAAATTAATTTTCTGTGCTGGTTCCAGGGAGACAGGAGCTACTGAAAATGCAGTGTGGAGTTTGTGGCTCAGCCTCTTCAGGGAGAGAAAAGAGTTATAACAGTACTCCCAATTCTTTATCCATTGAGTTATAAGGATGCTCCTCTGTGAAGCAGGACAGTAACCTTGCTCAACACTTGCCTAATAGGCCAGCTGCCTTGGATGTCAGAAACAAAGGAAATCCTCCTTTAAGGTCCTGACATGGACTAGCCTGCAGATCCATACAGTCTTCAAGATCTACCTCTGTCAGTAGCTCTTCCCCACAAACAGTTTCTTGTGTCAATCCTCGTCTACACCAACCCCTTCCTGGAGATTGTCACCTCTCACCAGCCTGCTTGTGGACAAGTTCATGTGAGGCATCCTCCTTCCATGGCAAAATCATCTGGATGAGCTGAGGCATGAAATTAAGCTCCTACATTAACCTACCTTGTTGTACCTGTAGCAAAAATAGTTCACACTGATGAGTGTGAAGACAAAGCTAAAACACACAGCTGTTCTTCAGCTGGTTCAAGAAATTTTGCCTCAACAAAATTCAGTGCAAGGGGGGACCTACCCAAATAGCAGTAACAGCCTCAGCCAATCCCATTTAAACTGCTGCTCCAGGCCTGACAGAGGCTTAAAAGGCTGAGTATGACCAAAGCATAGTCAAATAGGCTGAATTACAATAGCAGAACAGCTATGACTTCTCATAGAAGTTTGTTACATGGCAACATATTATCTATAGTTTTCAGCCATCTTGGAACTTGTACGCAGGTTCTGCAAACACAGAAGGCCTGGCCTGTTTCCAAAAAAATGAATGGGAACAAAAGTCAGTGAGATGGCTAGGAAGAGCTGAGGGTTAAACCAAATCCAGCTGCCTCCTAGGAAAATTTCTCCCAAGTCTTCTCTTGACAGTTGTGACAGGTTTATAACAGAGCCAATATAGTTTTGAATAGCAAAATTATCTTCATAACCTCTGCAATGCTTGGGTTACCCTGACAGTCTAGACAGCACAGATGTGTCTGCACTAAGATGGTGATCCTGCCCTCACCTGTAGCACAGCAGCTGTTTTTTCTATTGATGGCTCTCCTTTTGTTGGTGACTAATGCATCAAGCTCCTGGAAAATTAGTTTCTCTTCCTCAGCCACTCAGCATTCAAATATGCAGCTCACATCACCATCTGACTTTTAATTTTTGACCACAGATGCAGCATTTTAGGAGAGAAGGGTCAGACAGAGACCATAATCATATCCATCACTTCACATTAATTTTTCAAATTTTCAGAGTATTGGGCCAAGTTGCTTTGTGAAGTAGTGCCAGCACCAAAATAGAATTTCTTTGCTCACCATGTCTTCCTTTCAGCACCCTCCTGTGTGTTTTTTTCCATTGACAGAGTTCACATTTTACTCAGGAAAAGGCTATATCCACCCTCCATCTGTGAGCATGTGTGTGCATGTTTTCTTTCTCATAACTTCTCTTTATGAGCTAATGGGTCTAATAGTTGCCTTAGTGAGGTCACACTGAGGCTCAGGCTTTCCAGGCAGTCACAGGCAGGCTTGTGAAGTGCATGGCTGCAGCTGCTTTGGATGGAAGCACTGATATGCATGCTTAAACCCCTGGCTCATTCCATCCCCTCTCCTCACCCACTCTGTAGCTGACAAAGATTTCCCAGCAAATCCATCTGGCAGGCTGTCTTGGCTCTCTTCTTAAGATGAGAAATAAGTTTTAGGGATGTCTTGGCCAGCAGGCAATGAACCTGGCTCTTTCTGCATTAAGGACCATACAATTGATAGCTTTTCTGACATCAAAGAGGCTTGGGCTGAAGGTCTGATGAAGATCCAGACCATGCTGTTATACAGAGAGAGAAAGCAAAGCCAGGGTCTCAAAATACTTGCAACACCATCAGCCAAGCCCACCCTGCAGCAAATTATGAGCAGCCTCATAAAGGTCCTTCAGAGTCCCTGATGGACACGACGTAAGTGCTGAGCAACACAAGCAGCCCCTCCTCAGTGCCTGCCTGCTCTGGAAGCATCACATGCACCCAGCTGGGCACACTCTATCCCTCCTAAGTGTCTGCCTCTGCAGAGGAAGGGGACAGTGCTGCTTTTCAAACTCAGGCATCAAGACTTGCTTTATGTTCTTCAAAACCCACATGGACTGCACTGCTACTGCTGTGTAGGAACACTGCAGTCACAAGAGAGGCATCACATGAAAAACAAAAGGCAGAGAGCAGTATGATCATGACTTTCTGGGGAGAAACCTTAAGGGCATTAGCTGCCCTCATTAAAATTATATTCTTGTTCCTCTAAGTTAGGGTCGGACTGCTATTTATTATAGGACCTTACTGCCCTCTCATGTTGTGGACTGTAGGGGAAGAAGGAGTAGTGAAGAAGCAATGCAAAAACATCAGGGGAGAAAAGTGGGTAGAGCTGACATTATAAAGCATTTTAGGAAAGCTAAAGAAACTAACCACATATCCATAGGCATAATTCTGGTTTTGATTATCTTTTTTTTTTTTTTTTTTTAAATGTACTATTTTAAGATTCAGGAGATTTGTCTAGAAATCTTTCTGGAACAGTGATCACAGTGATCCTTGAGGGAAGCGTATGTGCCATTATATGTCTTGAACATATGTTGCACTGTAACATATATGAAATTGCAATTTTCAGTCACCTTCAGGGAACCCCACAGAGGTTTTCCATAGAAACCCTCCCTCCCTCCCTTCCTACTTCATAGTCCCTGAGTGAGAACCCTGTTTTTCAAAAACTGTTTCTCTCCTACTTAGGTCTCTTCGTTTTCTGCCTATAGTTTCCCCACATGCTTTCTTCAAAAGAAAATAAAGTAGGGCAATTCGATGCTGAAGGTTATATTCTGTTCTATTATTTCATTTTACCTTCTTAATTTACTGTATCTTACATTAAAAAAAGCAACTCATTTGCAGAGGAGGGTACAGTCTGTCACTTAAGTGTGTTTAAGCATGCATCTTTTTAAAATATTTTTATCCTGAAGCTATCACCATCTGGAAATAGTTACCACGGGAAAACAATAAAAAGCCCATCTAAATTCACAAGAGTTGTTGCCTGCAATACTTGAGCAAGATTAGTATCCCCATTCATTCTACCAGCACATAATGTTAAGCCATTTTTAAATCCAAACAGTTTGGAATTATGTGCTAAAGCCCAGGCTGAGGTTATGATGCTTGCCCTGCAGCAACAAATGTCAATTTGCACTCCATAAAGCATTATACACAGGTTGTAGCTGTGACTGTAGATGGCCGTAGGATATCTAAGGAGAGTCCAGACAGCTGAATCTCTCAGCAGGCACAGAGAAAAAGCACATTGCTTTCTACTTACTTGAAATTCAAATGCATGAGTAAGACTGGGGCATTTTTTGACCAGGAGAGCTTATGGGTGGTTCTTTTTGTTGTTCTAAATTGCTACTGTGTTCTCCAGTCACCCTCATGAGCATTCAGAGTGCACAAAGCCCACAGCATGCTCCTCAGGAGTGACATTTGCTCAGGTCTTGAAAACAATCCTGTTCCCAGAGGATACTGATATTCCACTGTGCAGGCATACATTAGGTATGAATGGCAAATTTCATTAAAATATAATTTTTAATACAGCAAGGTTGTAGCCTCAGATTTCAGCTGCTTTTGTATTTCCCTCTTACCTCCAGCAGTGTCACTGGTTTCTGACATAGAACTTTAGTACCTTGGTAAACTTGGAGAGAAAGAGCTTAATATTTTTTCTTTATGATTCCACTTGGCTATATTAAATTCACAACTCCTCCAGTGCTCCATTTTACACAATGCTCAAAAAAAAAAAAAAAAAATCTCAACAGGAAAGGCAATTTCAGTCCTCATACCACACTTACATTCAGTCATCTTTAAGTTCAAGAGGTTTCATGTTTAAAAGCAGGGCACAGTGCTTGGTCCCCCAAGAGGGTGAGTGCCATGGAGCCAACCTAACAAGTTACTTTAGCAGACCACATGTACATAAGTGCTTTGAAACAGGAGTGCTGAGCATCCTCCAGGATTTAGCTAGTAGTCTAGGGAAGAAACAGAGGTATCCACCAGAGAAAATAAAACCTTCTGAAGATATTTTTGATATGACTGCAAGTCCATATCATAATTCAGAAATAACGATACTCTTAAAAGCAAATGGCATCTCTTCCTTTTTACGTCAGGGATACACTGGAGTATAAAATTTGCTTACCATGGCATTGTGTCCTTCACTGCAAAAAATATGTACCTATCTCTTATCAATAAGTATTCACTCAAGCAAACATTAGCTCTTCAAACAGCAGCTGCATTGGAAGTAGCAACTGAGATAACTGTGGCATGTCAATCAAAGCAAAGCTTTTCTGTTTGCTTCTTTTCTAATCCTTGTTCTATGCACTTTAAGAGAGAATAGGTTGAATTCAAAGCTTCAAAGCACACCATGGCAACTCCACAAGAAGGACAACAGAATTATTTGGGCATATAATTCCTAGTTTATTATTTTAAGACTCTGAAAACTGCCTCTGATGGTTAATATCCTACCTGCTTAAACATCTGGTAGAAGGGCAAGTCTCTTACTATTACCCAGTGATGAAGCTTTCCCAGTTCACAGGACCTCTCTCTAGGTTCAGCAGGCCAGTATAAACAGGTTTATAATGATGTTCTTTAACTTCTTTACCTCTAACTGACCTTCTCTTTGTGCAACTTTTTTGGCTGGATCTGTGACTCAGCCTGTTGACACTATAGCCTAATGTCAATAAATGCTGGAGGAATCAACACTTACACCTTAGCTACTATATTACAAACCAAAGAAAGTTTCCTATCAGACAAAATTGTTCCGGCCATGAATCTGTAGTGCTTTTCTCTTCATTTACCAAGTATCACACAAGACAGGCAGACAGTGAAGCCAATGAAGCAAAACATTAGTCCAGCTCTAGACTGGCAAGAGAGCTTGAACACAGCAAGACTCCCCTTGCTGTCCCCACCCCAAGGTTCCTACAGCTGTTCAACATTGCTGTGTGGGGCTCCTGCCAAACAGGTGTCTCTGCCTCCCTGAGGGCTGGTAACAAACGACTATTTGAGTTCAATTTGTGCAATGGAAACTGTTTCCATTACAAGCATAAGTGAAATATATCCAAGCAACTGGTTCTAGGATCCCAAAACCCACATGTTTTCATAACCTATACCAACAGAGCCTTAGCCTTTCCACAGAGTCGGTCAGTTCAATGATTTCTTTGTTCCTCAGCTCATGAAACATGAATTGGCAACCACCACCTTCACTAAGGCAGGTACTCCTCTAAATCCCCTGGTTTAGAGACTCAAACCCAGGTCTGCTCAGAGCTTCAAGTTCAAGACATTATTAATGCAAGAGAACCACTGCAAAAAGCTTACATACACATTCCTTCCTTATGCATAATTTAAATACTGTCAACACTTCTTTCTTTGCAGTCTAGTAATTTCTACATTAATCATTCTGCAAATCAGTTCAGTACTGAACAGAATTGCATCATATTGTAACAATTTGACCAATCCTAAACTGAGGCTGCCTGAGGCTGATTAATTAAGAGCACACTGTGACAGATTTTTCAAATTACCTGGTGTTTTACGTTGACCATGCATAATCAGAGCATTTCCAACTTTCCAATACATTCCTCACATATGAAGAGGCCAGGAAAGATAGCTTGAGCAATACTCAAGACTAAGACCCATGTCAATTGTTCCTTTAATACCTGTTTAGAACCAAGTCTGTACATTAAGATGAATCAGCATCTTAGGATGTGACATTTTCTAGAGACACTGGAATCTCAATCACAAGGTATGTGACTTAGCTCTGTGCATCTTTGAAAGAAGGCTCACTGAAGTCCTTCAGGGTAACTGACTAGCAGGTGTCTGTAGGGGTGGATGTAACAGTATCTACAGCAACCACACTAGCAAAATTCAGTAGCAAGAACAGACTCTTGAACACTTCATTACTCTTCAAGTCAGGCTACCTGCATTTCAGTTATGCTGACTACCAATCAGTTTGCTTATTTAAACAAGCAAATACCTATAATCGCAGATACTGTTTTCTCTAATAGCTGCCAAGTGTCAAACTTAACACTGCTCTGGCACTATAGTACAGTCCTACTTAATCTTACAGCTCAAATACATAGCTTAATGAACCATTTATAGGTATGGTTTTGCTTGTGAATGACAACTTAAGCTTTGATATTCCATTTAAAAATTCAGAGTAGCTATGCAAGCAGTCCTTCACGTAAAGGCATTGAGCTCTAGCTCCCAGAATTATTAAGAGTCTCTCTAGGAGAAAGTCTTAAAGAGTCTTTCCCCAGATTAAAACATGCAACTCAATACTTAAAAAGCTTCTTTATTTTACTCTTAGACTTAGACTTTAAGGATACCTTAAAAATCAGTTACACAACAAGCATTGATATTGCAAAAAAGTGGAGGTGCAATTCAACAAAACCCCATAGTGTCTTCAAATATAAAAATATATATCCAAATTATTACCTAGGAAAAGCATACCACTTTTTCTGCCTTAAGCTGGTCCTGCCAGCTTTTGGGTCATAACTCCTCACTACAGAGCTAAGGAGCTCACACTGGAAGGAGCATCTCCAAGGTTCATGTCCCAGGCACGATTTATAGCAAACTGCTTCGCTGCAGCACATGGACCCAACCTTAAGTTTTCTGAAAGTATTCCATAGTTTTCCCATGAGCAGTGGGTAAAACGCATCCAAACATCTCCTGGGAAGCATAAGTCATATACACAAAGCCATCTTCATCTTTGTAGTCCCTGTACACTTCTGCCATTGTCAAAGACATACTGGCTAGGCTTTTGTTGTTCACCAGCAGGTAGAAAGCTTGTGTAGCAGTTAGAGCCATCCTGCTTCTAAATGAAAAGGGGAGAAGAAACAAAGGATTGAGCATTAGCAAATTTGTTATGGTTCCAACTTCAGTCTATGAAATACATTAAGCAAAGCATTTGCATGAGCTGTGTACAAGAAATTCCACATAAAGTCATTTTGTGGTTTAATGCCCCCATCAGAAGGAAGTTAACTATGTCTGAAGCTGAAAGGCTTGTGCTCTGGGGAAAGGTTTGCATGGTTAGACCATGAGTACTACTGAGCACAGGCTTTGAGTTCACGGTTACTAAGGAAAAGCACAAGTAGAAACTAAGAGCTCCTGCAGTACAGATTTTTGTAGAGAATTCCAGCTCCAGTCTGTTACACTTACTGTAAAGTCTACCTTCAAAAGAAGAGTCCTTTTCAGAGACATTACATACAAGGATCAGGATCTAAGTTGTCCAAGAGCCAAAAGCATCTTTTACAGAAGTTATAATCTAGAAAGGTCTTTTCCTATACTTTCAGAAGTGTGCTGGAAAGCACATAGCTTTCATACTATGTCAGAAAATAACACTTAGTATTTTGGGAGACTTCTTCCCTGTAATCTTTCATTAGAATAATTTAAAAGCACATTTCATAGGATTCACACTTAAGAGTTGCTTTGAACTTGAGCACATACAGCTTGATGCAGTAAGAGCACAAGGCAGTGACAGTCACAAGCAGAACAAAAATCACAGAGCCCCAGTACCAAGTCCAGCAAGCAGGAAGAAAGCAAAACAGGAGTCTTACATAATCTTTATTCACTACAGTTAGGGAGAAGGGAGAAGACTTTAGGATCCAAAGAAGCATAGACCCTGCTTTTTCAAACGCATCTGTGGAAACACCTGTTGATTTTCTTTGAACAGTTGCAGGAGAGGGAAGCTATTACATTATCACCACCTTTACCCTGCTCCCTACCAAAGCAAGCAAGATATCCCAGCAGAGCACCAGGAAATACGTGCCCGGGAGCAGCCGCAGCCCGGACACAGCGGTGCCCGCACCCACCTGATGATGGTTATGAACTGTGTCATGGTCAGCTCCTCGGGAACCAGAAACTTGGTTTTGTCCAGGAGAGGAAGGTATTTCTCTTTATGGTAGCGCTCAACAATTACCTGTTTTAATCAGAGTCATACTTAGCTAAACCTAAAACATCCAGGTCCCTCCCCTCCCACACGTTAGAGAGAAATTCCCACCGCTGCTTTGTAAAACATTGGCAAAACCCTCCGATAACAAAACAGAGATTTACCGGGATTTTCGTTGGGAACTTCGCCCGGATTCCTGCTACTTCTTCCAGACGGGTGGCTGCCCGGGAGAGGAGAGCAGAGTTACTCGTGTGCGCGGCCCCTCCGCCCCCGCGCAGCCCCTCCGCGCCCCGCCGCCCCTACCGAAACTCTTCCTCAGCTTGAAGGGTCGCGCTGCCATCGCCCCGGGCGCTGTCTGCATCCTCCCGCTGCGCTACAGCCACATGCATACCCGCCCCAAGCCTCTTATGGGGCCGGGGCCGGGGCCGGGGCCGTGACCGGCACCGCGCCCTGGTTGTTGGGCAGCGGGCCCGACTGACGGCCGGGCGGNGCTCGCAGGGATCGTGGGACGCGCCGATGGTGAACTCGGGTGTGCCGTCCGTGCTGCAGCGCCCCGTCCGAGCGCTGCTTTGTGTGATGTCAGCGATCCAAACTGCGAGATGCTTTGCACGCAAGACGATGTAATAGTTTATGAGAGGGTCTTTGACGGGGTGGCTGGAGGGTGAAGCTCAGGACTGAACTGGCCCCATGTGTCTTCCCTTTCTGCATGGCCAGCCTTCTTCACGCCTACAAACTGCTTTCAAACTATTTTTTTCGTTAAAAACCAAACCAAACCAAACCAAACCAAACCCCAACTACAACAAAACCCCAACAACTGCATGCCCACTCAAAAAACCAAACCCAAGCAACAACAGCAACACAAAAACCCAAACCCCAACACAAAAAACCCCCAACCAACCAACAACCTCAAAAAAAAAAAAAAAAAAAAGGGAGAAAACCAAACCAACCCACACCAAACCCAAAACCCCATGGCATTTTTCATCTCAGGCTACCAGATTGCTTATTTTCTGAATGACTTGAGAACTAAGTTTTAACTCATTTTTATCTCTTAAGACGTGGTTGTGATTTTAAGGGTTTCCAAGCAGACTTCAGGTCCATCTATTTGCTAAATATGAGACAGGTTCCCTGCCTTTTGGGTTGCTTGTTCACTTGCTTTTACTTCAGCTGTCAAAATGGCCTTGCAGCAAAACATGGCTCAGCAAGGACTAAAGTTAACACCAGGCTGGTGTTGCATATATGTCATCTCACTGTACATTTGGACCTGATCCCCAATACTCATTTGCTTTGTTTATCCTTTTAAAATATAGGAATTTTCATTTTATTTATCGTTTTGATCACTAGTTATTTGATGTGGCACTTTGAGACAAGGTTTAGTGGTGGACTTGGCAGTGCTGGGTTAATGGATGGGCTCAGTGATCTAAGAGGTCTTTTCCAACCTAAATGATTCCATGATTTTACCAGGCTAAGGGCAACTGGAAGTTGCCAAGTTTTATGAGTTACAGTTTATGTGTTATGGGTTTGGCTGCTTTTTTCATGGCAAAATCAATGACTGTCACCTAAGATAATTTTGAAAAGGAACATCTTTATTAAAGTGTGTGTGCATTCTGTATGCATATGTCATGATTTTCAACCAGCCTTTGCAGGAGAAAGTTTTCAGTGGCTAAAGTCATTAATGCTGCTGAGCTGTCCCTTTCCCTTGGTCTGGAAGTGATGAGCTTTAACCACAGCACAAGCTCCACCATGTGGCACCGCAAATTTTAATTGGGCAGAGAAGACACCTTGATTTGAGGGATTCATGAGCAAGAGCTCTGAAGTTTGAGAAAAAATTGAGCCTATGCTGGAATGGTTTGGATACAGCTCATCCTCATGAGTAGACCTCTGCATGAGGGCTTTGCTTAACTGGGCTAGGTCTAGCTTAAGCCCTTTTGAGTAGAGATGAGGTGACAGACTGGGGAAACATGATGAAAGAAGATGTGTGCCACAGAACAGACATGATGCCATAACTCAGGATGATGAGAAGCAGTTAAGAAGATGAAGGAACAGGAAAATAACTTGAAAGGTAAAGAAACAGCATAGACAGCACAAGAGCAAAGTCTGCAGAAGGCAGAAGGATGTGTGAAGATCACAGAGTGTTTTATTTGGAGTTGTGGTCGAGTGTGGTGCTTTCCAAAGCTTTCCAAAGTGTGTGGCTCTTCCAGACGCTCCTGCTTGTTTCTGCATGGTAGATCCAGTAGAAAGATCTGTGATCCACTGTGTGTAGAGGAGAGGGAACCTGCTACACCAGTGCTCTGCTTTCTGTTCTCTCACTGCAGATGAAGTACAAAAGCAGGGCTCAATAAAAGTATCAGCACCTCTGCTCCCAGGGAGAGGTGGTTTCTTTCCATAATCCTAAGCTCCTACAGCAGCTTCCAGAGAGAAAAGTGAATACCTAATAAGAGGGTGAGCCAAAGAAGATGAATTTCCAGCAAGCCTGGTGATCAGCTACAGCTCTTATGTCTGTGAGAACTAAGAATGAGAACAAACCATGGCTTTAGTGAGCTTATGTGAACTAATAATGTAAATGTGTTACATTTCTGGAGGCACAATGAGATGTCTAATATATGTCTGCATAGCACCTGCGCTTGCTCCTGCACTGAAATACCCAGTTTCAGACCAAAATGTGGAATTTACACTTTCTTCTTTCATTTCCCTTGGAAGTTTATCTTAGATGCACATAATTAATGAACTGATAGAGTAATTTTGTGTAGACAATGGAGTACTCGGAGCACCATAGGAAATGGAAATTAAAGGAACAAGGAAATTGTTACTCTGTTTCTACCTGCTGGAATGTCCAAAGGCAACACTCACAGGCATCCTGTAAGTCCCTGAACATTGAAGTACAACCCAAAAGTTGCTTATCTTATCTAGTCCAGTTTCATTGCCACATTCATAGCCTCTTCCAAAGTCCCAGATTTGCAGTTGATAAACTGAATTCTCACATATATCCATCATCTGTATATTGAAGTGGTCTATTCTGCAAGCGCTCTCAAACACTCAGATGTGTCCCAGGGGCACAATGACATACCCAAAAGCAGTAATCTACTTTTTGCAAGTGCTGTGAGACTAACAGCACTGCTTTCAGGTGGATCTGTGGAGGTGGGGATTGAGAGCTGCCCACATTAACCAGATGACTGGGTAGTTTGATTAGGGCGTTCAGTAGCACGTGTGAGTGCTGTGAGGCTCTAGGCAGGATTTTGCGTGTTGTAGAAAGCATACAGCTAAAATCTGGTAACTGCATGACATTCCACCTTCAGAAGTCAACGCAGTGGTCTCTGATATTCCTATGCCATCACGGTTAAAAGCTCTGTAAGGACTCCTGAGCATGGGTTAAAATTAACCACCTAGCTTCCTGCCTCTCCCCATGGTTGGGGGATGCCTCCCCCACAGGTGCAGCTTGTGCCAGTCCCCGAAAGCTGATCCCCTGCTTGGTTAATGTGCAGACCAGTGGCCGAGGAGAGGCAAGGTGGCAGTGCCCTGCCACTCCTGCCACCAGAGCAGTAACATCTAGGACTTTGGTAAGATGAGGGCAGTGATGTTTTAAATAGCCAGAGCTCAGGAGGCAGAGCTCCCAGCCTGAAGGTGGACTGAAGCTTGTTAGTCTGTTTTGCCAAGTAGCTGTACAGTGCAATTCCTAATGAAGGCAAACCCAAGGGTCAGACTTAGTCAAGAAAAAACAAATATAAAAATGTGGATGGCATCAGAAGTGATTCACAGTCCAGTGGAAGAGATTTAATCCACTGTTACATGGTGGAAAGCACTCCAGTATGCCATGAACTGAGATTAGCTTTTCTTCTTAAGTCAGTATGCAAGTGCTACTGAGTTAATTCCAACACAGCAGAACTTGGATGAAAAATGGGGCTTTGCTCTGTCTATAAATTCCAGCCAGCACTTACTAATCCTGAAAATAAGTGGATATGTAAAAAGGAGAGGCAGAGGGATAAAGTGCAGAAGGCAAAAAACAGTTATCTGTAGACTAACAACTTAAATATGAATAATACAGCAGTAGAGGGACTGAGATTTATTTATTTAAGCAGCCTAACTGAATAGAAATTGCAGCATGATGTTCTAGGGAAAAAATGTGACTTGGCAAAATGAAGGCTTATTTGTGGCACTGCAAAAAAAGGCTGTGAAGTTCTACAGTATTATGTGTAGTTATCTTAAATACACAGTTTCACAGGGGTAGCCTATAAGTGAAAATAGTCAAGAGGAGTTTGAAGAGCCCTCAAGCAGTCTGGCTCAGCTAGCCAACTTAATGGGCTTTAAAAGAGCCATCCTGAATATTTACACACTCCCTGAACATGAGTAGTTACAGATAGGGAATTCTTTGCCTTCCTTTTTTGCTTCTGCAGCTCTGAGTTTGTCTATATCCCCTCCTGTGATGCAGAAGCAAATCCACTCTTGTAGATAAGCCCAAAGTAATTGTGTGCCAGTAACTAAATTTCTGAATTCATAAGTCTTTATACCAAAAGCTAGCTGGAGTGCTCTTATATTTAAGGGGATCCTTAGTACTGTATCTCTGATCCAAACTCGCCCACTAAATAAGATTCAGATCATAAACTTATCTCAAAATGCTGAGGTAAGTTCAAAAGTGGTCTTTCTGGTTAATTGGCTAAACTTTGTATTTACTTTTTGTTCTTTTCCTTTGTCTCCTGATTTTTTTAATATTGAGCCTATATCATAACTCTGGTGGCTATTTGGTGTAGCCAAAAGGATTAGAAATCAATTATTTACTTTTAAATGAGAGACTACATGATTGTTTTGCACTAGATTCTCATCTTAAAATGTCTCTTCTGTAAAAGAAACTTCAGTTAGGTTCATTTAATCTCTTTCTTTTTTACCTTTAATTCTGCTGTTCAACTCATTGTGATGGACTAGTTTCTTTATGTTCGTTTTTGGTTTCAAATGCACTAATAGTGCTTTTCCTGAGTGTTCTATCTTTCATATCAAGATTTTTAAGACTGCTCTCAACATTAATTTGATACATTTTCAAACATATTGAAGGAGCTCAGTATGCTGAACTATAGTGAGATATCCTCAGTTTTTAAGTTCTTCCACATGGCTTCTGGTTTAGCATTTGAAATTTTACAAGACTTTGAGACCTAGATTTCAGCACTTTTCTGAAAATGTTGCTCAGACTGGTGATGTTAACTAGACCTAAACCCAAAAATAAATCAGTGACTTTTTTGAGGAAAGCTGTTGTAAGCTGGTAACCTGTTGGTCAAGGTCTCTTCAAGTACATCTTTGACTCTGTTTCCTGCTGTACCAGTGGTTCCCCAGCTTTCTGTCCTATAGGGGCTGAGGTCAAAGTCTAGGAAGATTCTAAAAAGGGAAAGCCATATTGCTTTCTTGTTCTCATTGCTAAGATGTAATGTATTATGTTTCCTATCTATAGAACTAGAATTGATATTTTGTTGCTAGCCAGTTTCCTTGGTCATCTCTTTGAGAAAACAAAGAAATGTTCTTCTTGTGGACAAGACACTTAGATTTTCCTTAAGGTATAGGACTTTAGTTAATGGATTTCTCTTCATAAAATACCATGACCTTCCATAGTCATGGCTGCTTTACAGCTAGCATTAATTGAATAATGCTGTTGAGAATTTCTTGATAACAAGGGTCTTCTGTGGGATTGGGCCTGGTTAATGTATGCTGTTGCTGAATCATTGGCATTTTTAGAGCATATGTAGAGCTGGAGTTACATGTGATACAGTTTCCCTCTTACATTAATGTCTGTTGTTTGACTTGGTAGCACATTTGCATTCTGATTTGCTGGTTTTAGTAGTGTTCCTATTATGAGTACAGATCTTGGTGCTCGTGCCCTGGTAAGAGGTAACAGCACAGCCTGCTATGCAAAAGTGGATATAAAAGCTACCCTTTGTCCAAATATGATGATAATATTGTTTGAAGTGATTTTCCTTCCACAGAGTGTTTTAAAGTATTTTGTCCAGGGTAGCTTAGTTGTTTTCAGATAAGATGTCTCTGGCTCACATCCAGCTTGTTCCTGGCCTCTCTGTTGAGACTCACAAGAATGTGTCAGACGGGTTTTGGTTTGTAGATGCTGGAAACTGGTTTCTATTTTAACTTCCAAAAGGGTGTTATAACTGACAGAGAGTAGAGGATTTTTAAAATAGCTTCATCATGTCCCTGTGAAGCTGGCAGCTTTGTTGTTCGACCCGTTTTTGTTTGACATTTGTGGCAGAAGGGTCAAGAGAGTCAAGCTGTCTTTCAGGGTTGAAAGCCTTCACAGTAGAGCAATGCAGAGTCTCCAGCAGCGGCTGGGACCCCTGAGTACCTTTTCAGGTGCATGTTAAAGAGCCACGATCCCTATTGGGAAACTGCTCTGCCTTTAATGAAAATCTGGACTTTTAAGGTGCCTACATTTAGGTAATCAGAAATTGTGGCTCTCAAGACTTGAAGTCCCTTTTAAATACTTTCATCTGAAATGTCTAAGGCTTAGACAAATTCCAACACTATAGCAAAAAAGTCTAAGTATAAAGGAAAGATGAAGTTTCTGTTCTAAAAATTCAGAATTGTTGCTTTGTTTAAGAAATTTTCTTTTAGGGAATTTTGTAAGATATTAGAAAAAAATGCCAAGATTAATGGGTATAAATGAGAGGGATGTTGCTCAGCTATTTGCAGAGAGGGACCCCTAGATAACTATTCTTGGTGAGTCTGCTGAATTCTGTGATCTTAAGTCCTGGAACCATGGCCAAGCCCCCGAGCCATATCACATACTTAGCTGCATAACAAATGTGTTGCAGAGCTCAGCTAATACTCATGTGCTACAAATGAAGCTCTGTAGAAATGCTAACGATTTATTGGATATAAAAATGATGACAAGTGCTATGGATTGATATGGGATTACTGTAAATCATAGCCCACACGTGTATTAGCAGATACCCAAAATTGTTTACTTCAGGAATCAAACTGGAGGTGATGAGGTCCAGAGCCTGATCTTCTCAGGTGCTGTATATAGTCAGTGGAGAGAGAGAGAGAAAGAGAGAGAAACTCTTGCAGAGTTTGGAAAGCAGGTGGCTTTCAATACCTATTTGCTTTCAAGTTCCCTATCCTCTTTCAAACAGTGTCTTGTAAAGCAAAGTAATCCACTTCCACAGTGTAGCTGACAAGAGCCAAAGTCAGGAATAGATCTACAATTGTTACTGGTGGTGACTGTGGCCATACAGCGCTCGCCAGCACCAGAGTGGCCTTCACCCAGACACCTCAGTGTTTATAAGGGGAGACTCTCAGAACAGTAATAATCCTGCATAGGAAATACCATTCAAGTGGATTTTTTCCATGTTTTAAACTAAAGATGAAGTAAAGCAGATCTGAGACCTGATGAAAGTCTCATCCTATATAAAGACATGGATAAATAGGGTAGATGTGGCTGATGGCAATTGTGCAATATTCAAAGGCTGTTGTTGGTAACACCAGGGAGCCCATGTGTAAGGATCAAGTGACTCACAGAATTGGTATCTGGGTTGTTCAGTACTAGGTTCCTGATATGGATCCTGTGTATTGTCAATATCTCATATCAATGTCTCTGTGATGAAGACTTTTGAAACAAATGCATAGGATACTGTCACTTTAGTTTCTACTGTGCAGTTCCCTCTGAGTAGCATCATTTTTAATAGAGGACAATCACCAAGTACAAATTTTCCTCTAGTTTTAAAGAGGATCTCTCAAACACAGGGTTGAACCATGCCTAGAAAATAGTGGTCCTTCATGGGAAAACAACCTCATCCTATATTTCAAGAGGGAACCACTGGAGCTGCCTGCTAATGGTTGTGGACGAGCATTAGATCCATGGACCCTTCTGGCAAATGTAAATTCTTTCCCCTCACATGCACGCTTGGCTATTTGTGCCAGCATGATGAATGTTTTATGCTGCTACCTAAAAGTCTCTTGGGCTCAATAGCCAGAGGTGTTCATCTTTAAAACTGTCTCTGCTTGCAGGCTGCGATTTTTCCTTCAAACCAAACAACTCCAAAAAGGCCGTGATCAGACTGTAGAAGAATACATTGAACTTTTAGATAGAAAAAGCAGGAGTTGCCCCCCTTACTCTGTTTCAAAATTTTGTAAGGTGCTTTTCTGAGTTTATAGTATTCTCTCTTGCAAACAGCTTTTCCTTTTCCATTAGTTCTTCATATACTGGCTTTTTACATCTATTTATGCTACATTGAGCTATGCTGAATAGTATCCTGAAATACAAATACTGGAGTGTATTTCCATGTATCACTAAGAGCTTATTGGGAAACCCAGTTAGCTTTGTAACAGCTGAGGCATTCATTTGCATCATCTTTCTTCTGTGGAAAATCAAACCAAGTTACTCACATACTCTTGCTAATTGCCTCTATCCCTTATGTAGCATTGTCTCCATGCAACTGTTCAGTGCAAAAGCTGAAAATAAATGTTTTATTAACATATGAACTCTTCTTGCCTTTGAAGTTTCAGTGCCCTCTGTGACCTAATTTTGTTCTTGTATTTTCTTTATTGTAAAATGAGAAGCTGTAATCACATCAGACATTGCAGGTTTTTTGTGTGTATACTTATATATATAAATTTGTATATGTAATGCTAACAATATACTTATAAACACAGAAACATGTATATATGTATGTTATTTCTTCTTTTCCACGCAGGTTTGTAGTCAGATGCACACAGTGGATTAAATAAGTTGCTATGGATATAAATGATACTAAATGATTAAACAGCCCAGCTGTCTGTGGTCAAATGCACCATCTCACCAAACACTTCTCCAAAATAAAAACTCTTCCAAGGAATGATTTATAATTTAGACCTGTAAAAAGGTTTCCTGGATAGCATTTGTTTCCCATGTGTAATGCGGTTTTAAATCTACTTTCTGATCCAACTTTCTGCAGTTGTCTCTGAAATGGGCTTGATGATGGATGGTGGCAAACCGCCTGAAGATGACTAGATATTTTGCCTCTCTAACATATGTCTCCAGAGTGGTGAGTTAGTGTCTAGCATGTTAATGTCACAAAGTAGAGGAAGTGGGGTGAGAGAGCCACTAATCAAGAATTACTTGAGCTGGACTCACAGAAGAAAAGCTACGTAGTCAACTGCCCAGTTTGAATCCTCTTCTTCCATGAAGACTTAAATCTCTTTTCAGAAGAAACCTTGCTCAAGCAGAACAATTTTTGAGATTTTTTTTCCCCCTGAACAGGAGCAGAATCAAAATGTTTATAGCTTTGATGAAAACAGATGTGTGTTGAGAAAATCAAAATGTTGGGGTGGGTCAGAGTGAGACAGATTGTCAGTGTGATGATGGGACATCATCTTGGTCTAGGACATACCAGGTGCAGGAAGAAGCCTCTGCACAGAAGAAAAAACACAGAAGTTTTCATCCTTTACTGTTTTCAATGTCTCTTTTTCAGAGTCTCAGTGTCCTATGCATAGTTATGTCCCACTCACCAGGAGACAGATACTTGAAACCACCTCCCCTTTTGCATGCCAACACAACCTCCAGTGCAATGCAGTTTGGTAACTCCTGGTGAAAATATTCTTACCATTAAACCCTGTTGAGCTGGGCATCTTGGCCCTTTTGTGTGGCTCACTTTTTTTAGTTTCCCATAACTGCAAGTACAGGAAACTAACCCACACTGGTTCCAGCCTGCTGTCTGTGAGCTGGCTATACTGTTCTGGCACTAGACAGTGATCATTATAAGATGATACTTTTTCTACCAATGAAGAATTACCACAAGAAGGGTTTGCCTCGTGTGAAGGCTGAGCTCTGAGACTCTGGGTTCATTTCCTAGCTGGGCACCTTCGGAGCCTCTTTCCCTTCTGGGAGGATTTTCAACTTGTCTGCAAAAGAGAGGTGCCAAATCCCTCGTTTGTACTTTGTGCAGTGATTATCACAGTACTGCTTTGTCTTCATTTGGCACATACTTGACATCTTGAAATCCAAAGAGAAAGGAGTAGATATTATTACTTACCATGCTTGGAATTGGGGATATCCTATGAATATTCTCTGTAAGACAATGATTTTTGAGGCAGCTATTTCTTCATTAAAAGCTACAGTTGTGTAGTGTGGCTTGTGCATGTACTTCCTCGTTATGGACTAGGTAATTTTGGTCAGATTGCTTTGAGTAATGAATAAATGCAAGGAGACTGAAATCTATTCAGAAAAGATGCAAGAACAAAATTCATCAAGTTAAAGGTTTACCATGTGTTGTTTTTGGTGTTTCAACCCACTGTTTCATTTACATCCCTGGTTATCAGAGAGTCTTCCACTCTGAGAACTGTGTGAATTGCACACGTCAGTGATGCTCCTGGATGACCTACAGTCAATTCAATGCAGATGGCAGGTTTGTTTCTCTCTCCCTCAGGTGCCTTGCCAGTGGCACCAGTAGTCTTAATGCAGCAATACCCACATCTCTGTCCAGTCTCCCTCCCAATTTCTAGCTGTGGCCAGTATAAATGGCACATGTAGCTAATATAAATGGACTGTATTGGAATTATACATTCACTACCCGTGTTGAGAACAGACTATGGGGCTACATGGATCTTTGGTCTGACCCAACTCTTCTTGCCCTTAAATGACTAAAATGTCTAAGGTAGAATATGAAACGATACTTGACCATCCTCTGCTATTTGAAGTGCAACAATTTCCTGAGCTGGGGAATAGTACTTAGTACCTACCCTCAGATGTATTTTTTTCTATGATTCTGTCCACTAGCCTTTTTAATTCATGCTGATATAAACTTAAGTATTTGCAAAAACATGCTAGCAGTGATTCCTGCAACTTAGCTACTTGTGGTGTGAGGAACCACTTCCATTTGTTTACTCTGAACCCTCTGGTTGTTAGTAGTTTCATCCAATGAGCCTTCACTCTAGTTCTGAAGGAAAGGACAATCATCCCCTGTTCATCCAATTTGACATACCACACATCTTTATAATTGCTGCTGCAGTGTGAAAAAAACCCGCTGATTTTATTCTTGGAAATACCAGTTTAAATCAAATATTTTCTACCTTGGATGACCAAGTTAGGCAACACGAAGTGGCCTGCCTTTTCAAGGCTCACCCTGCTGTTTTGCAGCTTCCATACAAGACTGCTGATTTAGGCACAAGTTACTGCCCGTTTTCTAAATTTGAGTGCACAAGATTTTTCTGTCCTGTTTGAGCGGCCTTTCAGGGCTATTTAAAAAAGAGAAGAAGGAGGCTAGGGTTTCCATAACATCATCAGTGCTGAGTCAGGCACACAACAAGCACGTCTACCGAGGATGAAGGGGTAGTTTTTCATATGAGCTGTTTTCTCACTTCAACCACACTGTGACAGATTGGAATGAGAACTCCAAAAACTTTAGGCAGCCTCTGGCTCTGTGCAAACCTACAGGGGACATGTGTTTGTTTGCCTAATAGGCAGAAAACCATTTAGAGGCTGCGAGTTTATTCCCTGTGATCATTGCACCTCCAGAAAGATATGAGCAAAATGCAAGTGTGTTCCAGACTGATTTGGGCTCCAAGCATGCAGGAATACTTTTTCTACCAGATGACAGTAGAAAGTAGGGCTGTAAAAGGTCTGCCTAGCAGAGAATTGTATGAATGTCTTTAAGAGACATAGCACAAAACAATTTTTGTACAATACAGCATGTCAGATGCAAGTTGAAACAATCCAGGATGAATGTGCTGCAACTCCAGGTTCAGGCATGGTTTATTTAGGGTAATTGCCCAGCAGCGTAGTTCTACCTTTCCAGAGTGCACTGGAGAATCTAAAACCCTAGAAGTATCATCTTACAATATTTCTGAGTACCTCTATCAAGATTAACAAATACCTTTAATTTTCCCTGGCTTCACAGAAGTCAGAAATCTGAGGACCTCATTATAATACCAATGAGTAATATTCTTACCACAGACCAACTGGACTGCTAATTAAATAAAAAAATCCTTTACAGCTCCAAAACTAAAATACCTGAATACCTGTTACAGAACTATATATGTTAATAATGGCTTTAATGAGGGGGGATGTATTTGTACTTCTTATTAGTGTCAGCTGAGTGCTAAAGGCCCATCTTGTGCTGGGTGCTAAACACACACTGTACAAAAGGGGCTCCTTGCCTTAATTTCCAACCTGAGCAGTGGAGAAGTCACTTGTGTTTGTTAGAGAGCAAAGAAACAGTAAGATGTCTCTGTGCATTATGAGGTTTTGGAGCGCAGCCAGGCATAACACTTGAGACCAGACAAAGAATGCTGATACTGAGGTATGTTATGGGAGTTTTCATAAATCAAAACTTCAGTTCCCATTGTTGTTAATGCTATGGCAACTGCACAAATGATTCTGTACCCACCACCTTTCTCCTTTGTGTTATGAGAAATGGTGCCTTAAACACGGCTTCCAGATGATCAGGTTTAAAGTTTTTCCATGGAACAAACTTTGATAGAGTCCACGTTTTAGAAACTGAAATTTCTTGCACTCAGTGAACTTTTGCTGAATGTCCAGAGTCCTGAGATAACCCCATCTTCCTCTCCACAGATGTCTGCCCACAGCCATCCCTGGGAGACGGGCCAGGGAGTCAGGGAGTCTGGGAAGCCCCAGACTTCAGTAACACTGATACCTGGCTTTGCTCTTGGTATTAGGATGGAGGCAGCTTAGCTGAGCTGTTCCATCGTCTGAGCAGCTTCCTGCTGACTGGAGGACTGGGAAAAATAAAGAGATTTCATCTAATTGAAACTGAAACCCAATTCTGAAAAATACAAAGTTTGCTGTTAGCAGGAAACCCCCTTTTCTGGCTGTCCTTAGTTATAACTTGGATGACTTGATCCTCTCATGTAAACTCACAGCTCTTGTGCTTCTGGACTTCTGTAGTTTCAGTGCATAAAGGAGATAAATAAAGACAGTTGATTATAATGATTGGTGTTAATGGGAAGTGCAGAAGGGAATTACCTACATTTAAATTACTAACATGTCTCCTAAGTCACTGGGAAAATCAGACTAGATTTTAACAGATGGTGCTATATGTAGTTCCAGCAACAAATCATCTGACTACTGCAGCTGAAAGGGAATTTACTCTGTCAGAGACTAGTCAAGTTTTTAAGTCAACAAAATATATGTGGCAATTCCATAGATTTATACAATGTGCAGGCCAGAAACAAAGGTTAGGTTTTTAACTCTCGCCCCACATGAAACACAGGCAATAGATTTTCACCTGGTTTCTCCTGTCTTAAGCCTCTTCTTACATGTCAGCAGATTCTACAACATTATTAGGTAGCATTTGAAGGGCCATCCATCAGGACTCAACCAATGTAGGTTAACCTCACTGTCATTACCTCTACATAACACAAACCAGAGAAAGACAGAAATGTGGAACAACAATTTAAAGATGTTGAATCTTTTTATTACTTGAATGAATCTAACTGCAAAAAACACCATCTGCATAAAATGACAATATAAGAAAATGAATGTAATCTGCAAAGAAAAACACATGACAGCAGAAAAATACTGAAAACGAGTTACAATAACCACTAAGGTTAATGAGAACTACTAACAACACAGTTGTAATCTAAAGTGCTCCACTGCAGTCCAGCACGTCCAAGCATCTGTGTAAAATAGCAGTAAAATAAATCCAAACATAAAATTTTTGATTTCTGGAATCCATGTTGATTTGATAGTATGGATAAATTGAGAAACTAGAAAAGTTTGACAGTCCTCAGAGTCTGCCTTGGCATATTTACTGAGCAAGAAATTTTAGGAGGAATGACAGCCAACACTAATTTTCTTACAACTGATGTTTCATTAGGGTACTGGCACAAAGGAAAAACAAAAAAAACAGAAGCTGTACCTGTGCTTTTTCAATATATTCTTTGGAAAGTTTTGTTTTACCTGGCCTTAAACATTTCAGAAAATGATATCGTATATTTTCATGAACGCTGAGGGTACACTAATGATGCTCCCCATTCAGGGACAACAAAAACAGACCAGTCTCAGAGATCCTGAAACCATCTTGGGTGGTGATGGTTTAAAATACAGTTGACAGAAGCAGAAATTTCATGCTGAACAAGAGAAAATAGATGTAGGAAAAATACTAATTTATTATTCATCACTAATTCATTGGCAGAATAAGAACTTGAACAAAGGATACTGAAATTATATAGATTTTTGGAAATCTACATCTTATCTGCCTGCTGAAAAACAACTTAAGAACTTGTTGCAGAAAAATACAAAATGGATACAAGATGCCATTCTGAACTGAGAGTTTAAAATCTCAGGAATTAGAGAAAGCAAACATCTATTTGCATCTCTGATGATACCAGGCAAAACTGCCAAAAGATACTTCTAAGCAAGGCCATAGGGCAAGACTCTTTCAAAAGTAGGTCAATAAGTATGTGGTTTGTTCTTCTGGCACCTTAAAATGAATAGCAGGTTGTCCAAACCAGGAAGAGCCTAGCACATGTATGAAGAGCTTTTTGTTTCTGCCTATGAGATACACGTTGGCACAGACAGACTGGAAACCATTACTATCAGTAAGAGGTCACCAGGTACTCTTTCTGCTTTCAGTTCCATTTGTATGAGTGCCAAACAGAATACAGACCCCCAAAAGATGTCAGCAATAGCTGGCATTCTGTCTGCCGTTTTTGCAAGAACTAGGGGAAAAAAAAAAAAAAAGATCCTGACATTTTGAAACTGTAGCAAGGTTCTCTAAGAGAAAATATTCTATGTCATGAGGTCAAATGTTCCAAAATTTTGAAAAGTGTACTAATATTGTGTAACGAATACTTCAAGGTGCAGCCTGCTTCATATATGGATATGAATGTATGAATATAGGGAATGAATATACGGATAGGTAAGTACATTTGGCACCTTTCCTCACTTCTTTGTCCTAGTGGTTACCTTCCTTTTACGTGCAGGAGCTTTGCCAGTATACTTCTTAAGTTCAGAGTGACTTAGCCTGTTGAGAAGGAGTCTTACATCTTTAACAACACCAAATTTCTTTCTTAGTTCTTTCTCTTTATCCTGAGGTGCATCTTCATTTCTTTTTTGCAAGTCTTCTTTGAATGGGGACACCGTCTTGTTGAGAAACTGAAACGGGAAAGAGTAGAACCCGACTGTCAGGAAATGAGTGTTTGTGTTGGGTTGTAAGTCAATATTCTCCCACCCCAGTTTATATCTTCACGGCTTTTTTCTGCAGTCTTCCTTACCTTGGGGATGCAGCTTTGCGAGAAGAATTTAATTCAGGAAGGACCTTGCAAGCCAGCCCTTCTCTATTCTTCCACTGTCACTTTAAAAAGTGATCATGATGGCACTCATCGCCTGTTTCTAGAACCCCGACCTTCTCCCCTTGGGAAATACCTTGCCATTATTCTAAATTCTGCCCTAGTGTTCTCTAAATAGCAACAGGCTGTTCCCACTAAGTGCAGGGCTTTTGTCCGGTTCAATTACCAGAAAAATCTTGATATATCTCAAGATTTCTTTTTTCATCAGCATTAATTGTATTTTCTTTTTCAACAGTAAAGTCTTATACACCTGCAAGCCTCAATTTGGTTTACTCTACAGTGATTGTGTCCACAGAATTTGTGCTTGGCTTCCCCATAAAAATGTGAAAAAAACAGCACTTGTGTTATAAATATTCTGAATAATACACTTTGCATTCAGCTATATCTAAGAGGAAAATAATTTACTGTACATACACGGAAAATCATCATAGGTTACTACCTGCTGCCTTTCCCCAGTAAAAAGGGAGCAGTTCTTGGGCTGAGAGATGGTAGTCATCTCATGTGATGAGGAATGTGTTTCATTTGACGTTTTCTCTTGGTGTGTGGTGGTGGCACAGGTTGTAAGACGTTTTATGTTCTGTTTCACAGCATCTTCTCTTGACAGCAGTGGATGTGGAACTTCGGGAGTTAGATTATGGATAGAACCACATGTAATGAGCCAAACCACAGTCTTCATCAGCAATGTATGATGGCAAGCTATTTCCCTTTCTGCTGGCAGATCTTTGTGCTTCATTACATACAGAATGTAGACCTGCCCATTGTAGATCAACAGAGCATTTCCCTTAAAGAGAGGAATTTCCAGTTGCTCTCCAGTAGGACTGATAGATGAAAGAGGTAAGATATCCTTATAATCCTTATTCTTCATATTGGTGAGTGACTTTAAAATTTCTGAAACAACAACGTTACATGACTTTACAACAAGAGGATAGGATCTTGCTGTCTTTCTGGCTGGCTCCTCTCGTTTCCCTGGGGTTATCTGGGAACATTTCACATCTTCAGTTATATCAGGGCTAGAACAGTGTCTCGAAAAGTTTCGGCTGCTTGGTAATAAATATCTTGAAAAATTGTTCCAAAAGGATCTGGAAGCCTCTTCTATCTTTATTAATGGCCATATGTAAATTACAGATTCTGTTTCTGTGGCTTGCCTTACTTCAGAGACATTTTTTGCTGTGACTGCCAGTAGTTGCTGTAGTTTCAATGGCAAAGAAAACAGTGGTATTGATGTGATTTTGGCCTGATATGGTATCTCTAAATCAGGTCTTAAAATCTGTGCCTGAAGTTCATCAGTAACTCTAAGAGGATCAGAGATTCTAGAAATGAATGCTTTGTCTTCTTGGTCAGCATGAGTTAGTGAGAAGCCTCTTTGCAGAGAGTTCTTTTCATCTGAAGTTTCATTACGCTGAGCATTAAAATTTGTAGAGAACTTTCCTCTGCCAGCAGAGGTCATGCCAGTATTTTCTAGCATGTTGAAATCTTCACTCTTCAATTGCTGATTCTCTAGCACAGGAGCATATGTAGTACTGGTATTCATCTACAAAAAAGCATTATGGTTTGACTTAATGTATTCTGTTTAGATAGATGAGCTTCTGTGACTAGGCAGTTGTATACATTGGCAAGGCTTCCAGAGGAAAGGGAATGCAAAAGGAGTTTCAGTAGGTCTCTCCTATTTTTACCTCTTTCCTGAAGGGCTTCACTTATGCAGCTTGACATGCTTAAAATAAAAGTGGATATAAATTAAAATGTGATTACATATTTGTAAATGCACAGAGTGATTTTTTTTTTTCTGTAACTCAAAACAAATTAATAAACAGAAATATATTTGTGATTGAAGTATTAACTAAAGCTCATCTAGCCAGTAGGATTATTCTGCATTAGTAATTTGTTGTGAGATACTTCCAATCTTGACATAAATTGGCAGTGAGTTTGTTACACCATAAGCTCACTCAGCAAGTTTTTAAAGGCTTAGGCACTTTGATTCCCTTTGGCAGCACATTGGAGAAAACAACAAACTTCAGGAGGTTTAATAGCCAACTTTTACCAGGAAACTTTAGAGAATAAAGTACTTGGCAAATTTCAAAGCAAACATCCAATCAAAGTGAGGCACTTCACAAAACACTGACTTAGTCTGACTTTAAGTTACCCAGATTTCAAGCAGAGGATGGTAGGAGAATAAAGAGAGAAAGGAGAGAGAAAGATCAGTAGTCAACATCCTGGATCAAGCGAGGTCTTAGCAGCTGTCAGGCCCAAGGCAGTGGAGCCTATCAGCAACACCCCTGTATCACAGCCCTTTACCTGCTCTGGTCTCCCAGGACCCACCCCATAGGTGGGGCTTTTGTTGTGCCAGTGGCTTGGTAGCCACTCTGGGGCTAGGCCAGAGGCTCCAGGGCATGGGGGATGGACCAGTACACTGCCCCGCCCTGGTAGACCTTGCACTGCTACCTGCCCCCCACCACACTTTAGTTGTTTTCAGACAGTAATTATTTCTCCAGTCTCCTACAGAGTTTCTGCTTGCTTCCACAGGAATTTACCCAATAGTGCAAGCTGGTGGTGCTATTTTGTTTAAATGCATTATTCCCTCATGTAAGAATGTACACCACCATTAAAATCAATACACATTTTTAATAAAAATGGTCTTACCAAAGAGCTCTGTAGTCAATTTGGTACTTTGCTTGAAGGATGATTTGACTTCAGCAATCCATCCTAACTTACACTACTCTCAGCTGTAGCAGAACCAGATCCAGTCACTTTGTCATGGCTTTTAATAAAGATGTAAAAAAAAAAATCAAGTTCAGAAGCTTATCCAATATGTATTAAATATCTGATACATATTATTCTAAGAATCAGTGTAATTGTAAAATGCTAAACAACCATAAAAACATAGTTGAATTTACAGAAGAAGAAAACATGACATTTAAATTACTACCATGAGAGAAAAGCAAAAACTCTGAAATAGATTAAAAACAAATTAACTTTGAATTAACTGCTACTTCTCCAATGGTTATGTTCTCCTAGGAATAACCTACTTATCTTAGCAATACAGACTTGATTTTTTAGAAAGAAAACAAACACATTACTTGCATATCAATCACACAACTCTAAGGTGTTTTTTAGCCTTCCTAAATATTAACAACCACAGTCAGTTTCACCTCCATAATTGAAGAGGTTCTACTGCTTAACTTACAAAAAGAAATGTAATAAAGACCAGTTCAGTGAGTCTCTGTTGAGGATCATAAAAATTAACCTTTATGAGTCCTTTTACTCAGTAAAAATGAATAAATTGAAAAACAAAATTACATTTCCTCTTCATCTAGGCTGTACCTCCTGCATTTATGATGTAATCTAGATGTAATCACGTAATTCCAGGATTCTAATCAAGAATAATTAGAAATAATTATATCAATTGTCAACAAGTTATTTGAATCATTGATTGCACACATAGTAGGAGTGAGGCCTTCTGTAAAAGCAGATTGTAAATGAAATTTTTTACTTTGCTTTAATCTGATGAGTGGGGTTTTTTTGTTTTGGTTTCTTTCACTTCTGGGTTTAGGGACTTTTACTACATCCAGCATTGCCATGTGATAAAGCCAGGACTGGTCTTCTGCCATAGAAAGTCTCTTATTGGCCTCAGCATTAGCTTTTGTACCCTTTTCATTAGTACTGGTCCACTAAATATTCATCTTCTGTTGTGCAGCTGAAGGAATGGTTCCTCTGGAGTGATGGCTAAGTAATAAGGAATTTACTATTATCTTTCCAGCAACGGAGGAGTTGCCACAAAACCCCTGAACAAAAATAAAAGAATTCCAGTAACATGGCTTGTTGACACATATCTTAAAATGCAGAAAGTCTCAAAAACCCAGAGACACGGCAATTAAACTGAAATAAAAAAAAAAAAAAAAAGCCTAAGGAAAAAAAAGTTTCATGGTTTTCAGACAGAGAAATCCTGGCTAACTGTGAAACCAGCTGAAAAAGAGACAAATAGAGCTGCAGAAGGGAAAGACTCCTTGATTGTCAGAAGCTGTAACTCACCATTGCCCTATCTTCACCAAAGATGAAGACAGCAAAGAGTCTTAAGAGAACTCAAAACATACTAAAATTCATATTTCAGATTTCCTAATTTGTGATTAAAATGTGCATATGAATATTGCAATCATCTATTTGTAGGAATATATTCATTCTAAGTAGTTTTTCACTTGTAAAACTTTGGCTTGACATCTTAGCTTGTTTTTTCTTATCATAGAGCAGCAATTCGTGAGGGATTCCAAAGCTAGCCCTGAGAAAACTTGGGATTTCCTGAAATACAGGCATGACTGCTGCTAGAACAGCATATATTATTTTTGCTTGGACTTGATCCAGCATATAGACACAGTGCCTTTCAGTTGTTACATCAGAAGTCTCTTAAAACACAACTTCTGCTCAGTGAAGTGCCCTTATTTCAACACTGGGTCTTCATGGAAACTCACATAGGTCTGTAAATTGTCCAGGACTTCGTGGTGTATGTCAGAAAATACAGGTATGGCACAGGCCACTGGATCTGTTATATGGTTTAACATACACACTTCCTTTCCTTTTCCAACAGGGCACCTGCTCCGAGGCTTTCAAAAACTGCTGGATGGGAGAGAGCAGTGTGGAGAGCTTCCTAAAATGTCACACAACACATTACCAGGCCCAAACTTCCCTCCTGACCTTTCCTCAGTGCTCTCCACTGCTCCGCCACACTGGGAACAGTGCCAGAAAGCATTTGAATAAGGGTGAGGCTAAAAAGAGATAAAGGGTGACCCTCCCGCTACTGAGTTCAGCCTGAATTCCTTGCCGAACTTAGCCCCGGATTTAACCAATGGTTTAGGCCTAAAGGTTCAACAGCACTTAAGCTTAACAGCACATAATCTGTAGCTTAATTTAAACAATTTAACAATAGATTCATATAGAATTTATTACAGCACAGCAGTAACTCACTTATAGGTCTAACTTTAATGTACTTAATCTAAAAGAGCAACCTTCATAGTACCTTTGCTACAGCAACAAACTGGTACACACATAGACCTAAAGAGCACGTACAAGGTATATACCTAGGAAAAATTCCCCTCAAATTCAGTGAAGGGCTCATGTCAGATGCCTTTGTATCTTCTCAGTGGATAAAGGGTATGAGCCCAGGCTCTGTCCTCAGTGTTTGGCAGGGATCCTCCAAATATTGCAAACCTGAGAGCCTGCTAGCTCTGGGAAGAGTTCACTCAGAGTAAGATTGCTGCTATGGTCTAGGAGCACTCAGAGGATCTCACTTAGGACCACTGCTTATAGAATTGCAAGAGAGTTGGCTTTAGTCACAGCAATTTTTCATCCTGGCCACAATTTGGGTCAGTAACTTTCTCTGAAAGTTCGATAACAAAAACGTTCCACTTGGGTTGTTTTCCAGGCAAGAAAAAGAAGTTTCCAAGGTTGTTTGTTAAAAACCAGGAGCTCATTAAACAGCCTAAGTTCCCAGGAGCAGACAGGGTTTCTGAAAAGCTCAAGAGTAGCTTAGCCCAGGTGCTGTTCATCAAGGCTGAGGGCTAATGAGCATTTTAGAGATCGAGGTGTGGCTTGAGGAGGGGGAGAGGGAATGCACGACCATACCATAACCACCTGGTGCTCCAAGTTTTAAAATCTTACCGCCTTCACTGAATTTCTCCAGAAGGCACTAGGTTAAATTCCACATGAAACATGAATTTCCTGGGATTGCTTACTGTCAGACACCTCCTGCCAAGGATTCTTACATTTAGTTAGAGGATGTGTTTTATACCTGCCACGTGAGGTGAACACCTGCTGCTTCTGGCTGCCCGTACCTGTAAAGTTGCTGATGTTCAGTATTTGTTCTTTTTTCAGTATCTAGAGCTGCCTGAGAAATCAAGCCCACTTCCTCCCAGTCAGGTAATAAAAAACAGTCCTTGCCACAGAGAGCTTATGAAGCAGAAACTTTAGAGAGAGAATAAAGAGGTTTTTTTCCTGTTCCTGCTGACCAACAGTTTTGCTGAAATGACATCCTGCTGTGATACGCTCAGGAGGAGCAAGGAGCATAAAGCACATATGTGGCTTTAACACATATAACTGCTTTATTGTGGGCAAACCCAGGAGTCACTCTGACCTTCAGCACTGTTTCTGAGTGTGACAGGACATCCACCATTAGCCACTTATGTGCTTATCAGCAGATGGAGGTGAGAAACAGAAGATGGAAAAGAAGGCACAGGCTCAAAGATGAGGTAAAGAGCAAAGTGAATTGCTGACAATTTTGCTCTTCCTTCTCATCTTCCCTTTGCCACCCGGGTGTTTTTTTGTAAGCTGAGAAGATCATGAAACTAGAGGAGAAACACCCTGGCTGTGATCTGCCCACCTACAGCTTTCAAAGTACTTTAGGGAGGATGGGAGCTGTACTGAAGCCCAGTGCGGGAGAGAAGGATGCACAGATGTTAACCCTATCTAGTGACACCCAACTGGGTACCAAAAGGGCTGTAGGTGTTCAGATTATGTACAAGTGTGTGTGTGCATGTAAGAGGGGAGAATATTATGTGGGGGAAAATTATCTGTACGCCTTAAAGAAACAGTACTTGTCCCTTCACTGTACCAGAATTTCTGTTACCTCTCAGCTGCTGCATATTCCTTTAATTCAAGTAGAAACCTCATACCTTTCTCCAGTGTTGCCTCTTTGTACATACCCTGAATTTTGTCTTTTGGTGCTACTCAAAGCTCAGTCCAATCTTTCACATACCAGAAATGGAGACACAGCAGGGAGCCATATAAGGATTTTTGAAAACCATTTTGTTATAACCTTTGGAAACTTGGTGCAACGTACCCTCTCTCCTCACCCACAGCAGTTGGTACGTATCCCCTTGTAATCACTCACGACCTTATGTCCTTGCCAAAAAAATTACTTTAAAACGAAGGGAGAGGAAAGAAATGTCACAGTTTGCTCTAGTGAATTCCCATTACTGTCCTTCCAGTAAGGAAGCTGCAAACTAGAAGGCTGTGATCCTTACCTGCTTACAGCTTGGAAAGGGGAGAGAAGGTTTGGATATCAACCCTCTATCTGCCTTTCTCACACTGATTTGGGAACTTGACAATCAGATAGGAAATAGTTCCCTGACACAGCATGTCACAGACACTGAGTAGATGTTAGACTTAATCTTGATTTATTTTTTTTTTTCTGTCTGCCCAACTGTTTTCTCTAAATGCCTAGGGAAAAATTCCAATTTCAGTGGGTTCTGGACCACGTCCCAGCATATCAAACACTTGCTAAGAATACACAACGTTTGTTTATCTGTTTCAGATGCTGACCTGTGACATATAAAAATTATACACCGCACAGATTTTGAAAAGAGGTGGCTACACCCTGCCAGTGTGCTGCAGGGCACAGTGCGGGCACTGGGGTGCACAGCCTGTACCGAATGTGAGCTCCGTGGGTGCCGGGTGCCCTGCACAGCTCCAGTACTGTGCCAGCACATCCTCCCCTACCTCTGCTGCCAGGGTTTTCCCAACAGCCTGAGCACCTGAGCCCCACATTCCAGCCAGGAGCTGACAGTGTCCCTGCTTAGGGAAGCTGTAATTCGCGGCTCTTGCCAGCGTGTGGCACAAGAGACCGAGCGGGCTGCCCGCACCGCCGAGACCAAAGCGAACCCACTGCTTAGAACATCTGGCCGGCCGCTGCCAGCTCTGTGCTCTGCAAGGGGTGCGTTCCATCAGGAGCGAAGGTTCTCCAGATCTCTAATAGCACAGTAGTGATGCTTCTTTACACACACACACAAAAGGGTCACATATGGATCAGACTGTGACTGGGCAATAAGAGGTGCAAGGAAAAAGGTACTGAAGTGCCAACTCTTTTGCAAGCAACATCCTGCTCCTGTCAGTAATTATCAAAAGTCAGGATCTCATGCACAGAAATGGTGCCTTTCCAGCAATTATATAGGGAACGGTTAGTGACATAAGGGCACCCATATGTATAAATGCATTGATGGGCATGCAACCTAACAGGGTACTAAGCAAAGCAGATGCTGAAGAAGCTCTACCTAGTGAACCAGAAGTAACTTTATCTCATTGTTTCTATGCATCTTCCATAGTTAAACAGATTCATTACACTCAAATATCTTCCTTTTTAAATGATTCCACCTATTCCAGTGCTTTGCTGATGCCTGCTCCTCATTGATTTTACCTGGCTACAGTCACTGTGGGGCTAGATGGTTCATGGTCACCAGCTCTGTAATAAAGATGAAGGAATTACATCTCACAGTGGCAGACCTGTAGGGCCCTGAACTACTGTGTTACAGGAGTTATCAGAAGGTTTTCCTACTTCTAAGTCCAGCTTTATGTGCTTGGGCACAACAGTTCAGCATGACTCAGCAGCATTACAAGAGCATGGACTGAGCTAACAACTGCTGTTTGTAACCTCTGTAGCTTGAATCGCAGCAGGGCTTTGCTCCATCTGCATGATATGATTTCTAATTTTAGGAACAAAACCAGCCATGCAGAAGTCCTGAAGAGCTAGATCAACAGGGAATTGGGAAAATGGATGGAAAGGCAGATGAGGATGAACTAAGTACTAGTGCTAGCAGCTGCAACAGTTCTGAGGGGCTGCTGTACCTGCCCCTCCAGCTCTCATTAAACAGGTCTGGAAGCCCTCACTGTTTCAATCTGCTGTTCTGGATTATTTCTCACTGAACTACAGACAAGTGCATTCACATGCCTGTGCTTAAATCTTTTGTGTCTCCCTGGCACCTGAATTCAGAAGTAGTTCAGCACTGAAATTACTCTTGCCTTAGAGCCTGTCTCCTAGAAAAGACAGACTACAGCACAAGAGGAGAGACAATAGTTATCATCAGCACCAGGGCTGACATCAAGATTATTGCAGCCTCAGGGAACACAGTGAGGTGAGGGATTTTGAAAAAGAACTACAAGAATGAAGATAAATGTCACGTAAAGCTTTCCTATCTCTTTCTGACTTTGTTTCTCTGTATTTCCATCCAGCTGAATGTCGTAACTGTATGCTAGGCTTGGCAAAACCACAGGAGCAAGAAGGATATGTTCAGGCAAAGAGAAGTTCGAGACTCCACTCTGAACTTGCAGCATCCAGGGGAAGGCAACTGGCACCAGGGTAATGTTTCCTTGTAACACAATGCCATCTGCTGGGACTTGCTGTAGCAGATGAGGCAGTACAAATGAACTTGGGATAAATAAATCCAGTAAGGCTAGAAAATGATTGTGTTTGATAGCAACAAACTGGGAGGAAACTACTCTGAATGGAGGTGGTGTTGTATATTTTTGTTCTTTTTGTTGCTGAAGAGGCATGGTTTTAAGCAACCTGGATGTTTGGGATTTGAGGGGTTTTCCAAGTGCCCAACTGTTTCAGTTGGCTGAAATATGCTCTTTTCCCTGTTCTGGAATATCTTTTCACTTGGTGTGCCCTATGACATTCCTACCAGGGGTGGCCAGAGTGGTACTGAGTGCTTCAAAGGGTGACTGAATAGTCTAATATGCTCTGTAGAGGTTTCAGTCTCTTTCAAACACAGGACTTCGAGTCCTATTCTTGCCATGTGATGCCTACAACACCTAACATTCATAGGTAGTATGTGCTAGGGAAAAAAAAATATTTCAGTATTGGATGTGTTAATATTTGCTGCAAATTTGACAGTTTTTTAAAAATATGATTGGAACATCTGTGCATCTTTCTGGGATTGAAATACCTTTGTATCCTGCAAATCCCATGGGAAGGACATGCTTTAGTGACTTCTTATGCTGAATGCTCCAGGTTGATTAGATTTGTTGTTTCAGGATGGCTAATATTGATGACAAGCCTTTTGAACTTGAAATCATTAAGAAAGAAAATACTTCTTATAGCATCTTGTCTGGACCATCTGCATTTCTGTGGCATGTAGGTGTATGTAGGAATTCCTCTGTCCTCCCAAATGTTAAATTACAAGAGACTTGCTGAGTTTATTTGTGGAGCTCTGATGCTGAACAGATCCAAAACACTGTTTAACCCATAACAGCATTCAGTGTAAGCATATTATTGGAAGCATAATGACATTTGATTAATGAGTGATGACAATGTACTTTGGTGAATTAAATAGTATTTTGCTCTGGAGCATTTATTCCCAAAGATGCTGATAGTTACCATACAGCTTGCTCCTGCCTAGACGAATATGTTTTGATTACATTAAGACACAGAGCAGCTTATTGGTTTGAAATATTTGTTTGGACCATTTTTTGGTCATGGTGTATGGTGAATGTATACCCTACTTATTTCTGTTTTGTGGCCAGGCAGGGACAAAACAATTTATAAATGACATTTACTTGTCATTTATTACAAGCTAAGTCAATGTTAACATATGAGTATGTGAGACTGCATTCATTAGAGTCCCAATTTGTTTAAGATTTCCAACGTCTAGGGAAGGTTTCTGAGTCACTGCAAAGAATCTTTAAAGAATCTTCAAACAAGTTTTTCTTTAAATAGTGCTGTTTTAATCATACTGTCAAATATGGTGGGTAGCAGCAAAGAGCAAGGCCCAATATACTGGTGTTTCCCTCTAAACAAATTTCTCTACTCTATGGCAACATTATTTTTTTTAGGTCCTTAGGAAAGACACCGCTTCTCTACTTCATTTTGGCAGTACTACCATAATCTACTGAAGGACAGGTGTGGCAAAAAACTTGATTTTCACATGAATTGTATGAGTCAGAAGTAATTGTAGCAGCTTGTAAGACCCCACCCTGAGCTACGAGGGTTTTACTTTAAAAATATACAAGGATCCAACAAGATTCACCCTCTGCTTTGTTAGAAGAGCCTTCAGTTCTTTTAACACCTTAAGAGAGAGCACAGAGGAGAAAAGCTGCACACCTATTCTCAGCAGGTGAACTTTAGAAAATAAGAGTACCTGGCAAAAGTTTAAAGGGTAACACTCAACCAAAACAGAACATTCCACAAAGCACTGACTAAGCATATGCTAAACCATACAACTTGGCAAAATCCAACAAATCCAGTCTCGAGCTACCCAAAATGNTCCCGAGGCGGGGCAGCGTCGGGGCTCCGGGATGTGGGGTATTCCTGGTGTGCCGGGACAGGCACCTGCTCCTGGCTGCCCGAACAGACCCCAAGGGAACGAGATCTGGCATAGGACATCACCTTACCTTCGTGAAACTCGACCTGGCCCTTCCTCTTCCCACCCTGAGCTGCTCCGAGCCAATGATTGTCCAGTGCCTCACACAGTTTAAAGCTAAGTCATACCCTGAGCCGTTCTTTACTGTCCCTCCACTGTTAAATCAGCGAGGATTAAGCTGAGCTGTTTGAGGTGCCCTGAAACATAGCCAGTAGAGCACTGTCAAGGGGTACATACACACTAGTTTTGTAAACTTTAATTTTTTGGTTTAAAGACGAGTTTGTTCCTGCAACATGATCCTCAAAGTGCCTGGCCCCTCTCTAAAAACATCCATGAAGTTTTCTTGGATTATAAACTCATGCTTTTTGTTGCCTTGGCTGCCTGAGTTTTGTTAGGGAGGAATAGCTTAGTCATTGCTGCACACCTACAAGCATCTCAGACTCTCCCTCCTCAGAGGTCTGACCTAGAAAGGATGCTCAGAGCGCACTGTGCTTCATGCACGACAGAGCTCCTGCTGCTTCTGTTAACAACTGCTGGGAGGGAAATGCTGCCTCTTCCCTCACACTCTAATTCAAGACCTTGATGTCCAGATGATTCAAATCACAGCCTCTGCCTCCCAGCTGTAGCTGGACTTCAAGCTTATATGTTAGGAAGGTAAATCAGCCTTATGTTCATCTTTCACCAAGATGGTAAAGAAGCAGCACACAGACCTGACTTGCAATGAAAGCAAGAAGGTGCAGTGTTTGTCCACCTGCAGCAGAAGCTTCCTGTGGCGTGGGACATGTGGTAAGGGATTATGAGCAACATGTTACATATGCCTTAGGGACTGTTGCTGCAGAGGTTCCAGCCATGGTGATTATATTGGGTTTGAAACAGCATACATGATACTTTAGCTGTAGTGCGCCTGCCTGTCTGGAAATTCTCCATGAGAACTTTTGGGGTCCTTAATATGATCCATTTGTTACCTTCTTAATAACAGCCATACCTGATACCTGTCATTAGGAGATACTTTTCTAAAATGCCAACCTTTGATTGTGCCATACTTTAGGTATGATATGCAAACTGATGAGATAAAGGGCAGGTAACCTTAGTTACCTGCAGTATATATTACTCTTGGCATTTATTTCCTGCAGTTAACTGTTTTAACAACAGCTGTCCCACTTTAATGAATGTTAAAAAAGTACAACAGCTCATTATTTCTCTTTCCTAACAGGCCCATTTTAGAACCCCTCACTTAGCAGCTCTTGTGATTCATGCCAAATGGAACTCATTTCCATGATTATTAAGGATCATTTGCAGAGTTACACATAACACAGCACAGGTTTGCAGTGAACCCACTCTGAAAGCTCATTTTTCTGCTGGTTATGGTCTGTATCACAGCAGCACCATGACCATCTGTGGGTCTCCCTGCATCTGTGTGAACAGAAGCAAGGTATAAAACCAAAAAGGTTAAATGAAAAAATCTACAGCCAAGAGAAACCTCTTATATCTTGTGAACAGTTTTCTTCTTTTTAATGTCTTAACTCCAACTCAAAATTGCATAATGACAGGAGCTTTTGTTTTGCCCCTTACAGGACATGCATACATACATTCCAGATAGAAAAGCCATTTCAGATGCCTGAGGAGGATGAAATATGACTCTGCTCAGTGAGTTGGAGAGAATTTTGCTCTCGAATTCAAAAATGGACCAATCTCAGGTTCAGTTCTGCAAATATGCTAACACCTAGCTCTTTTCAAGGCAGGACAACACATACACATGAAAGAAAAGCATTCAGGGCTTCTGCACTTCCCTCTTAGGATAGCAGAGGGCATTCAGCTTAGTGTAGATTCTTGCAGAGGGCAGATCTGCCATTGAGACTCTTATCTTGTAACTGTCTCCAGACAGCTGTGGTGAACGTGACAGAAAGGCTGCACCTAAGTTAGTACCAATGTGTGAGGATTCTTTGTTTTTGCAGCCCTCATTCTTTGATTTGAGACATGCACTGTGCAGACTTTAGTTCACCTAGAGGCAAGTCACTCTGTGCATTCAAATGATAAGCAAAGCAAGTGTGATTGTCCTGATCTGCTCTACACTGGTGAGGCCTCACCTTGAATATTGTGTACAGTTCTGGGCACTGCAATATAAGAAAGATATTAAGCTGTTAGAGAGTGTCTGAAAGAGGACAGCAAAGACGGTGAAAGAACTTAAGGGGAAGCTGTGTGAGGAGTGGCTGAGGTCACTTGGTCTGTTCAGCCTGGAGGAGAGGAGACTGAGGGGAGACCTCACTGCAGTTACAACTTCCTTGTGATTGGCAGGGACTGATCTCTGTGGTGACCAGTGACAGGACCCAAGGGAATGGCTTGAAGCTGTATCAGGGGAGGTTTAGGTTGGGTATTAGAAAGAGTTTCTTCACTCAGAAAGTGGTTGGGCTCTGAAACAGGGTCCCCAGAGAAGTGGTCACAGCACCAAACCTGGCAGAGTTCAAGAAGCGTTTGTATAATAATCTCAGGCACATGGTGTGACTCTTGGGGATGGTCCTATGCAGGTCTAAGGTCAATGATCCTTTTGAGTCCCTTCCAACTTGGCATATTCTGTGATTCTGTGAACACGGCAATAAGAAGGTGATTAGCATCATTAAAGGAGTTTACAAATTCAAGTTGAACTTTCTGCAATTACTTAATTAAACAACTTCAGTTTCTATTAAATATTTCAGATTGTCTCAATCAAGACTCTGAGGGGTGTGAATAAGTAGGAATTAGCTTGGTCACTGTTGTGCTAAAGGAAGGGGTAGTGAGTTTTGATCTTACATATGTGAATTAAAGGGACTTTTAATCCTGCAAAGGAGAAGAGCGCCATATATTGAGCTGCCTTCCAGGCTTACTATGATGTTATCCCCTGTGCATCAGGACTGCACAGGCCACAGATTCATAGGTGCAAATGACATATGGTGTTATCTTGGCCAACAAAAGATTTTTCCTCTTCAGTGTTTTTCCTGTGCTTTGTTCACCTTTTGCAGTGCTCCTCCAGAGTCTTCTGTTTGTTTTAGTAGACTTCACCCATGCCAGCTTTTCATTACACTCTCTCCCACAGACTAATTTGTTGCCCAGAGCAATAGCCTCAACAAGTCTGGGGACTGAAAAGATCTAAAATTACATCCCTGCAGAGAAACTGCCTTTGTTCTTTCCAAGAGAAATGAAATATAAACATGTCTTTGCCAGAAACAAAAGAGCCTGTCCCACAGAGAAATGACAGTATGACAGTGCTCTGTCCCTCTCCAAGGGAGCATAAGAGGACTGTATGCAGCTCCAGACTGTGCCTTGTTCTTTGCTCCCTCACTGGGCACTGAAGGGAGCATGGGACCCAGGTGACCATTACCCTCATACCTTCACAACATCAAGCAGGAAGCACTGCTGCCATTTGGAAGTTTGGGTTCATTTAGATTTCTTCATTCTTTACATTTCTGATTTCAGATCCCAAGCTTTCCCTAGCATGGATTTCTTTATTACAGTGATGTGTACCCAGGCTGGTGGACTGCACAAGCTGCTCTTCTGCATGGCAAATAACCATGATGTGAGAACCATTCATTTTCCACACAAAGTTTCTGCCGTAAAAGCTAGTTTTCAGCAGCTTGGCAGGAGAAGGAAAAGGATGGCACAAGGGTGAGACTGGCCTGTTTTTTTCATCTGGCTTGAGAGCTACCTCTCAGAATACCTGCAGTTTTTTGACAGGAAATACGTGAGAAGCCAAAAGCCCTCCCAGAGCTCTGGGAACCATGGCTGAAAAGCACCAGTGTACATCGTCATGGTCACTGGAGTCACCTGCTGCCATTTCAGCACCTTGCACGGGGTGGGCTGTGTAACATGGCACTGGCCTCATGCAATGCTGCAGCTTTGCAGCATGGCCACAGAATCTTCCAGAGCCTGGTGTGGGGTAACATGGTGAGTTGGTCTGCTCTGTGTGTGATCGTAATGGGAAGCAGAGCTGGGCAGGACCTGGCTCATGGCAGCAGTTTTTGTCTGTGCCACATAGTGGGGCAGCAAGCAGGGATGGGCACTTGGCAGGCCCCAGAGGCACTGTGAGTGAGAGGTAGCTAACAGGGCTGGGGTTTGTAATGTGCACATTTTCCCCAGCAGTGGTAATCAGGCATACCCCCGGAGAGAGGTTGTTTGCCTCCTAAATATGCAGGTTTAATATTCTGAGTGTGTTTGTTGCAGTAGAGCTGATGCACTAGAAGATTATTCAGTGCCGAAGACACTTGCAGGGCCATTGCAGACTTTTATGACTCTAATTTGCACTAATCTGTGGTTTAACTAAAAAATACCAAATCTCTTGAATTGGACTGTTCTAATACTAAGGTACTGTGGCTAAACTCACTTCTGATGTTGCTGACTTTGCTTCCTTCATTTTGCCAATGCAGTGACTTTCGTCTGCATCAAAGCAATTTAGCACTTCTGTTTTAGAGTCAAGAAACTGGCTTGGTTTTACATTTGGACCAGTAACTGACCCATGCATGAGAGTAAGCCCAGGCCTCTCTTGCTGATCAACAGCGTGGTGCCTGTGATTAGTTCCTCAGTTTGCAGTGGTTATGGACTGAGTGGAGCAGTGGTGCTAAAACATGTGCAAATCTGAGAGGCTTCTCCACATAAGAACTTGGGTGGCAACGTGCAGAGGGAGTACTGTGGTCCAGTGGCACTGCTCTGGTCAGTGCCTAAGCAGTAGGTTTTGATCCTAGCTTGGTAATATTGCAGGTGATTTAGTATTCTTTTGTCGTGTCCAGAAGCACCACCACCTGGACTTTGCTCTTCTGGTTGCTTTGAAGGAATTAGGAATGTGTTGCTGATGCTCAGGAAGCAGTGCATTTCAAATGAAAACAAACAAGGGTTGGGTGCCACCTCCAGTTTCCCTCTCCACTCCCAGGTTTCCACATAATATCTGACAGTTCAATCTACGTAGAAAAAGCAGGTTTCTCTGTCTAAAGTGAGTGAACAGTTGTGAATGTCTGTTATGTTTCCTGGAAAATACCAGTGTGATTGCTTTCTTAAAAGTTACCTTCCTGGAAGCTCACCTTGTTAGAAGAGTATGGCTGCCACACAGTGGAGATACAGTCAGGTGATGGCAAATCGAAAAATCATTTGGCTTTATTGCTTTACTTCTGCAGTCTCCAGCTGATTCCAGGTTAGTTATTCCTGCTGTTATTGATTGATGCACATTAGAAAATAAGGGAGAACCTTAACTAATCTGTGCAAGGGACGGCTCTAGTACAAATTAAAAATTACCATGTTTTGCATAGTCTTTAGAGAACTTCTGAGGAACTGTCAGTTTGGGTGTTAGCCTTTGCTTAGAATAGGGTCATACTACCATTATTTCAGGCTGTGACTTTGTGAGTGTGGCTCCTTTTCTAGAGATTTTTTTGTTTTCTAAAGGGGTTCAAAATCAAATGAAGTGGTAAAGTCCTTTCATGGAGATATGAAAAGGCTCAGAGACTGATGCCACATGGACTGACTTCCAGCCTTTTTTCTTCTGTAGGCACATTCTCCCTGGTACCCCTATGTGCTAACTGTGATCAGAAAAGGTCTTGAGTCAGAACACGTCTTTGTTGCTTTATTGCTACCTCTCCTTGTCTTGGGAGCTAACAGTTGTACAAGTTTGAGGCATAGCACTTACCAAGTCCGTTCATTTTGACACTGGCCCTAGCCTTTAATGCAGGCCTGTGGAGGTGTGCTGAGATGTGAGCTGAAATGCTGACAAATAGACTTTTTTTTGGCTTATGCTTGGACTTTGTAGAAGACAAAGCAGTACAAAAATACAGGATGCCAGGCTTAGTTGTGACATAATCCTTCTCAAACTGGCAGGTTTCCTGTTGTCAAATTCCCTGTCAATTTTCATTATTGTTTCAGGGAGGGGAAATACTGGAACAGGACAATGTGTTTTTGTGAACTAAAAGTGTCTTAGCAAATCTTGTGGGATTTGATTTGAAGTTCTGATGAGGAGGGAGGAGTTATTATCTCCCACGGAGTGAAGGAAAATACCTGTTAAAACCTCCATGATACATTAGGTGATTTATACTTTGGAGATTCATTGGATTTATACCTTTGTTTGCTCATCACCCATGATTCTACAGGTACAAAGTAATTCTGGTTAAGTGTAGGTTTGCTTCTGCGGGGAACACCAGCAAATTTGAGGAAGAGTTTTACTAGCTATGTATAAGTCTAGAACATTTGGCGGAAAACTAGTACCTTTTGCTATGTCAAGATAAGGAGAGATTGAAATGAAATGAAACACTGCATCTAGTTTCAGGGTAAAGCAAAGGATGTAAGAATATCTTTGTACAATCTGGGAGTACCTGAAGACTTTAGCATGCTAAACTGCTGTCTAGTGGCCATGGCATCCTGGTAATTCTTATACGCACTGCTGCTGCAACAAAAGTTGTTTATTTTTCTGATGGTACCATTTTACAATTACTTTTTCACACTGTACAGGCATTTCTTTTTTTCTTTATTTGAAAGAAGAGACAATTTCTTGAAGTATTCTTGAGAGAGGCTAAACAAGCAGTAAAAGCCTGCTCTCTGCTTCCATCTGTCTAATTACAGTCAGATCTCTAATGACTGGTACCATGGGATGTAGTAATTCTTGTTTGGGTTCTGATCTCATGCTTTTTATGACCTACTGTAGCCCCGAAGTAGCACAGACACATAAATTAAAGGATGTGCTGTGAATTCATTCAGACTTTGTCACTGAGTTCTCTAATGATGGAAGTTCCTGATGTGAGCTATTGCTCTGTTAGCAATGACAGTACTGATCTTTGGTAATCTCTTAAGTGTTATTCTTCAGAGCAAACAGTTCTTAATCTAGCAGGATGGTTTACAGTCTCACTGGGGCTTGCAGTTACTGTGCACATTGTTTGGGCAACTGAGACTTGATTTTGATCAACTGATGCTCTAGGGGTCTTTGGCTTGACCTCAAAGGTGAGCTAAAATGTTAAAATGTGTATTTTTGTTAATAAATTGCTAGCTATGAGATCAGACCTATTTATGGACACAATGCCTATGAAGTCAGGAAGCCTGTATGCAGTTCTGAAGGAAAATGTCACTAATGGAGACAAAAAGAGGGATATTAAGTTTATGTGGAGTATGCCATTTTTTTTTCAAATGATGTTACCACTTGCCTTTGTTGCAGGAGGAGAGGGTTTGCCTCTGAAGGGAGCTGTTACTGACATTCACTTCCCTGGTGACGATCTCTTAGGAAATGTGACTAATGCGGTTTTGAGAATTCAACACCACAAACTTTTCTTTTGGTCATTGGCCAGACCACGGTATGTGGTGACTGTTCAGCACCCATACAGAACTGCACTGTGATACCTGACTTTGGCAAGTGAAACCTCTCTGGTCTTTGCAGAGAGTTTCCTTTGTTGCTTGTAAACTTGTATGGGTCCTGTGGAATGGCTAACTTGTGTCAGGACTAATCTGTGCACTTCCTTCTTCAGATCTTGGCTTTGTTACAGAATCCGCTTTTTTCTGAAGGAGGCTTTTGTGCACAATATCAGGTGGGGAGAAGACCAAGAGGGATCACTTGGGCAGTATCTTAAATTAATGCTTCTCCCTACCAGGTGGGAGCTCCTGATTCTCTCGATAATTTCTTTGCTATTAATAAAATTTCTGTTCAATTCTTGTACATATTTCAGAAGCCATAATGACAGTAAACCCCTCTCCCCCATTATTAATCTAATAAAATGCAAAGCAGGCTAACAAAACTTGGTGGAATTGCAAATAAGCAGTTTTATAGGGTATCCAAATAAAACTTGTGACAACTGACTTTTCTGTTTCTTCCTTATAAAAATGGCAATGGAACAAGTTCCAGCTTGTTTGAACTTCTAGTCCTGCCATTTATTATTAATGTGATGTGTCTGGCCACAGTGTGCCAAAGGCAGCAATGTGCATTCCTGAGAATATGGACCTTAAGTGCCTTAAGTACTAAAGATCTTAATTTTTACCATTTTGTTCCTTGGTGGTTTGTTTTTGGAATTTTAGGGTTTTTTGTTTGTTTGTTTTTTGTTGTTGTTGGTTGTTGTTGTTTTTGTTTTTAGATTATTCTAATAGATATTTTTACCTTACGTTCACAGGAAAAACAGACCATTTAAAAACCTTTTCCTGTAAAACATGCTTTTTTAGTGGCAGTTCTAAACCTTTCATTTGACTATTTAAAGGTAAATAAGCCAAAATCTTCAAAGTGTTTCATCCTTATCAAGATTTTAAATCTCTCCTTCATCGTTTATTGTATTGCAGATACAGTTATAGTCAAAATAGAAAAGTAGTTGTCTTTTATTGCTTGTTTCTTATTTGGCTTATTCCATAAAATATTTGAGTTAAAAAGCTTTCAGGATACTTAGAGAAGGCTTGGGACTCTAAGCATGTTGGGACTGAAACCTACTGGCAGAGGGAATACCTAGAAGTCTTTGCTGCAGTCTGCCAAAGCAGCATTGCCAGGGTTGGAGCTGTTCATTAGCCAAAATGTTCCTGCCTCTGTTCTATGGCTGTGGCACCTCATCTTGCAGTTGTGCTGCTGTTTCTGCGATCAGACTTCCAGTATGGGAATTCTCCTATAAGAGGGTTTGAAGAAACCTCTATCCTTCTAAAACTTGCCAGGAGATCAGACAGACTGGGGCTAGGAATTTTCAAGATTCAACTTTTTTCTCTGAGTTGGTTATTTTTTCCACTTCCCTGCTTACATTAGCCTGCCATACCCTTTGCACTTACGGTGCAGCATAGGATTCAATTTATTTTCTTGGATTGCTCTCTCACTAAAGTGTAACCTTTGCTGCCCTGTAACATACAGGTCTCATACTTGGGTGAGTGACTTTTATCGAGTCACTGGGGAGAAGGATGCATGTCAAGCAGCTCCCTCCATGCAGAAAACCACTGTCATTAATGCTGACAAGGCATTGTAACAGGGTGAGACACAGAGATAAACTTCGCACTTCACTGTGAAAACTGACTTCTACTATTCAGCCTTAGGTCAGAGTACAGATTAGTGACGGAGTACAAGCTTTTACTGTTTTGCACCATTTCCTTGCAAGCACAGATCTAAAGAAGTCAGGTTGCAGAATTCTGTCTATTTTGGTGTCCCATGACACGGGTGAATCCATGGTAGTGAGTTAGACCAATCTTTTTCTCCAAGTCAGGTGGTCAGGAACATCATGTTTTTAAAAGATCCTTCTGCTGACAGTTTGATACTTAAAGTTGGGGATCAGACTTTGCAGGGTGTTATGGTAGCCACAGCTTGGAATGCTATTTTGATTGCCTATTTATTTGATTATTTTTAAGCCGATTTAAAAGCCTTACCCATCTCTGTTTTCTCTGCTTGTAGATCAGAAGACATTTTTTGTAAAACTGAAGGGGTTCAGGAGTGTATTCTTGGACTGGAAATCACTGGATGTAGACTTTGTCGCTTTATTTTTCTGTGAAGTGTTTGCTGTGCCGGTGATATAACCATGGTCCATTTTGAAAGGGCCATCCCTGAGGTTTTGAGTATTTGCAACTCTCTAAATACTGTATCAATATGAACAGAAATGATTGTGCTGATCCTTTGGCACTTCCTGGGATTATCCCATTGATTTAAATGGCACTTTTGGTTAGAAATGAGTTTGTATGACCAGGTCCTTAACTTCTAAGCTTGGCTGTGCAGATATTCTTGGACTGTACTTTTATAATAGTTCTACATAAGCTGAAATGCTTTAAGCATTTATAAGCCTTTAAAATGATCTTGCTAAGCTGTTTCTGCTACAGAAGACATGACCTTTCTGGTTGCTCATAAACCCCTTGGAGATGTGTTAGCATGCTGTTGGCAGGCTGAACATAGTCTTTGGGAGTATTATATTAGACCAGCAGTGTAATCCATCTAAGGGCTTACTGCCATACTGGTTCAATACTGGCTATATTCATAAAGAGAATACAGGGCGGGGACTGAAACATGACTCTTTGCTACAGAATCATGATTTGTGGTTTCATCTTTGCATTATCTAGTTTACGGATCTTGAGTTTTAAACAGCAGGCTGAAGAAGACTGTGCAAGGGCTGAAGACAGCCATCCTTTCTTTGTCTCAAAATAGTACTTTGTTCAGAAGAAAAAGCTGAGATATGTGAAGTGGGTTATTGCTGTTCAGTGATTCCTGTGCACTCTTTCAGACTTCCTGTGCATCATATTGAGGGTAGTGTTTTACCTTTGGTTGTGAGACAGTAGGAATGAAGTGATTTGGAAAGTTTATTGTAATGAGCCAAACAGCTGTTCTGAATATTCTTCTGTCTGTAATACAGTTCTAAAACCTGGACTACATTTGGCAGAATTCTCTAAGTAGATCAGAGTTTTATGTTGGGCTAACATCTATATGCTGTTCAGGAGTTATTTAACCAAGGATAGCATGTCTCTCAGCACATTATTAACATGTTATGCACCTCAGCTACTTTAAAGAGTGCACTTGTGTTGGTTTTGGCTGGGGTAGAGTTAATGTTCTTCCCAGTGGCTATATGGGGCTACGTTTTGGATTTGTGCTGAACACAGAGATGATTATAATATAAAGATGTTTTTGTCATTGCTGAGCAGGGCTTACACAGAATCTGCTTTTCATCCTGCTGCATTGACAAGGAAGTTGGGGGTGCATGGGAAGTTGGGAAGGGACACAGCCAGGACAGGTGACCCAAACTGCCCAAAGGGATATTCCAGACCATATGACATCATGCTCAGTATATAAAGTGGAAGGAAGAAGGAGGGATGGGGGGCAGCGTTTGGAGTGATAGTGTTTGTCTTCCTGTGTAACCATTACGTGCGATAGGGCCCTTCTCTCCTGAAGATCGCTGAACACCTGCAGGCCCATAGGAAGCAGTGAATTAATTCCCTGTTTTGTTTTACTTATGTGTGTGGCTTTTGCTTTCCCTATTAAACTGCCTTTATCTCAACCCATGAGTTTTCTAGCTTTTACCTTGCCCATTCTCTCCCTGATCCCACTAGTGGGGGAGTGAGTGACAGGCTGTGTGGGGCTTGGTTGCCAGCTGGGGCTATATCATGACAGTACTGTTAAGAAATTGGTATGTGACAGAAAATGGCTTTTTATTTTTTGTTACGTTACTTGACACTAAGGTGTTAGCAAAGTCCAAGAGCACATCAGAGCAGCTTTGCTCTTGCTAGGTTACAGATGCTGTCACTTGCTGGGTTCTTTCAGTGCAGTGTATTGTTTGAATACATGTGGCACTCAGTAAGAAATGAGTATTGGTACTCAAAAACTATTCAGAGGTTAGGAAGGGCCTCTCTTTTTGTAGGGAACTGCAAAATTCTGAGTTGGAGATAACATCTTTGGCATCAGTGCCCTGCTTTGATTGATAAAAGGTATGTGCTGCTTTGGAGATGGAGATCAAGTCTGTAAAGGATATGGCCTATTAAAAACCTTACAGTATTGTAAGTATCATTTGTTTAACTTGAAATGTGGCCTGTTTAGGACTAGGCAGTCTCATAAAAAGCAGTTGTTCATTATATCTTAGTGTGTATGATTCTGAATGGAGGGGACCCATACATGTCACCATCATCATCCCATTCCACTCGAGCACAAACCCTGTTGGATGCAATCAGGGGCAGGGAATAGGATAAAATCCTTTCCTTCTCAGTGAATTAGTCCAGTGGCAGTGGCCTGCACTGCAGCTGTGTCATTGCAGCTGGTTTCTTTTCAGCTACTGGGACTGGAATTTTTTTGTCTTCTCATGGAACACATCTGAATGTTTTCATGCATATCTTTCTAGAGAGAATGCATGTTTGGAAAGGAAATTTAACATGAAAATAGTTGTCAGAAACTGAATTTAAATTTTATGTATTTTGCAAACTAACTTTTGTGATACAGTGCACAGTAAGCAATTAAAGTTGCTCATTGTCTGTAAACAGGACTAGGATTTTGTTTCCTACTGCATACGATTTTTATGAAGCTGCATATGTGAAAAGAATATTAAGATCCTAGATGCATATTTTTATTAAGTGTATACTTCATTTTCCATACAAATGGGCACTAAAATAATTATTAAGTAGAATAATTGTCTTGCAAAAAGCATGAGAAATGTGAAAGTGAGGTGCTCAGATACTCTTAGAATAAAATAGGGACATAAGTAATTTTGGAATTAAGGTAAAGCTTCTTTGCATGGTAATTGATTCTTTTTGTTCTGAAATGATCATTCCTGTCGCACCTGAAATCTATTCAGGTGTTGTATGTGAAATAGTGTGGATCAAAGTACAGCCAGCTATTGTTTACCTCACTGTGAACTCTGCAGTCAAAAGCTGCCTTTCTGGTACTACATCTAAAACAGCTCTCAGAAAAGCACATGCTGCTAAGACCAGTGCTTATCTCAGGAGATTCAGCTTTTTCTCATCTCCTGTCAGTCTTCACTTTTTCTGTTTAAATGTTATCTGCTGCTGAGTGTTCTCATTTTCAAACTAGGGAACATGAGTCTCTCTCCACTGAGCAAATTCCTTAGTAGTAGACCTGCTTAGAAGCTTTTTAGATGGAAATCAGAGGGGGATTTGTGTTCATGTGTTTAGGACTCCTGTAGTCTGAACAGAATGTGACAGCAGTCTCTGCAACAGAAAATCACAATTACTGTTGCAGTCTCCTGAGAAATGAGAAATCCAGGGTAGTGCCTGCTTTTCTAGATTCCAACTAGAATCTTAATTTGAATCTACTAAAAAAGAGGATCATGTTCCTGAAGTCATAGTGGTCTGGTACCAGTGCCATTGCTGCTGAGACTCCACAGAGCCTTAGATGGAGGCACCAGGTAGTCTGTCAGTGTTGCCTGGGTTGCCTTTGGTGTGTGCATGTACAGAAGACTGGGAGATGGGGTACTAGCAGCCAGACACTAGGTGCCAGCATCTATGATTTGGTGCTCACAGAAACAAACACTGACATAGACCAGAAAGGACAGGAAAAGCATCATGTACTGAAACAAGAGTCTTTATTTCAGTGCAGTACAAAGAAATGGGAGTTATTTGATTTGAATGAAAGTGTCAAAACTAAAAAATGAAGCAGATAAAATACATTTGTGTAGTATTATGGATCCTTGGATATCAAAGCACTGAAAAATGATAGCTATGATGCTGCAGCATTAAAATAATATTTACATAGTGTTAAACTAAGCATCACTACCTTGATTTAGTGTTATATCATTGGTAATGTAGTTTCCAGCAGTATCAGATATTACCACTGACAATGCTGTCTTGGCCGTAAGTCTTTCAGTCAGTGATTGCCTTATGTTTAAAATGCATTGGTACAGAAGCAACACTCTGTACCAAACCAGCTCTCCAAAACCTCAGCAAGATCAGTAAGCCTCTTTTTTTTTTTTCTTTTTTTCCTCAAAAGAATGAATTTGATCAAATTTTTGTTAATTACACTGAACTTTGGTTACCTGTAACTCTGTAAACAGTGGGCCCAGTTCACAATCGAGTAACATGAACTCATCATATTAAGGTCATGAGAAAGAAAAAAATACGATTGCTACATTGTCATCCTGCAGCACCAAACACAATTCTTTTTCAAGAATGGTCTTTGTCAATTACAACAGTGTTTTTCAGATTGAATCAGGACAGGTCATCGGTTTTCCTAATAAATGCAGATGACTTACATTTTCAAAGGCATCAAAACATACTGACATAGTGGTTTGCAGCAGGGTCAATAGCCCCATTTACAGACTCAGGTGTTTGTTTTTTCTTTAAATAAATAAACATTAATTACACAGGTATTGCTGTGAACCAAGCCCATTGTCTAAAGGAAGCACATTTCTTGCCAAATTAAGTCCTTACATAAGAACATGTTTTTATAATGGATTTGAATAGCTGCTGTGTAAATTATTAAAATCATGTGTCTTCCTGCTTGCACTTTGTACCAACACAAAAAAAAATGAATAAACATGCAGTAAAATGTAGCAACGTTTAGAAAATAATGTGTAAAAAAACCATTCAGTATCTTATATTAAAGCATTTACACTGCATAGGCATTCATATAAGGATATAGTATAATAAAACTTATCAAATATACAAGCATGCAGCAGTTGCCTTATATTCACAGTTCTAGAAATGACCACACATTGATTTCCTCAAATATAAATTGGATTATCCAAAATAGATTTTGCAGCCACTCTCCTTTGCAGTGGCAAACTATGTTCTCATGTGCATTGCAGATACTGACCTATATAACAGGCCTAAGCTATGCTGCTGTATTGTACATATCTGTGATAAATACTGTGTTTTGGAATAGGAAGGATAATGAGAAGTTATCCATACTTCTCATAGCAGAACTTGGAGACTACACAGTGCTTGAATTGAACAAAATATATAAGCATATTAATTGTATTCTCCTTAGAGAGTAACACTGTAACCTTGCCACGTATCTAGCTACTGCATAAGCTGGCCATGCAGTTTTCAAAATAAGTTTAGACAGATTTTTCTATTTGATAGTTATTCCATCAGAAGAGGTATAGTAGTAAACTTATATAGTACATACCCTTTTTGCTCTGCAAACTTTATAAAGTACTCCTACATTTAGATTGTGTAGGGAAATACAATGCAGAGATTTAAAACATGTTTGCAGAGAGATCTTCTTTCTTCATTTGCTCTCTTGAAGGTGATGGTGTTATATACGATGGTGAGCTTGGACCATTTTAACAATCACAAGATGACAGTACCCAGATTAGACCCCCCTCCGTGGCCAGATGCCACCTGGAGGATAAAGTTGAGGTTATGCGGCTTGAAGTTGTCTGTGGTTTTGACTTGCTTGTTATTGCCTAGCTTGGCAGGTTAACCTGGCATGTGACTCCAGGACAACAGCAAACAAAATACCTGGAGGCAAGGCTTGTGCTAGTTGTGCAAGGTTTGCAAAACTGAGCTCCAACATCCTGATACAGGTTTTGGATGTGCCAACGTGAAACTGGATTGAGGAGTATGACCCTTTCCCCATCCAGGTATTTTTCCAGTAGTGCCTGCATTCTGCTTTTGCCCTGACTTCCCTTGTCTTCATACACAGTAATTTTTGTGTCTTTAAACACCATGTGCATGTACTTCGTTCTTCTGAGCACTTCAGGTAAAGTTAGTGGAAGTAACCTTGTAGGATGTTACAGCACCAACGATGCAAGCTGCAGGGATTCATCCCTGTGTACAAAGCAGCAAAGGATTCAGAAACAGCATGTATGAAATTGCTTGAAAAGTAAGATGAGGAAGAGGTGGCAGAAACATTTGTTAATGGAAAAGTGGAGCATGGAAAAGGAAGAGAGAATTGGGGCAGTGGTCACTGTTCTCTCTGCTAAAAAAAAAAAAAAAAAAGGAATGTTTAATTCAGAGAGAAACATTTCCCTTTGTTTTTCAAACAAGTAAGCTCTGTCACCCATGCAATGTGGGAATGAAAAGGTGAGTAGATGGCTTTGGTGTGTGCTATCAGGAATGGTGACATTGATGTACTGCTGTGCTGCAGCCAGGATTTCACTGTTGTAACTCATTATTCTGAGTTGCTTTGTGTGCATATTCCTATTTTCTAGTAAAGGATATGTAGCCCTTTCTAGAAAGCTGGACTATTTCCTGTCAGTCTTATTTAAGAGTAGGACAGCAGTGGAACAAGTCATTGTGCTACAGATATTCGAAGCTCTCCTGGTATAGATACTCATTTTCCCTTTGAGGATGTGTCTCTGTATGTACACGTGTGAGGAGCCTCAACTCTGTATTTGAAATCTGATACAAGGACATTTGGAATCTGAGATGGATATGGGGGCATCTGAACACTTTTATTGTATCAACTAGCACTTGGAAAATGGGTTTACAGTTTTAGTTGGCTTACTTGCCACCACAGATGTTGCTTTTCTGTCTTGCTCCAGATTTGTTCACTAAGATCTCTGTGGTGACACTTGAAGACACAAATGCTGTGAGAAGTGACTGTTTTTTAATTATTATTTGGCAGTAAAGTCTGTATAAATACAAATAGATTCCCATTTTTTTGCCTACTTTTAAAGATGTATACATTGATAGATGGACATAAGACTTGGAATGCTGAAACACTTGTACAGCATATCAAAGCCAGTGGTTCACTGGTTCTTCACTGCATCTGTCATACTGAGAGCAGCAGTTTAGATGTGGGGACTGTCCACAAATGTAGCAGCATTTTGGTTTATAAATTTCAGTTTCATTAATCTGAGGTACTGCATTAGCCTTTTATTCTTTTTCCAATTCTCATTCATTTTTTAAATGATGACAAAAATGAGAATGCCTTGTGGTTTTGAGCCTGATCTCTTATGTAATTTCATATTTGTAGTAGGTTCTTTGATGAAGAAGGTTCTCAGTGAATGCCCCATTCATTTTTTATTTCCACAGGGAAAATTCTTATAATCTAGTTTAGAAATGTCTTTGAAGAATCTGGAGATTGTTAAGAACAGATGTCACAGCTGTGTTTAGTACAGTGAGAAGGAGGAAAAGGAGTTCTCATGAGAAGTCTGACAGTTTGCCACAAAGAAATTGGTGCTAAGCTGGGAGTCCCAAGTTCCCACAGGTACACACCACCTTATGTGAATTAATAGGTGATGGATGCATAAGATCTTAGCTACTTTTCAGAAACCTTATCAGCTCTATTTCTAGTTGAAACCTGACCTATTCCTTCAAAAGAGACAATATATTTTCTTTTTTCACCTGATTCTTCCATCTCTTACACCATGAAGAAATTAGTTCAATTCATAAAGACAAGGGGTGTTTGACCTCTTACCTTTTCATGCTATAGTTAGCCACACATTTCAGTAATTGCAAATCTAGTTGTGTGGTAAAGAATAGTTTACTCTAGAATAAAATTAGTTCAACAGAAGAGGTATTTATATCAACAGAAGAACCCCTTCCTCATTTAAAGCTTGCCAAGCATTCTCCCCACCTCCCATCTCTTTTTCCAGCTTTTGAGTATGTGTCTTTCCAGGTAAAAAATTATCTGAGGCACCTGGAATTGTGTGTTTGACCTCCTTTATTATACTTTTAGTATCTCAACAGATGAAGGATCTCTCATAGGGCAAATGCATGTTGAGCAGCCAGCAGTTTTCAGAAACAGCAGGTAGCTAAAAATACTTCCTTTTCTTTGCTCCTCAGGCAGTGACAAGTGTAAACCTGGACTGGGTTGCTGAAGAAGTAGGAGACAGTAAGAAGACAAGTTAGATGAGGAGAACAGCCCTCTGAACTTTAGAAAGATACAGCTGTCACTTCCACAAGCATCCTGCTTTTCTGTCAAGTTTCAAGAAAAATACTGAATACAGGTACAGTGTCATTTGAAGAAATATAAATAAGGAATACTTGTATAGTGATTTAAGATAATATTGTGGAGTAATTGAATATTGAGTGCATTGACTTGAAAATATTAGTTAGCAAGTCAGTCTATAAAATGTTGGTCCATGCACTTCCATTTGAAGAGCTTCTTATTTTATGTTTTATACGCTATCTTGCTTAAACATTGCTATGTATAATGGTACATGCCTTGAATCTTTAACAGAAAGATTCTTTCCACATTAAATTCCCCATTAAGTCCCTCAAAGTGACATTTGACAATAATTCTGGCTTCTGTCACTTATCAACTTTATCTAGTTATCACTTTTTGGGGGGATTCCTTTCCTCATTTGAGTGTGATTAGTGTAAAGTTTCATTGCCCTGACACTTGTGCTTAGTTCTCACCAGTTTAGTAGTTCAGAATGATACCTCTCTGATGACTATATTTGTACATTGAGAGAACATATACATATGCAAAGGCTGCATGTGATGTGAAATTTGCAGGTGTGTGCTGTGTTGTAAATCTTTGCTTATATTACACTAGAAAATTTTAATGTACAAGGAAGAGCCCCATTTCAAATAGTGCTTTACTACTTAGTACCTGCTACATAGAAATCATTGGGCTTTTATTCATGCTCCTTTCTTTCTGTTAAGTGTGCGTTGTCAAAGGTTCTCTCCTCAGTCTGAAAACAGTCATGGGAGTTCACTCATGTAAAGACCAGCAAGGCAGATGCATAAGAAATACAGGATTTTGCAAGGGAAAGGAACAAAATAAGAATGCAGCCCAGAGCTTTTAGACCAGCACCCAGTCCGTTAACTCAGGCTAATCTAAGTTAGTTTGCCTCTGGTTCTTTTTGCCCCTTCCTCTCTATCCTTACTACATTTTATTCTGCTGCAGGAGGGACGGACATCACTATGTGAATTGCAATGCCCACCATGTGTTCACACAACACCATCACAATACATGTAATTTGTATTGTTCACGTTTGTGGCCATACAACATAAAAGAACACAAAATAATCCTCTGGAATGCTGCAGTTGCCAATCATTTTATTGTATTTTATGTTCTTAAAGGGAAAATGATCGTGTTCTTTTTACAGGATTAAAAAGAACTATTGAGTCTTCCTGTAAAATTGCGGTGTAGAATTTGTTAGCTGACTCCATTACTATAGCAGAATAATTTGCAGCCAAAATTCAATTACACTCTTAAAATCTGATTTTAATTCAGAAAGAGGCTGCAGTAGCTTCATTTTTGTCCTACATGGTTTCTGAATTTTAGAAAAAACCTAACTTTAGCATGTTAATGCAGATGTATCGTATGGATATGGAATATAAATGTTTTTTCATGAAAACCAATTTTAAGTTACTGTGTTGAGCCATTCAGTATAGCTGAATTCTTCATTCAGATTCTCTGTAAATTCTGATCACAAGACAATTCAAACACACCATTCTCACAGGCTTTTTTTCTAAAGCCCCTTGCAGGACTACTCTAAACAGGAGGTGCAATAGAAAGCTCCACTTTATTATAAGAGTGGAGTTTATCTATTGACTTCAGCATCCACAGAGTGTAAAGCACATGAGTTCTTCTTGTCTAAACTATTTTGAACGAGGTCTCTTTTACATGCTAGTTTGGCAAGCTTCTAAGGCATTTGTGCAAAGTGATGATGCAAGAGCAACCTGATTCAATACTGAGAGATTCATAAATAACATCCAGCAGTAATTAAAGTCAAAAACTACAGCTCAGAAAAGCAATCATCCTACAGAATCAGTTGAGCTACTATACCCTGCAGTGTTAAAAGTGGAGTATGTTTACTGGTGCCTTTAACTCAGGAGGCATCATTGTGAATTTCAAACATACCAAGGATTCATTCTGGTTTTTTTACATAGATTGCATTGGAACAACAGTGACTAAAAACTCTATGAATGTATTAGATATATATATATAGATATGTAGAGAAAGGGTAAGAGTGGAAGGAAAACACAGTACCAGAAATTACCACCTGGCAATATAGTACACATTTAGTCAATATTTTCGTATTAAAATGAAGAGCTAATTTTGAAGACCAGAATGGTTTTAAGATAACCTAGCGCACTCTGTAAGGTCATTCTCAGGAGTGAAGTGCGTGATGATGCAAAATAGGGATATTTAGAACTGGAATAGCCAGCTGATGTCTTTACCATCTTGATAAGAAAGCCTACACTATTTTCAGCAATTATTACACACTAAAGTCACAAAAAAACCCCCATAAATTCTTTGTTGGGATTTCTCCTTAGATTAGGGTTAAATGGCAGGTAACACAGAGCTTAGTTGTTCAGTTTTTACATAAGCAAATGTCAACAAAGTAGCAGAATTTAGGTAGCTAGTAATATAGCAAATAATAAGTAGGCCTTAAAAGTAGCATTCTGAGGCTTTTTGACTTATTTTTCAAGTTCTCCTTGGAATCACCAGCAGAGCCTGAATTTACTGGTAGGAACACCTGGCCCTATATTGTGTAAAACTTAAATCTATTCCTGCTAGGATACAGCTACAGCCATTGTGCTATGGCACATAATCCATGCCTTTTTGGTCTTCGAAGAGGAGAGTAGTTGTAGATACTAGTTCATGCTTCAGGAACCAAAAAGCAGTAGCTGGCCCAAAGCAACTTGAGACTTAACATGCAAAGTAAAGTAGCTACTACTGCTAAAGTAGTACATGCATCTGTAAAGTAGCCACTATGTGACATTTGTACTTCAACCTGTGCTTACAGGAATCTCTGTGGTTATGGTTTTGATGTCAGTCAGGTGTTGGGGGAATTCAGATTTTAATTTTACACCTTGGCAGGACAGAGTAATTCAACTCTGTTGTAGGCCAGCTGATAATAAAGCCAGGAATAATTTATGAAATTCAGTACTAGAAGTGGGATTGAATAAAAATGCTCTGGTTTAGATGTGCTTGTGGTTTGGACCAACATCTCACAGTCAGTTTTTGTCTTTTTGTGACTCTAGTTTTAGGTAATAAACATCACAATATGTAGTCTTTTTACTTAGGAAGTTCAGTATGCCTCAGCACTAGATACAAGATCTTTAGCAGGACTTCATGTGAGGAACAGTTAAACAAAAGCTTGTATGAATAAGGCACTAGTAAATGTTTGCAGCAAACAACAATTACAGTCTATATTCTTCAAGAATAAAACCGTTCTGCTTAGGAAATGCCTTTAATATGACAGAGTTACCAATGCCAGTTAGAAGGGGACTAGAGAAAGTGCATCCTTTGGATTATGCCTGTGAGGTCTGAGAAACCACTGAATGCAAATCTCCATCAAGTTAGGAAATTGCCTGTGCAATGGTGATACTCAGGAGAGCTGAAGCAAGAAGAAACTAGTTTAGATTCTGATCCCTGCTAAACTAGTGTGAAATCACTGTAATGGATTTGCTCCAGATTTATTACAGTGGTAGAAGGATCTGAAGCTAGAATCGAGGCTCTTGTGGCAAATCTAGTTAAGCAGTAACAGCACTGACCCAAACCAAATAATTGGCTATAATCCCCTTAAACAGTTTCAAAACAGAATCGGATCTTTTAAATTTCCTATTTGCTGAAGTCCAAGGATGCACTTTGTCTTTTGACTAATGTAATAGACCAAAACTTTCTGTACTGCTTTGGAGCTGATGCCATTCTAAACAGTTACTAAAGTATCAATCTGTATTTTATACCAAATGAAATTTGAGTCTGCCAGTCTGTTTGTAGGATGGCTGATGGGTATTTCACATTAAAAGTTGTTCAAAACCACCCAAACTCTTCCATTCATAAAACCAAAACATGCTACTACTTTTATGTATCATCTCTTTGAGGGAAGTCATTGAAGCACCAAGAATTTGTTTATCAAGCCAATAAGAATGCATTTGTAAACTAATGGATCTTATTAGTGTTCATGATTGTATTTCCCTAAGATCAATCCAGAAAAACTACTGTATCTGAACCATTCATTTGGTATATGAAATCAATCAGTGGTAACTCCACAGTCTGATTTTATCACTAAATCCTGCTGTAAACATACAGCTTAGGTTTATCATCTGATAAATTTCTGTTCCACTCAAATCCTCCATTATTTATACAAGATGTCTTGTAGAAAACTTAGCACATTTCCAGTGTTCATAATGCAAGAGGGAAAAAAACCCTACACTGATTCATTCCTGTATATTATTGCCATTAGGTGCTACAATTAACAATTCCAGACAGTGGAGTTTTTTGTTTGCTTGAATTATTTTTTTGTATTATGCAAGGATGTTGTATTAAGCTTATCTGAAACTTTAAAATTACCCATCCATGGGCACCTCAGAAACTGTACAACTACCTCGAGCAGCTTTAAAAAAATGTGATGGGCTTTTTGTTTGTTTGGTTTGGGTTTTTTTAACCTTTGATTCATAAGACTAAATTTATTGGTGGTAATATTTGGCTGAAATTTTCACCATAAACTAATCTGGACTAATATTAACTCCTTAAACAAATAAAAAAACCCCAGAACAAGTAAGTTAACTGCTGAGGATCTCTCTCTCACACTTGCTATGCATACTCTAAGTTATATACAGAAAGAAGAAAATCCAGAAGTTTCTCTTCAAAAAGATCTTTCCTCATAGCAACTCAGAAAAACTTTTTTATTTTAAATGTTTGATTCCTATAAGAATTCCAGAATATACACTTTTCTATGTGTGTGTGAGACTATTACATGGCATGTGTTTATCAGAATACCAGAAAATGTTACTGTGTGATACAGCTGTGAAAAATATTTTCTGAAAAGTTGACAACTTTAAAAAATTTTTCTTTTCTCGTTATTTTCAGTAAGATGATGTAAATCTTTGCAATTGCAAAAGAAACAAACATTCTTTGTCAAAAGTGTGCCTTTTGAGGTCATAATTAGTTTTGTGGGGTGTCTCCAGATCACAATTCAAATTTGTGCATGTTATTAGAATTTCCTAAACTGTGCTCTCTGTAAAATAAATGTGAATTTTTTACCTTATAAGTGAAACCTATGTTTTGAAAATCAAGGCAGATTTTTAACTTCTTCTTAAGATTAAAATAATATGTGAGAACATGGTTGGTTTTCCTTCTCTTTTTGCCCACTGCTTTCAAACTGTGCCTTCAGTGGGTGAGAAAGAAAAGTTGTTATTTTGGAAAAGGTTCTGTGAATATTTAACAATATGCAGAATACAGTTTGCTTTTGTAGCTGCATTTCTTCAATGGAAGCAGAGGGACAGTAATGAAACTTTTATTTTGGAACTACAATATTGCATCTCCGAGTGGAGAAAAATCTATTGTCAAACATTTATGTGTATTTCTTTAAAGAGCAAATTCTCACATTTACAGAACTTCTCAGTTGCTTCTTGGTGCAACTGAGCTGTGATTGTAGAGGCACACTGTTGACATCAATTGAAACTGTGGCTTAAATGAAGGCATCCTTTTTCTGTCCATGTAGATGTATTTACCTATATGGATGACATTTTAACCAGAAAAAGCCACTTCACAATTTTATTTATTTATTTTTTTTTTTTTTAAGTAAAAGTTAGGAAATAAACCACTTTTGGGTGTAAAAATCAAACAAAATTTCTATATGATCATTAACAATAATTATTGCATGATTTTGCATAACCCTTGACCTTTCTAAAAAAGCAGTACTTGATTTTCAGATGTGCATTGGTTCGATAATGAGTCATCACAAATGCTGACTCACACTTGATAAATATTTAAGTTAGAGAAGAAATCTTTTTGAGATTACAAAAATGTCCTAGATCTTTGCTATTAATCCAGAGATTTTCATTGTTAGATGAAACGCATGTAATTGGAAATAACTTATGTTGAAAGGAATCCACATTACTCTGATACAAAATCCATTTATCTGAGAGGTTTTAGGGAATATGACAAATTGGATAAGGCCAATCCCAGTCCGTCAAAACCTTTTCATTCTTATAGGAGATGAATGAATTACCAGTCCTGTAACTCTAATGTATTTTAAGGCTAGTTAGAAGACATGGAATAGTGATACTCAAACAAAGAAGTATTTTCATGACTGGGTTATTATTTAAAGAGCATGATTTATATGGGTGAAAATTTGCTTATTCCTTTATATTTTCTTATTTAGTAAACCTACCATCTATTTGTATGTCAATTATAACTGATCTTAGAATGCCATTTCATAGCTTGAATCTTCATTTTGCCTCAAGGTTTGTTCTAGCCAGGTTGGCAATTAGGGATAAGTCCTAAAACAGAAACATTGACATATGCTGTTAAATTCAAATGCAGAACATTAACATGGAAGTGGAAATGACATTCAGTGTCAGAAGTAACAAATTTGAGTCTTAAATAATTCGATATAGAGAATATAGTTTAGACAGTTTGAATATGTGTGCTTTTTCCTAAAAACATCCCCCCCAACCAAACTTTTTTTTTTGCTTTTTCTTTTAAGTCTTTTGTCTGTAAATATGAAAGAAGGCTACACCCCAACGTAATTCTTCATTGCCATACTAAACAGTAAAATAGTCTTTCTAATTCACATTGCTCATGGCAGTCTTATTTGAAGTTCCTTTATTAAGTTTGTGATTAAAGCAGTTTGGGATTTTTGTTGGTTGTAAACTTTTGGCATAATGTGAATACCAGTCCCTTTCAAAAACAGCCTTGAGTTGCTTAATGATGCTTGTGCTGTTCCCCGCGTCTGCTTGGTTGATAACAAGGCCAGCTCCAGCATTCTGCGTAAAAGCATTTCCTACCCAATCAAAATTACCTACAAGTAAAAGCAGGAATATACAATGAGTTTCTAACATTAAAAACAAAGAACCAAACAAAAAAATTTAATCTCCCTAAAGGCAACCTGGCATGAAATACTATCAGTTCCCCCAGTGCAGAGACGGAAATAAGCTTTTTATGTTAACGGAAAAGAAAAAAAACTCCATTACAATACCTTGCATAGTGAAGGTCGTTTCTGGAAGTTTAACAGCTCTAAGCCTTCATAAGTGAAAACAGGTTCTTCTATTTATTCAAAACTAATTTGCTCTTCTTTTTGCATATATTGTATTATTACTCCATTTACTTTCCTCATCAGTCTTTTCAGTGGCAAGAATGAAATTTTCTGTTTGCTGCATAAGCAATTTAAAGTTCCGAACCAATAGACCTTTTACAGGTTACCCATTGATAGATACTATTTCAGGAAAGAAAAATAGGTTTTACTTTTTTATGCTAGTTATTACCACCTTTGTTGAAATCTAAGGTAAGAAATGAGCACTTCAAATCCTGGTGATAGCAAGGCAAAGAGGATAAGTGGACTAATGGATAACCAACTGTTGCAGTTAATTCTTTTTATTTCACTAGAACTGTAAGTATTTTAAATTATATACATAAAACACATGCAGTATTTTTGAGAAACGATGCTGTTACTAGAGATTATATTTTTAAATAGTATCTGAGCATACATAAAACATAAAGTATCTGAGACACATTTATACCCTTTTTTTCAGCATCATTTCAGCTACTTCAGCAGGAAATGCTAAGAATTCTAAAGTTGTCAAGGATGGTAAATTGAAGCTTCATTGTAAGGGACATTTTTTTCTATGATTTCAACTAAAAGATATATCAGGTCCTTAGCATGCATTTGTACTACTTTCACAGAGCTCTGATAATTTCTTTTTTTTATTTATGTGCAGCTAAGAATGCAAGAACAATGGGAAAGAAAAAACCCAACTTGGCTAAGAATCCATGCTGTGTAGACGAGTTCCAAGGTACTGAGATTTGATCTGTCTATGTGAAGGAATTTAAAATGGAGTGTAAAAATAATATTTAGGGGAGAGGCTCATAAAACCTTTGGGAGATGAAAGAGGAATGAACTGCAGTATTCAAAGTAAAAATAAGATTTGGATAGGTTAAGGTAGCGGGGCGGGGGGGGTGTGTGTATTCAGAGTGGACTTTAGTTGTGTCTCTACACAACTTGGGATGCCCCATTGCTGGTGTGTGTGTGGGTCATGCTTTTGGGTTGCAGCCTTTGCCCTCCCCCACTGCCTCTGCCATCATGGGCTGGGAGCCATTTGCAGTAAGTAAGATCCCTAAAGCATCAAGCTGCAGTATATCAGAATGCATGTTTTTTTCTCTTGGCTTTTTAAAATGTTATGAGTTGTTTTTTAATTCAATAATGGCTTTCTGATCCTGTAAGCTTATGTACAACTCAGGTATTTGAAAAGGTAGTTTTCAGCCTGCATTCAAGTGAGCATTTGACTGATAATGAATTTTTGCTAGGTGCCATGCAGCAACTTTACTTAAATATATTTTTAACCCAAAATACCAGTTAGATATGTATCTAATGTTACGAGGGTATCTGAAATGTCATTAGAGGAAATGGAATAAAACCTTGGAAGATGAGGATAGAAGGCATCTGTACAGGATTTACCAGGATTGACCACAGCTTCAGTAATAACATGGAACTGGAGAACAGTCCACCTTCATTGGATTGAAGAAACAAGAGAATATTCTAATAATCCAATTTATTCCTGCTTCATAAATAGTGTTTTAAAACACTGAAAGCAGAATGCTGGTCTTGAGAGACTGATTTATAGGGGAAGCAAAGTTTTAAATGGGAAGAGGCTCAAAGCTCAGTCTTCATCCAGGTTCCCAAAGAAATGAACTATTAACAAACATCAGCTGTAGATGGCTCATCTACACAGGGGTGTTATTTTGGGGGTTTGGATACTAACTAAAATTACTTGAGATGTGGTTACTTACCAATATATGCAGCTCCGTCAGTCACCATGTATTTGTTACGATTTAATTTGGGAAGGGAAGTGTTCTTCTGTTCTTTAAGAAAGCATGCACTCTCTTCCTCAAGGTCAAAGAATTTCTGCCATAAAATAGAATGGCGCACAGGTTAATGAGAATTGCTCTAGAAGAGAGAAAAAAATATGGTCTGTTCTCTAATCTCTACTGCAACTGAATTAGTGCTACAGAACAGCTTGAGTTTTTATAGCCAACCATTAATTTTAATAAAACACTGTACACTGTATTTCTTAGCAAATTCTCATAGGTCGTAATACTCTTGCCTTGGCATTCTCCACTATACAAAGTATATGGCTACTTCATGGTAAAAGAAATACTGTGCCAGGTAGTAAAGGCTGTGAAATGAACAACCTCCCCTATATTTGTATTCAGCATGGAGCCAAGAACTTTTCTTTGGCTTGTTTCCTCATTTGTCAAGGGCCATTGGGGTTTGAAGTCTGCTTCAGGATCCAGATTGGCAGGCACAGTAATTGCTGAGTTAATACCTCTACATCACACACTGCATAGTTTCCAACAGGAAACTTGCCAATTTCAGAAACTTATAAGCTTCTCAGGATTAAATATGATATGAAGAGATCAAATTTACCAGGCAACAAGAGGAAAATGCATGTATTTTACTATGGAGGGTGAAGCCTGAGCAAGATCGATCTCTCGCTCTCTCTCTCTTTCTCTCTTTTTTTCATTTTGGAACTCTATGCACTCCTTATCTGATCTGTACCAGACAAAAGTAAGATTTCCAATATGAATATAAGTAATGTTTTTTCAGCAAGAAAGCTAATAGCTAGACATAGATTCCAAAACCCTAAGCAGAGAATAAAATGATGACGGTAAAGGTAAATATTTACTGCATGACTGGAAAACTTTGGTTGAAGTGATAGTGAGATTCTCAGAACAAACCTAATTCACAATATATTACTGATGAAAGGAACTGGCTCTACATTGCATGTACTTCAGACATTGAAAAATATTATTAGAAAAAATCTACCTGAATAGTCCTTAGTCATTCTTGGGGATCTGTTTTCCATAATTCATCTTTTAAACCAGTGCTGGTTTTTATATAACCTTCAACAAATATTTTTAGGTTATAGAGATGTCTGTCAGAGTAATCTTACTATTTGGAAAACTCAACTGTCTAATACCAAACTTATTATGGCAATGTAGTGGTCTCTGCAGTGCACATCATCAGTTCGATTAACCCAAATACAAGTGTACACACAGCCTCAGTTTTACAAAGCCTTCTTTACCCAGCTGATAATGTAGGGAAGTTTCAAGCTTGTTTGCAGTGAACTTGTTTGGAGTGAATTGCAAAATATGTTGTTACCAATTAACAGGAACAGCAGCTTTAGGTTTTATGCCACTGGTTGCTTCAGAACTGCATATAACATTCATTCAGAAAATCTTCTTAGTCATTAGTCATGATCATTAATTTGGTTTTCCTTGGAGAACTCTGCTCTAAGTTCTGACCAAGTTTACCTGCAATTAGTACTACCAAACCTAATTAAAACGGTTCAGTTGTAGACCAAAATATAGAGTAGTGCAGAGGCTGCTGTTTATCTAACACTTTGTGCTGTGGACTCTGTCAGAATCTCTCTCTTCCCATTGGAAAATACATTTGGGTAAATTTTGTGTTGTCAGAGGTTGTACCAAAACTGCTTAGAAGGACTTGGTGTAAAATACCAAGACTAATCCAGACTCCTGCTGATTGCAGTGCTGAGGACAGTCTCTGTGCTTGGAATGACACACATACCCCCTACCTGCCATGATAGAAGTTTATTAGAGCTTGTTGAAAAATATTAGTTGTTTCGCATAATAAGTAAGTTTTAAATAAGTCACTTAGAATTATAATATGTTGTGATTTAATATGCTGTTTGCTTAGCATGCGTAGCTTAGCTAAGATCTGCTGAAGCCTTAGGACACAAGCTATGAACTTATACCTAGATACATGCTTTTGTCTGGAATAGAGTTAATTTTCTTAGTAATTTTCCTAGGAGCTGGTATAGTGCTGTGTTTTGGATTTAGCAGGAGTATAATGTTGATAACACTGACATTTTAGTTATTGCTAAGCAGTGCCAACTCTAAATCAAGGACTTTTCAGCTTACTGTGCTCTGCCAACTAAGCTAGTGCACAAGAAGTATAAACTAGAAGATAAGAAGGTTGCAGTCATCAGCAGAAGCTGTAGTTTCACAAGATAAGAAAAGTTAAAGCCTGCTTGCTAGGGCACAGAGAATCCAGTAAGGTGTTGGAAGATGCCAGACCAGAAGTCACCATTGGACCAAGAGGGGGATGCAAGGCACATAAACAGGTGCATAGACTGTAAGGGTGTAAAAGCCCAGAGACTCCTTTGTTCTGGGTCCCTCTCTGAAGGCACCCAGTTTGAGGTGTTCCCATTGCTGTACCACTTAATTATTAAATTATTCTTTCCTAGAATCAGATGTTTTGTGAAACTTTACTGTGGAAAACCTATGGCAAAGAAATTTGCTTAACATCACTGAAGCAGGTTTTTAGTGCATGACAAATAAATTCAGTATTTTTTCAGTGCCCAAATACTGGATAGCAGTTTTATGATTGACAGCTATCACCAACCTTTTTCCTTAAGGTCTCTGAATTTTGTATGTCACTCCATGCTTACTTACCTATACATGACACTGTACTCTTCCACAGCTTCATTTTTGTAATGAGTTCAAATACTAGCAATTCCAAAGATATTGTTTTGAATTTAAAAACAAGCACAGCAATGCAAACTGAGTGACTGCTTTATAAAGGTCATTTGAAAAAAAAAATCTATTTAAAAGTCTAGTATCTTTTCTTTAAATGAGATTTATATTGTATATTCACAGCTAACTCACCTGCATGGAGAAACCATACCTTTAATTACAGATTTTTAACATCAGTAATAACTACAGCATCACACTTTTTAAAATATTAGAACAAACCACCTTAGCAGCCATAAAGGAAAGTTTGCTGGATGATATGTTCTTCGACATCATCAAGACTGTAACTGTGTGACTGAGGAACTGCTCTACAAACATGCACCCACACTGAAAATACGTACTTGGCAAGCCAGAAATGCATGTGAATCTTTCTGAAGGGATCTTAAATTTTTGTATAAAGGCAGAAGAAAATGGTCATTTTTTTTCCTGGCATAACATAATTGGAATGGAGACAGCCAGCAGCCATAGCGTATCCATCAGGGATACTTGCAGTAACTCTTCACAGGATGTGGATGATACTGTGTGACTAATACTAACATCACAGGGAATAGTCTAAAACTGGCAAATGGGCAAATTATTCAATGCTAGGAAACAAAACAACAAGCTCTCTTCTTGCCAGTGTTATGAGACTTAGCAAAAAGTTACATACCTTGATGTAAAAATAGTCAAGCACAATAATAACATAAGTTTAGAGTTGTCAAATTGAGATAGACTGAGCAGATGTGCTGAATTCAGATATCAAATATTAGTGTTCTGTTTGTATAATAACTTTCTATGAGAGAATATTTCAGATTCAATCAGGAAAGTATATAAGGCTTGAAGATATAATGTATTCTCCAACAACAGCAGAGAAGGCATTAACTCCTTGAGACTATGGACACCAGTAGGTAAACTCATCTGCCCTCATAAACAGAGCACACAAATATGACTTAGATGAGCAAGTGAACCAGCATTGGCACTAAGCAGCACAGTGTAACATTCTCCAACACATGCCTTCAGCAGAAGTACTGTGTTAATAATACACCACCTACTACTAACATTTCATTCATCTTTTCCATTCTTATTTTAGGAGTTTCGAGCTTTAAAATTAACTTAGTGCATAGGAGCAAAGGTTTCGTAGTTAATTCATAACACTCTGTTTACTCATAGCCATTTCTCTCTGAGCATTAGTGAAAGGTTCAGTTTTAGCTTCCTCTTATCTGATCAAGAATACACCTGTACAATTCAAAAATGGATTCATGTGGAGGCTCAAGAATAACTTCTGCTGTAGGTACACGTCTGTTCCATGTCACTGCTTTGTGGTTTTCAGTTGTTCTGGGTCCTACTTTCTGTGGGCCCTTTAAAAACACATACCTTTCTCTGTTCAGCACTGCACCCAACAACTTGTCCCTTTCTACAGCTCCTCTGAGAGTTAAACTAGGCATTTCTGCTCAGAAGATGCATTTACAGGGTCAAGTGCACAAAACTGAAGGAGTGCAGGATTTAAGGTCCCATGAAGTACGATGGTGAGCTCTTCACCTTGAGTTTGCCCTTTATGATCCAAGCTTCAATTTCATGACCACATGTGGTTCAGTGCATAGGACAGAGCTCCCTGACTGAGCAGCTGTTTGGTATGCAGTTTACTCCTTGCCGCTTGGCTGTATGCTTATAGCATTTATTTAGTTCTCAAACATGTGAGTTCTTTCCAATGATCCTTTTCTTCAGAGTACTTGTATTGAGTTTGCACTCTCAAAACAGTTTCAGTTGAATTGAGTAATTATTAATGCTTATGTGAATTGGACTCTGAGAAGCTGAGAAATGCATAATGCGTTTTTTAACTGCACTGACAGTGTTCGTTGTCCAGTATTATCAAAATTTTGTAGCAAAAGAAAAAAATCCCTCCTTCTAGACAGAGCACACTGTTACAACTCAGTGTTTACAATGAGGAGATCATGCCCTGCAGTCCCTGCCATCCCTGGTCTCCACTGCAGAGTGAAAAATTCATACACAGCGGATGGTGGCTGGCTTTGATCAGGACACTGCTAAGTGTAATAGAGTTGCAGTGCCCTGTTTCTAACTATATACTTGAATTTAGGTTGCTGCCTTTAACAAACCAGTGTACCTTGTAGCTGCAGCCAGCCATTGGCACTCCCTGCAAACTTTGAAGCCAGACTGGTCTTTCCATAGAGATTAAGAAAACAAAGGAAAACAGTCATAACAAGGCATATCACAGAGATCAGAAACAAAATTAAATAGTTAGAGTATGCTTTGTAGGACATGGATATATTGTCTCTCAGAGCACAAAACGGGGATAGGAGGTCATGTGGTGCATGTGTGTGTGATGTTTTGGTCAGAACAATATGGAGGTATTGGGACAGCTTAGAGTTTTAAGTGTAATTTCAATCAGAATTTGTAACAAGTTTATCTTAAAATTTCAGTGATTTTGTATGTAAACCGCTCCTTTGAGCTTACAATACATGTCTGCATGACAGTATTTTCTGTACAGAGCTTGGTTTGACTTTGTTTTCTCATAGCCAAAGCAGAACCAGAAGGGAAAAGCAGAATTTTACAATAATTCAGATGATTTAAGTTTAGTTTTACCGTGTTAGCCTATTCCTTCTCCTCCATACACTCAGATAGTTTTGTTTAACCTTGATCCCAGCTATAACAGGTGAACATGAAAGAAACACAGCTTTAAAAAACCATTGCTCATCTGACGTGTTTTTTGACTTAAAAGAACATTGAGATGGAGCCTATGGCACAGTTTTCAGTCAAAATCAAATAGATACCAACAAACTTTGAGCCTTGGGCTATTACTCATACCAACGTTTATTTAAAGCAGTGTCTTACCCACAGTGGGCATCATGGGATGCACAGCACTGAGGTAACTGAGGTGTGTTGTACCTTCACAACTATCTACGCCTGAGGTGGTCTTATTTTTTTACTGAAAGTTTTGTTTGTATTTTCCAACTGCAGATACTCCAGTGAGACTATCTACCCAGAAGAGATGTCTAGAAGTACTTTTTTCCTTTTAGCATGTAGTACTTGAGAAGATAAATTCTGTACAAAAGATTTTACCTTTTGTAAATAGAAGAAAATGGATATAAGTATGTCAAGCATTAGGTACCACTTAAATTTTATGCTGCTTTTTTACCTAGGAAACTTGTAATAACAACATATGTTATAACAAAAATATGCATAAATACCACTTAGTGTGTGTAACAAATAGTACTTGTTTTTTACAGTTGTCAATTTCAAAAAGCCAAAATTATCTAGTGAATTATAATTTTAAGAAATCCAGTTAATTCAAGACTATTTAAGAGAGTTACCTGTAAGAAACCCCCCCAAAAACCAAAACCACACACACACACACACAAAACCCAAAAAGAAATTGATCCAAGATGGCTGATTTCCAGTGTACCTCAATTTCATAACAATGAACTGTATCAAACTGAAAGTAGTACTTACCATACACTCTGTTCTCTAATACAAAGGTAGTATGTATGGTATTTCTCACTTTCCTGTACTGTGTGTCTACTGTGGCCACATAACGGTTGTTTTAGTCTTCACAAATCTGAATTTGTACTCTAATGTAAAATCTTCATTATTATTCCTTGTATTTTGCACTTGACTGAAGGAAAAATAGATGCTTACATAGCTGAACAATAAGGTTACATGAATCCAGACTAAAATTTATTTTTGTGCTGGCAGATTTACTCTTATGAGTCACTATAAACATCACCTATGAGTATGGTCCACCCTGTCAGCTTTAGTGTGAAAGCCCAGACAGTGTTTGACCTGGGCTGTCCACCACACAGACTGCCTTTTGACATCAGTCTGTTTTTCTCTCTTAATTTCTATTTCTGTTACTACCAGGAGTAAACTGAATTCATTATATTAAATTCCCTATGTTATTTAATTAAAGACTTTGATGCTAACAGAAAACACTTCTAAGTTAAGTTTTCTTGATTCTGTTTTTGGGGGATGGGGAATATCATATTTTAAAGCAATATAGATTATACTTACAACTTTCAAACTACAGGTTGGAACTTCAGTGCAAATAGCTTTCAGAGATGAAACAAAGTTAAAAGTAAGGGGATCTGTGTCTCTTGAGAAACTTATGAGAAGTCGTACTTTAATACTTCGTAAAACTAATGCTTCTCTTATCTTCCCATCTAAATATGGCCAGTACCTGTGGAGAAAGAATACGATATATTCAGAGAAATAAAAAAAAAATAATGGATTTTTATGCAGCTAAGTCTAGACATCCTAGAGAAAACAAAACACATGTGAATTTCATTTTTCTATCCATTGAAGGAGTGGTGTTCTTATTGAAAGGGTTTCTCATCAAACAGATCTGCCAGCATTCAGCCCTGTACCAAAACTGTCACGGCCACTGTGGGGACAGCGAAGCTGTGGATGTGTGAGTACATCTTCCACCTGCGCAGGTGCATGAAAGGGAGGTGCCTGGTCCCTCCCTGCCCGCGGCCGGAGCAGCAGCGCCAGGAGCCGCGACTAGAGGGCGCTGCTGCCCAGCCCAGGCACCGGGACAGGCGGCTTTCCTGATGGTGGCACAAGGGGACGGGATCATCACATCTCCCTGACTGCCATCCTGTTTGCCCGCTATGAACCGGGACCCTACAGGCTGCGGACTGGAACGCCTTCTCTAATTTCTTCCTTGGGACACTGAGAGCTGCTGTGCAGGGTGCCTGTGTCCTTCAGTAGCTGATGAGGAGGCTGCTTAAGGAGGATGGTACCTCTTTATTTTTTTTTTTCTGATGAGGATTGCAGTAATTCTGCCATGAATGGGATTGCGACTGCCATGATGCTATTCTAACAACTGATAGTTAGCTTTGTGTTCCTGACCTCTGGTGGGAACAGGTCAGGACACAGAGAACTAGGCAAAGAAAATACATGTTTTCTTTATTCCAGCAGCATCAAATCATCGGGGCTAATGAATCTGAGCTCTACAGTGTCATTAAATGACTTACAAGTGAGAACTGGGAGCTGACAATGTAGAGAAGCTGTGGCAGTGCCTCAAACACAAAGCCATGCTGGAGGAAAAACACTGAAGAATCCACACAGGTGGTTTCCCTGGATCTCCCTAATCCAGTAGATTTCTGACTTCTTCCAGCATGAGAATAAAGTAAGGAGGAGTACAGGAGATAACATCAACTGCAACACTGTAATGGTTCTACATATTAAGATCCTTTCCAACACAGGAGAAGCAGCAGGGATACATATTGTGAAACTGAAGTTCCTACAGCACTGCCCATGATTCTTTCACTGTGATGGAGACTGTACATAAAGGGTTATTGGAAAAACTCTCTCATAGACTTGAAACAGTTTATGCTTGATATCAGTCAAATGACAGTTATTTTTTAAAAATTTTAAACAAAACATCTGTAAATATGCAAAACTGGAAAAAAGCACACATAACCACATGCTTGGTTTGTCTGGACTGTGTTCAAATAAAGTGCACAGATGGAACGGCAAGTTTTGCTGGATTCTCAATTCATTGTGTTTTCAAGACTTGGAGGGATCAGTGGATACTTGCCTTCTGAGCTGGATGGTTTTGTTGCACTGTGACTCCAGTTTTGGGCCATGAGTGCTTTGATCCATACAAACAGGCTGTTTAAAAATTACGTGGTTTTGTTTGGCTTTAGTACAAATGTGATATAATTCAAATGCAAATCTGTGCTGAATTTGGAATTTTCATGTACATGTGTATGTCAATAAAATAAGGACATGTCCCACATTGTATACAAGAACTCAGAACATATAATTTCTCTCTTAACACACACACACCCTCTCTCTCATGTTGAATATCTGTATCATACTCATAAAATGCCGGTAGCTGTGGTCTCAAGAAAGGAAATATAATAGTGTAAGAAATAAGATTCGTGTATAAGCAGACTGTTATATTCCTGGGTCCCAGTCACTTGCAGGTGGTCAGACTAGACAATTTCTGATCTCCTTCAACAGGCAGATCCAAAGCTCAGGACCCAGAACTGGAAATGTCTTCTTAGGTCCCAATTCTGCTCCCATTTAAGTCAATGGCAGAACTCTCACTGATTTCAATAAGAGCAGAATTGGGCCCCAAGAAATTGGTCCACAGTAGTAACTAAGCTCCTGTGGGTTCACTTTCTCCAGCAGACCTTATTGGCATTATGATAACCAGCTAGTCCTGGACATGGACACTCACCGTTTAGCATTGGTGTCAATGACGATTGGCAAGTAGTCCATGACAGCTATGTATACAAACTGTTTGGCATCATCGATAACACTGTATATAGCTTCAATATCCAGGACTCTGTCCTTTGGGCAGAAGAGTTTGGGTGAATTCTGTGAAAGGAAAAGTTCAAATATGGCATTTAAAATAATTGATTTATTGTCTTTTCCCCACAGCCTTACTGAGATGGCAAGCAGTATCTTTTATTTTAGTAGAGATTACTATCTGATACCTTCAACTTTCCTGCTAGAATACTCACAGCTACAAAGGGAAGTATTTGCTTACTTGCCCCTGAAAAGCCTCACCATTTAGATGTAATTGTGGGTAAAATGCAGAAGACACAAACTTTGAAATTTGACTGTCATCAAAGAAGTTTTAATTGAAGTACACATTTGTGAGAAACTGGAGTGTTAATGGTTAATGACTCAAACAATCATCCATTTGCAAAAGCAGCAGAGTGCTTTCCTGACTATGCCCAAAGTAACTGCCCAGGTGCAGAGGGGGTGCATACGCGTCATCAGAGGCTACAACCTGGGTTTTGAGCCAGGTAAGGGAAGAGGACCACAAGGAGCAGATCCCTCGAGGTGGGATATTGCTTTTCATCATGCCAAAGTCCCTACACAAGTGGCTCAGCTGTGAAACCCCCCTCCAGGGAAGTCCCGGGACATTCTCATTTTGGCCTGAGGATATTAATCACTTCTGATGGGACATAATTGACTAATCTATGCTGATGTAAGAGGTAAGAGACAGCTGTAGCATCTTAGAAGGTGTCATAAACCATCAAAGACTTTGTAAGTGTCCTGTGATCCAGAGTATTACACCACAGGGGAGGTACCTGGGCTTTCCCACCAGGCCTGGGTGTAATATGAACCCAATGGGCTTCGTGTTTCATGGGCTTTCCCCCACCCCCAACAGATCAAGACTGTGGCCATCACTTCGACCAATAGACATCAAAATTGCAGCAATCAAGTCTTGTCACTGGACCCACAGGTGGTGACTATATATCTTACTACTCTTATCCTTTCTCTCTCTTGCTTTTCCTACACATTTTCTTAAAAGTTATTTATATGCTTTTGTATTGTTGCACCAAAATGGCTACATTTTGAAATTTGCAAGTACCTTTTTCTACCTTAATGTTCTGAAGTTTGCAAGAAAAAAATTGTTATTAACCTCCTGAGAATTTTTGTTGTTTGTCCCATGCACTACCCAGAATAAATCAAAGAACCTTCCCCTAAACCCACCAAGCAGACCGGGCATAACAACATTTCAGTGAATGAAGAGCCCCAGGATTGGTTACTATTGGTTGGAGCATTCATATGTTCTTGGCATATGAGCCTAATGCTTCAGCTGTGAGCAGGACTTGTCTTATATGTTAGTTCTATTTAAAGTTCCACAGAAAGTCACCATTTGTTCAGGCACTGTTGCAGTTTTGCAAGAAATTTATCTTTAAAACCTAGCTTCAGGTATAAATTACCCAGTACTGTGCCAGTAAGTGGTACGCCCAGATTTCAGCTTTTCTGCCTTGTATCTAGGGCTCTCAAAGGTGTCAGGCAGCAAGGTGAAGCTAGCAAAAATTGCCCTTCTGTGGCAGACAGGCCCAGGACTTTCTACTCTTCTGCACAAGCAGGTAGGGAAAAGTGGAACTACTTGTCAAGTTGCTCACAGGCAATACCACCATTCCAGGGAGAAAAGTTGTTGAGGGCACTTCATCCAGCTGGAGCTGGTGCCACTTAACAGCTGGCCCTGTGAGATCTCTGCCTTCTACTGCTGTATCACATTCTCACCTTCATTACTTGCTTGGGTCACAGATGACACTCAGACTGGTATGTTTCCTTTAGGCACAGATCCTGGAGTTTTTTTAGTCTTACTTTATTTCAGTACACTGCCTGTCACAGGTTTCTTTATAACTGTCTGGTGTTCTTAAGGATTTACAACAACTAAGCACAGAAAATACTAGAAAATTAACTGTTGCAAGATTTTGAGACCAATGTTCCAGATCCATTCCTGAACACTAAAAGAAACAACCAAACCCTCTTACACTTTATCAGCCAGTCTGGAATATGATTTTGTTGCTTAGCAACACTAAGCGATGATTCCCAAGTATAACAAAAAAATTCAATGACTATGTGTCATGCTTCTTTTATACAGCACAAACACTGAAAGTGAAATACATTTTCAAAGAATGAGTTTCAACTCAAGAAAAAAGTGTAAAGTGATTTAAATATAGCTAAATGCATAAATATAGTAGTCTGTTTTCAGGAAGGAAGAACCAGCCCAAGTGGCTGTCGTGACAATTTCAGGTAGCTCTTGGAGTTGGACTTCACTGATCTGAGCTTCTGAGTCTTTTCTTTTGTTTTCTGAAGTGAAATTTCAAGAGAAGAGGCTTCTATTGCCCAGAGGAATAGAAAAGAAAGGAAAAGGAAAATACAAATCACAGGGAGGAAGTGAACACTTTGCAAACTGCGAAAAAGCAGCTTTTGTAGAGTCTTTCTCCACCTGTCTTTGTCTAGGATCCCAGATTCCTTAAACCTCACCTTAACCAGCTTTCCATTCTGTATGCCCCTCCAGGACTGACTTTCAGGAGGATTTCTCCATTTCTTACAGATTTCTTAGGAAGGAGTAGGATTTCATTTCACAGTGCATTTACTAACTGTCCAAAAGTCAGTATCTTATTGAAGCTAGTCCTCAAGATTCCCCAGAATCAATGGAAGTGTCCATCTTTTCAAACAGCTATTAATTCTGGCTGTCTTAGGCACTTCCAGATTATCACTCCAAAATAGTTCTGTCTCTCCACTGATTGTAAGAGTATGAAAAATCCTGGACAGCGGAATATTGCCTGGCTCCCAGCAGGTGAAGATAAACCCTGCCCTGTATAACCACTCATCTGCACCAGTGCTAGTGGCTGTACAGCTTAATAGTGTGCTACCTGCCTTGTGTTCTTTTAGGCATAACTGGCTGAAAAGCAATGAGGGTTTTGCTCCTAGATTGACAGAGAATGGCAAGTAACTCTTAGCAACTTTGTTACGTTCCTGATTTTGAAGGGTTGTTTATGCTTGTGTAATTACCTCCAAAATGAAAGATATTCCATATCTCTCATCATCTCTAGCTCACTGTATACTTTGTTCCAGTTTTGTTACACTGCTGCTGAGATGGAGGACTGCTCCATTTCTTTCCATTAAAAATACATGCAGAGACAGTGCTTCCATGGGCATCACTGCTTGAGTTTTAAAAGTTTTAAAATGTCATTTAAAAATAAAGCTGAGGTAGATGATGTTGTACTGAAGTACGAATGCTTTCAATGGAACAGGGTGAATCCTTATAAATTACATTGATAAAAATGCAAGCTCTGATATCAAGCTTATTCTGTATCATTTTTTGTGTCTGATTAATGGTTCTTTTACTCCCAAATCATTCACATTCTATCTACTGGTGTAAATAAAATAATCTAATTTGAAGGACTTCCCTACCATTTTTTGAATGCAAGTGGAAAAGTGGTGAACATTAAAGGGAAAGGGAAAAAGAATAATGCTCAAATGAAATCCTGCACCAGATTCAGTCCTGGCAAACTGCATGTATGACAAATGTCATGGAAATCAGAATAATAATAAAAAAAACCAAACTGCGTTTTGTCAAATTTCCAGGTCTTCCCAAAATCTGGTGAATTAAATAAGTTTCTTCCCTTCCCTCCCTCTCTGCAACTCATTTCAGAACTTACCGACACAAAAGCTTCTGATTTTGTCTCATTCAGCTGCAGTGTCAGTTTATTTTGAGTATCGTACACTCCATATAGTCTCTTAGACCAACTTGGAGGTATTTTATTCTTGTATCTTAATGAGCTATACAAGGCAAATATCCTTTGTAAATCCAGGACCAGGCAGCTGCAGTTGTATACAATGACGCCAAGTTCCTTCATCTGTGAAATTAAAAGTTATATCATTAGTGATATTTTGGCTGATGGATCTGTAGAAGTATGCAGCAAGAACGTAAGAGTGCCTGAGGGGTTCTCTTCCAGAAGTGTGCCTTGAGCTCCTCAGCAGTACTGTCAACTACAAGAACGTTCCTAACAATACTCCTCCACAGGCAAACACATAAGCTGAGTCTTCAAAAGCAAGAGGAGGCAAAAGCTTTGCACATTCAGTGTATGCCTAAGCTGTGTGTCCTAATAGAATACAACACACTTTGTGGACAGACACAATTTTGGAATGACACCCATCTGTCCTAGGCACCATGTTTGTTACAGGTGTTGCCCAAGGTTTTACTCTGGGCTAGAGTGGTTTTTATTTACTCTTTTTATATTTTATTTAGAGGAAAGGCAACTTTTCTTCTGGATTATGTAGCAGCACACACTATTAGTGATAGCTTCTTACTTCAGGACGAATTTGTTTTCTGTGAGTTCTGCAAAAGGTAAAAGAAATGGACTGAAGTTATTTCTCTGCTGCAGAAGGAATGGTGCTCCAGCTTCAAATAAAAGGATGAAATGACAGGTATTTAATACTATCAGTAGCTAAATTTACTTTGCTGTTTAATCCAGCATGACCCAGTAAATAGTGTACCCAATTAGGATACTGAGAGGTTAGGTTCTTATCTCTCCTCCATTGCTACCTCACCTAGAGTACCCCAATTTCTAGGTGTCAGATGCTTCACGTGTTAAAACGGAGATAATAATACTCATCTTTCATGAGAAGTACTCTGTAAGCATCAACATTCTCACATAAAAATTATGAGGAAAAATAGTCCAAGCAAATACAGACATCAGAGTACAATTAAATTTTTTAGCGTGCTACAGACACAGCCTCACTTCATTTAAGCAAAGGCATGTCTCCTGGTCATCATAAATCTTGTTTTGGAAGAGATTTCATTAATTGTATATCCCTAGTACTTAGGTTGTTGACATTTCATTTATAAATGTATTGCCTGGCTTCTGTAATCAAAGTGTAACCACAGGCACCTTCTCTCCCTTTCTTTGCTTTAGAACAGCTCAGGAAAACACTGCTGTGGACCTGGATGCTATTGACCTCTCATTATCTGCATTTCACACTACTTCAGCCCTCTTCTAAAATAAAGAAAGAAGAAAATCTGCACGTGTCTGCTGGAAAACAACATGTAGGCTAAATAGTTAAAGGATCCATGCTGGTTTTCTGCAAGCAAAGTCTCTTGGTAGCACGCCTGCAAAGTCTGCCTGGCATGATGAAGAAAGTAAAGGGAGTACGAACTCTCCAGCATGCTTACCCTTTGACACCAAACTATTCCCACTGGTTTTATTCCCTTAGACGAGATCTCCACAGTCATATGGACTAGTTTCTGGTAGAAGCATATCTTTCTATAAAGCCTGTAGGAACTCTGAACCCCGCACTGACGTTATCTCAGAGTTAGTTCCTGCGCAATTCTCCCTGACTGCAGATGAGAACTGCTCTGCAAGAGTGGGCAGAGGGAAAGCAAAGGATAGAATTGAACCTTGACTCCTTCTGTGGTGGGTGAGAGGAAACAAATACCAATACTCCAGTGAGAAGGAAACTCATGGGTGACACATTCTTCAGGTCCCTGACCTGGAAATACCACATAAATAAGAATCCACAACACTGAACTATCTCACTCCCAAATATTTGCTGAATAATTACCTTATATTTTTACTGCCTAAATCAAATATTGCTACAAACTTCTCTAATTCAGAAGAAAAAAATGGAATTCCTCTGTTACCTTGCACAACCTCAAATTTGTGGATAGTTGGAAAAGACAGACTAGTTGCTGCACTGCAGCCTTTCATTTATGGCTAAGCCAGTAGATTAATTTTGATGATAAATATAAATATGACCAACATGCTAGTCAGAGAGTCTATTTGGAATAGCATCTTTGGTTTTCCCCTGGGTGCTGGTATCTTTGAGGATGCTCCCGTATTCAGTTCTAGGCTGTCCCTGTACTCTGTGCACTGTTTATCTCCAAACATTTTGAACTATATATTATCACTGTTTTCACTGTGTGCTGCCAATACGGCTCTTTTAATTGCCAGGCATACCATTGCAAAGGACTTACTAATAGTATTCTGTTACATCTATCTACATAATGTGGTTTAATCGGCTTTTCATGGCTGTTAGCTGATTCTGACATAATTATGTGGTTACAGTTTTCCTTTCATTTATCAGTTCCATTATTACTATTCCACTTTATCCCTTCTATTAAAAGTAAAGATAAAATAGTGTCCTCACAGCACACCAGAAGCTGCCAGGATTGCATCTGTGTGAGCAGCTCTCCTCGGAATCAGAGTGCTTGCAGTGTGTCCTCTCCCTGTGAATTAAGGAATTGCCCTTCTGCCTAAGTGCTTCCTCATGTACAGAGACAGGGGGGAAGCCAGGGGCACTAATGGGTTTTGTTAGGAGCAATTTTTACAGACCACCACCAAGTCTGACTGCAAAATGAAGCCTTAGCCATGCCTTGTCGCCAGGCTCTCCCCAGGAGCAGCAGCACACAGGGAGCAGCCTGTTTTGCACAGGAACTCGACCCTCCCGTGGGAGCGGGAGCTGAGGTGGTGCCCTGGCTCAGGCCCTGCTGCTCACGCACTCACAGCAGCTGCACTCAAACCACAGGCTGGAACAAAGCCTCTCCAAGAGATGTATTCACAGTGCAGTAATGAACCCTGCCTTCCCAAGGTGTTGCATCGTGCAGTTGGCTTCTCTGGCATCAAACACTGATCAAAGCTTTTCCTGCTTCTGAAGCCATGGTAAGAGCTCTCTCCCATGGGGGTTTCCTAGTACACGATAGAGACAGGGCTCCTCCTTTCCCTCACTGGGAAAACACAGTTATCCTCTTTACCCAGCTGCCTGTTTTCATTAAGCTTTTATGAACTTCAGTTCAAATTTGACTGAACCTGAAAAGCAGTTTCAAAGCTATAGGAAGAGGGCAGACAGCAACTCCAATGCTTGTTGTACAGGCTGAATTTTCTTAAGAAACCAGGTTAGATGTCAGCCTTTGTGACTGTAAAGGTATGATACATCACCTTGAAATGAAAACAATATGTGTGTGCAGTAAAGTACAACAGTCCAAATAGGTTTGAAGACAAAAAATCCCTCCATTTCAGAAACGTCTTCCACACTGAAACCATTTCTACTCCCATCCTCTCAGGTGAGGACAGACTGCTCTTTTTTCTATTAATCACAAAGCCTTATCATCCTGGAGACATAGGGGGCAGCAAGGACATGCTAGTGACAGAGTTAGGAGGAAGTGGTATGACATCCAGATAAGGGAAAAGACTTTCTCTTCAGTTTGAGAGCTGCTGTCATTACTGACTTTTTTTTTCCCCGTAGTCTCAGATGAGAAGAAGAAAAAAACATCTATATTGAAAGAATCAAAATCTGAGTGTTCCTCCTCAGCCTGTCATGATGGAAACCTGCTGCTAAGCACCATCTGAGGTATCTGTTAATGTTAAATCCTTCAGGGCAGAAGCTCTTAAGGTAAAGAAAGTGTTTCTTCATCCTGAGCATTAAGAGCAATTAATACAGTAATGAAAACAACACTGGAAAAGTGAAGAAGATCTCAAAAAAATCAAAATCTTATTAAAACTAAGGGAATCTGACATGAAAACAAAGAGTCACAAAATTGATTATCTCGAAATGGAAGAGAAATGTTTGGATGTTAAAGTTGCTTGTGAGTGACATTTCCAGGGCATCTGGTAGGAACCGGGGACAGGAATTTGCACAGAGAATTTTGTGTTCTCTCCTAAGCAGGTTTCTTCCCCTCTTTGTTAAGAACCTCCATGCATGCTCTTCTCAAAGAACAAAAATCATGGGAGCTGTTTTTCCTTGTTCTTCCTCATGCTGTTTACATTTCTGCAGAGCAATTATTAAAAACTACCAAATTATTGTTTGTCCTTCTTGCCAGTAAGGGCTTTTTTAAAGCACCAGAAAAGTGAATAATTACAATGGACCAAAAAAATGTAGCTTCAACTCACTGCACAATGATGCACAAAAATCCATTAAGCTACAAAAAGTAATAAATACAGCCTAGCTAGAAAAACAGTAAATTTTGTGGCAAGAGGAGGAATTCCTTACTAGACTGGACAAAAAGTAGGATTTCATAGACAGGAATTTTTGCTTATTCTTTTCTTGCAGACGTTTGTAGGCATTGTATGCAAAATTAAGAAAAAACATGGGAAAAGAACCTGAACAACCCAGGCTGTGGACACACAACACTGTAAGCTTCCTGAACTGAGAAACAATGCTAGCAAAACTTTTCAAGTATGTTTGGCTGAGGGGTCAGACAGGATGTATGATGTGTCCTTACCCTACACTGTACAGACTAGACAGCACATTTTATATTTACCTTGAGCTGCACTCTAAGAGACAACCCCACTGTGTAGGCAAGGTACTATTTGACCTACATAAGAGTGGCACAATCTGGTTCACAGCTTGCAATACCTAAACTGTGGCAAATGTAGCAGGAAGATTTAGAAAACCCCGTGTTTCAAGAAAAAGTTTTTAGGAGTTATTGACATTCGAATCTGATCCTGAAACCAACAGGCGGATCTCCTCAGGCATTAAGGGTCAATTGCCCAAAAGTTCTGGTCACTGGCAGGTGTCAGGAGTCTATTGCCTGTATTACAGAAACTCTGGGTTAACCACAGGTAGCCTATTGCTCACTACATTTACTAAACAGACTTTTGTTATACCAGACTGTGTGTGCATCTGCATTTTACTTGTGTTTGAAAATGTATTTAATTGCACTTTCAAACCTGATTTTTTTAAAGACCAGTTTATAAATGAATGACTGAGCAAGGCAGAATCGCAACAGAGTAATGGAGTAACAATAAGCATACTATACTGATAAATCAATTACTAAGGCTTAAAAGGACCTAAGATTCCAATAGCTTCTAAAGAAAATGTATTCCTTACCATTTCAAAGCAATTCACAGATATTCACAGTGGTACACTCATAATTTCTTAAAATAGGGTCAAATTATCTGGTTAGCCTGGACTCCAAACATACACTCTTTTTCATTACTGGTCTTACCTGATCCCTGCTGCAGATCTCCCTTATGTTTTCATCTGCTATCATTTAATACTAAATGAATATTTTCCAATTATAAACAGCAACATCCTAAGGCTGCCTCTGTGCAGCTATTCTGTGCACTGCTCACCAAAACCTACTGGGCAGATATGTGTGCCCATCCCATGCCAGGCACAGGTAAGAGCCGAGGGGTGGCCTGTGGAAACAGTGCAGGAGGAGAAGGCCCTTCTCGTGGGAGTGACCATCAGCAGTGGAGGGAGAGAGACCAAGAGATTTGAGAAAGGCAGAAGTGTTTCTTTGTGCAGTATTGTTCGTGGTGACTGTCGCAGCGCACTTTGCTGTAACAGGGTGACAGAGGTAGTGATTGTCACAAACACATCCAGTGTAATGACCCCATTCAGACACCCATCATTTTGATGCAAACCAAAAATGCAGCCTGATGCTGAAGAGGTTGAGGAGGCTGTGGCACTGCCTGGCTCCTCTCTCACAAAACCCAGGTACTACAGTCCACCACATCAGCAAAAGCATGTACCTCAGCTGACACTTCACTGGGAACTGCAACCTACCCTTGTGTTCTGAGCCTCAGTGCGTGGCCAGTAACACAGTGCAGAGACTTCACATTTTGTTATGTTGAAATCAAAAGAAATTCAGTGAAATTCAAATCCAGCACAGTCCTGCTTCTGCTCTGATTTCTACTTTTTCCTTCCATGTTGCTAAGAACATGGGAGCTACACTGATCCTAGGAAATACTAAATAGAAACAATTAAGACAAATGGGAAAGCATTGTTTTCTCAGGAAGTCAGGAAAACCCTGTCTATCTTAAACTATCAGAGAGTGGATAAATCTAAATTAACAGCATCTTTGGCTGTCAGAAATCATCTAGGGCATAATAAATGTTCCTACTTGAATTCCCTGTTATTTTGACAACCACAGACTGCTTTTGAAGATTACTTAGAGAATTCAAACAGATTAAATTTTTAGATTAACTGTCTCATTGTTTAATTGTGCAACTATTCCTATTTTCTATAGACACTTTTATTAAATAAATGGCATTTTGAAAATCCTGCTTTCAACTCTTAACCATTCTCCAATTAATCACTTAGCGAGTCTTGCACTTGGACCTCTCTTGTGCCTGGCCCCTGCCCCACAGTTGTGTGCATTTTATGTTTCTGTCATCTAAGGTCAAAGGTTAATTTTCTATCATCTTGATCTTAAATGATTTGAAAATAATGACCAGGCAGAATTTCTTATGAACATGAAAAAAGTCCCTTCCACTTGAGAAAAAAATGCAGTCTGAACCTGAGCTGGGAATTCAATCTCATCACTGAAAATGGAAAACTGTCACTCAAGCCACCATGCTGGAAATAAATCTGAGCATGTGACCAAGAAGACATGATGCATTTGATAGAGAGTGCACCCAGCATTGACACTGGTCGCATAAAGCCATGACATGTTTTCCCAAAAGGAAAGGAAGGGACATAAGTGGACTGACTGTACCCCACCGAAGCTGATGAAGCACATTTGAACTGGCAGCCACTAGCAGTCCACTGGTCTTTAATTCACACCTTTAGAAGGTATATTTGATAGATTTTGGTCTGTAGTCCTTGCAGAATAAAAGTCGCAGGAAGTTACAACTTCATATTTTTACTAATATTACCTAATGGCAAAAAGCTGCCACAATAAAGCAGAGGAGATCTTTTAGGAGCTGCTAATTTTTGTGTTCCCTTCCTTTTTCTGCTGCTCCACAGGTCAAGAATACAAAACTGCACAGTGATGCTCTACTAATTTCCTATTCATTTCAGTCCCACCATTATTTTTCTTAGTACCCTGGTCTTAAGAAAAACATTAGGTTCAGCATTTCATTTCTGCTGAAAGGTACGGCTGCTGAGATAAAATCAAGCTAGGCATCCAGATTGAGGGGGGGTTTCTTTTAAAATGGCATGGTTTAAAAAGAATTTTTAAATGAGGAAGAGGAGCAATGCATCTTCAAAGCAGAAAACCAGAAATCACTCATGCCCTTGTCACATCAGAAAAAAGCCCCATCATGATTTTTCTTTCTCAGCCTTCTGCTCTATTGATATGAAAAACTCAGCAAAAATCAATCTGTTTGTACAAACAATCCAAATATAATTTGTTTAAACCATGAACTACTCTGTGATGATGGTCACGTAGAACCTACCACGGAATTGTAAGTGCAAGTTTGCTTTTCCTTACTGCTGTTGATAAAGCTCTCTAACAAATCAAGCCTGACACATTGCTAACTGTCAGAGCCATCCGGAACGCAGAGCTGAATCAGTTAAAAATTCCTTGCTATGTAACCTATCAGCATAATTAATATCACTTGGCATAATCACAGCCTAATTTATCATTTTCAAATGACTTTTCAGTTTACAGTTTCATTACCCCCTCAAAGCAAGCACAAGTGTCTCTTTAGGGGAAATGCAAGCTTGCAACTGCAAGAAAACATTTTTTCAGAATCACATTTGATTTATTTCTTGTTTTACTGCAGGAAATCTAATTAATGTGAAATCTAATTTGATTCTGTTAGTCTTTTGAAACACAGTTTTTGTTCCTTATATCAAAGAAAAGTGCAGGGTTGGAAGAAAAGGACCACGTTGTGCTGGCCTCCATCTCACTGCTGGCAAGCTGCATCCCATTTCACTCCTGGTGTCATTCATATGACATTAAAAATTTCACTACCTCAGTGGAACCATAAAAAAATCTAAAAGGTGAAGTGAAAGATCCTGCTAGCTTCTGAAAAGGCTGGACTCTCCTTCATCAGGCACACGCGCATTCCTCCCACTGCCTCTTTCCATCTTCCCTGCATCGGAACCTGTCCTGCCAGCCCTTATTTTGCATTCTCTTCACGCAGCTGGAAATCACAGCATGAGCTCTTAGCATTTGTTCTCATCCTCTGTAATGCTGCAAAGGGCAGCCTCCATATGTCTCCTCCTGTACAACAGAGAGAGGAGAGTGCAAAGGTCTGACCTCAGAGTAAGGGCAATATTTATGTCTAAACATTTCTCTCAAAGCACACAGTTGCTTTGGGACTTTCAGATTCCTGGCCTTCAGGGAAATGCAACAGCACGTAGTTGACTAATTGGATGCATTATTTATAACATTGCTGACACACAGTGGGTTTTCCTTTTGCAAACTGAATAGAGATTGGTGGCAGGCATGCTGGGGGCACAAGCTGGGACAATGACATTGCATATGAATTATTGCTGTAACTGTTGAGCTTTGCCAGACTACCTGATCAGAATTAGAACCTTTTTTTCTCGATCTAAGCTGAGGGCCAAAGGTGCTAATTAATTTTTGACGGAGCCTTGATTAAATTCAGTGTACAGGACCTTGAGGTAAGCTAGAAATCCAAGCAGTTTAGATAGGTAAGGCAATTTAACAAAAACAGTAGTACACAGACAGCCCCAGGACAATGGCTAACCAATGTGCAAATCTGTTTCAGAAATCCACTGTTGCTCTTTGTCCTTTTCTTCTGAGTAGCTCTCTTAGCTATTTGTGGGGTTTCTGGCTGCTTCAACATGGAAGCAGGTCTCCTATAAGGATATGTCCTGGTATGTGCTCCTAGGAAAATAGCTGTAATTAAACGAATACATCATATCCGTGCCTCCTGACCCTAACAGTAAAATTGGGAACACATAACAGACTCACAGAATGGGTAAGGCTGAAGGGGACCACTGGAGGTCATCTAGTTTAGCTTCCCTGCTCAAGCAGGGTCACCCTAAGCACATTGCACAGGATGGCATCCAGATAGTTCTGGAATATTCCAGTGAGGGAGACTCCACAACCTCACTGGGTAATCTGTTCCAGTGCACAGACACCCACACAGTAAGAAAGTTCTTCCTCGTGTTCAGGTGGAGCTTCCTGTGCATCAGTTTCTGCCTGTTGCCTCTTATCCGAGTGCCTGTCACCACCAAGAAGTGCTTGGCTCCATCTTCTTGACACGCTCCCTTCAGATATACATCAATGAGGTCCCTTCTCAACCATCTCTTCTCCAGGCTAAACAGGCCCAGTTTCCTCAGCTTTTTCTTGTGAGGTGCTCCAGCATTAAATTTGAAAGAAATGCCTAATAAATCATCAACCTGATTAGAAAAACTGGCCTGTCCAATACTGTGATTGTCATGACTTCTGCAGTTTTCTGAAGCTACACTGAACAATTCTGTTAAGCGCTGCCTGCCCAATACACCTCCCTCAAGCAAGGATTAATAGTTTGCCACTGATCAGCTTCAGGGAAACATCAATGATTTCACTGTTGGGGTGACTACTGTTTACTTAGGAAAGTTAAGAAAGGTATCTGCATGATGACTTCCAAACCAGACCTTGATGCTTATGACGACAATATCAAAATCTGAAAAGGTTAGTGATGACATTAATGCTGCACATTCATATGGAAGGAATGCATTGTCGGAATCTGTTTTGTTCTGCTGGATGACTTATGGGTATAGAAAGATGAGATTTTATTCTGAACTGAAGAACCATTTTTCTTTTATAAAATGACTGAAGTGATTGTCCTTCCTTACCCTGAGTCATGGAGATTTATGGCATGGTATTTCAGCCTGATTTACTGTGTGTCTTTTTCACAGGACAATACTAAACCCAGTTTTCCATGAAAGGATTCAAGTGTTAAAGCAGGAGGTGACCAATCTCTATTTGGGAATCTTTTGGAATTGAGACAGTTCTGAATGAAGACATTTTTCTAGAGGGGAACTGTCATCTGTGCAATATCAAAGTGTGTGCACATGGGTGGAACCACATATTGGGAATACAGTTTGATGATTATTTTGATGTTGCTATTTTAATTGTTTAGTTGAACAAGATTAAACTGATGGCGTATGCTAATCGCTAAATCCCTCTGAGAGGATTCTGCTTCCATTCATTAACATCACTGACCAAGATTAGTTGCCAGCAAGGTCTTGTGGAAAGATGTCAGAATAGACTGTGGTGCATTAGCTACCCTTCAGAGATTCAGCTGGGTTTTAACAAACAAGTTCCTTTCAAGCATAACATAAATCACATTTTTGGAAAGTGGTGGATTTACTGCTTTTCTTATATCTATGCAAGTTTACTGGTTATTTCAGACTCTACCACCAGCTGTTGAGCCAGATAGTGGAACCCTGAATGAGACTGTATGGTCTGTATTGTTATCTGGGAAAAACAAAATAATTAACAATTGGACTCAAAGATCTTAAGGGTCTTTTCCAATCCAAATGATTTTATGATTCTAAAAGGCCACACTAGCCTTAAGAGTTCTGACTCCTAAGGAAGGGTATTCCTACCCTTATGCTCCTGGACTCCAGCATTAGGCTCTGGTACAGAAGTGCAGGACAAACACTCCAGCGCTGTCCAATGCAATCTGGCTTGGTTTTGAGAACAGCAGTGGGTGGAACAGAGAGGTGCAAAGAAGTTAAGTTCTGCTGCCTCCACTTTGCACAGGCTGCCTGCAAACCAGCTCTGGTAAAGAAGTCAAAAAAACATTCCAGTGCAGTGTCTGCATTGATTCACATTGCACTTTCAGCATATCTTAGTATTTCAGGGTTTCTTAAGAAACTCAACGCAAATGAAACTACAGGATGTACAAGTGCAATTGGTTTGAGAATCTATAAATTCAGTTTGAGCCTTCTGTTTTACTGATCACTGCAAACAGGCTTTATAGAGGTGTGCCTGGAAACCATTCTCATCACTGTGACCAATGCCTTTTTTAATTTTTTTTTTTTTTTTTTAAGGTGATAAAATTGCTGAATGAGCTTTTGTGATGCAGCCTCTGGGAGATCCTCCCAAACAGTTTTTTCAAATTTCAACAGCTTAACTTTTAGGCTACTTAGTCTTATCCCTAGACCATGGACTCAGGCAAGCATGCCTCACCAGTGCTGTCTATTCACCACACTGCCTGCCTGCTTGCTTTGAGACAGCAGCAGGTGTCTTTACAGCTGTCTCTTGTTTGCACACACTTGTATGGATGATTTTCTATCTCTATTTTCTATCTATGTGTGCAGTGTTGTACAGTGTGTGTTCTAGCATCAAGTTCCTGTGTGCCTCCAGTTACATAAACACTACTAGAACCCGTCCAAAACTATTGAATCTGATAATCCTAATATACTGATACTATTATCAAGCCTCTGAGAGACCATTCATAAACTAGAACCTCTGGTAGCACTCTCTTTGTAACATCTATGACTCTTAATTAAGACACAGTGATGGTATGGCAAATATTAAAAAGCAAGTAAAGGATTAGGAGGTTCATTTTACTGGAGAAAGAACTTTCTCTTTTCCTCTGGATTTTGGAGACCCAACTACCTGAATATCCTATGCTGCTTTGGAAAGAAGTAAGCTTATCTATTCAAACTGGATATTCCACCATTTTGCTCTGCAGTCTTATTATTGATTTACAATTTATTATTGATGACTCCAACGGCAGAGGTAAACCAATTCTACAGAACTTCCAAAGCAACTGAAAAAAAAAAATATGAGAAGAAAATAGAATCATAGAATGGTTTGGGTTGGAAACAATAATAAAGATCGTCTAGTTCCAACTCCCCTGCCATGGACAGGAATGCCAGTCACTAGATCAGATTGCTCAGGGCCCCATCCAGCTGGCTTTGAATACTTCCAGGATGAGGCATCCACAACTTCCCTGGGCAACCTGTTCCAGAGCCTCACTACCCTCAGTAGTAATATAATTTCTTCCTAGTATCCAATCTAAATCTACCTTCTTTCAGCAGTGTATTCAGGTATCCAACTACCTAAATATGCCATGCTGCTTCAGAAAGAAGTGAGTTTATCTGTTCAGACTGGATATTCCATCATTTTGCTCTGCAGGTTCATTACTAATTGATTTACAATTTATTATTGATTACGCCAATGGTAGGTAAACCTGTTCTACAGAACTTTCACAGTAGCTGGGAAAAAAAAATGTAAGAGAAGATCTGTAATTTCAGAGGTCAGAAACAGAGTGATGAGCATACTCCTAGAGTCAACAGAAATCAAATAAAAATACGCAGCAAGCTGTTCCTGTATTTTGCCCTCTCGTATACTAAATACAAACACATAATGCAGATGATGAATGTGAGAATGGAGCACAGCAGTGGGAGAAGTATGACGAACACGAATACCTTCCTAGCACCTCAGAGCTGGGAATTAGCTGTGCATCAAGAGAAACTAGCCAAGCTGAGGAGGCATGAGAAGACTTTTTGGCTCCAAGTGCAAGGTGAATATACAGTCCCATGCTGTTTTCAGTTGCTACGTTACAAAACCAGAAGCCCACAGAAGTAAGGATGAGTTAAGGGCAGTATCAGGCAGTAACAAAGCACACACAAGACCCAAGTGGAGCAGCCACATTACCCATGCTCCTGTCCAGCTTTAGCCACCCCTCTGTTAACACTGCACAGCAATGGTAAGCGGGAGACAAACAGTCCATTTTCTTCGCTGATATTTATTTGTAAATACTGGGTGCACAGATAATAAATTTCAAGCAACGTAAGCCTAGTGGGCAACACTGACTGTCCTGATTTACTGTATGTAACAGAGAAAAAGTGGCTTGTCTCAGTTAAAGAATCAAACAAAACATCATACTTCCAAAAATACAAACTTTACACTGTGATAAATGCATGCTGTGAGTTCTGCACATTTCCAAGAGCAACATATCGTNATAGAAAATCTGCAATTTTGGAGATACGTATCAGCCACTAAACTGCTCTAGATCTGGTCAAAGATAGAAACCCTAGCCAAAAGCTCTTAGTGAAAATAATAAATGTATTTTCAGCCTGTCCTTTGAAGGACAAGCTGTAATAGCATCACAGCAGAGTTCTGAAACTACAATCAGCTTTCTATGCAGCACAAAATAGAAAAAAGTAATAAATTTTCTAAGTAATAAATTACTAAAAAAGGAATTAATTGTCAATAGAGTTTTGTAATATCTTCTTATACTTGTTTTTTTTCATCTATTGACCTCACTCACCTATGCTGAAGATCTGGGTTGCACTTTTGTGTTACCTTTGTATTATAAGGTAGTTTGGGAAATAATCCCATAGAAATAAATCACATGAAGTTTTGGGGTTTTTTAAGGATTGGATCACATGGATAACAGCATATTAAGGCTTTTTAGAAGCAGATATTCTCTGCTTTTTTATATAAGAGGACTTTATTAACACAGAAATAAAAATTTAGATAGAATATACCAGTATTACGTTGCCTGTACTTTCAGTCCAGTATTTACCCATCTGAGCTTGATTGAACCTTGGTGGACAAAGAATTTGAAAGAGTCTTGTGTCATGTTATAGGACTGTGCTCCATTTACTAATAGCGATGTGATACTGAACACCACTGGGACAAAAAGACAATTAAGCCAATTATTAGAAGAAGATGGCAAAGACTGACAAAGTGCACATTAGGGGCAAATAAAATTAGAATAACATTATATCAAATGGAAACTCTCAATATAAGTTTTGCTTGACTAAAAAGATGTAATTCTACTGTCAGACAAAGCATCTTATCTCAAAAGGACCAGATGCGCCATTACGTAACTTCAAGAGACTCATTTAGATAAAAGTTCAAAAAAATGACTGACTGATTATAGTGTGCTTTTGCTCCATGCAGTTCTGTAAAGAGGGGGTGCAACTCTCATCAACAGAAACTGCAAATGTGCAGATCCTGTCTCAGTGATCAGCTTTGAGATGTGGCTCTGTTAGAGCAAGATTTTGGGGAAACTGGAAACAAATAAGATAATCATGATGTAGTCTGAGACATACAGAAATGCAGTATTTATTACATACTGGTTTTATGGGAGGACAATTTTGCTTACACAAATAAATAGAAAATAGTGTTCAAGGATATATATAATTTGAGGAAATCATCATTCCCCTTTCCCTAAGAGAGATACATAAAAAAGAAACTTAGTTGCATTTGCTTCTGGCAGCATTCCAGACATTCTTGAATTTTGGGGAAGTTTTTATTAGGATCTATATCCCCAGAAATTAAAACCAAGAGAAGAAAGGATAATTCAGGGATGAGTTTTGCCACTTGCAAGTGTGGACTTTGAGCTATGTCTCCTAAATATAATTGGGATGAGACTTCTGAGTGGAGAACCATGTGGATTGCTTCCAATTGATTTGACCCACCACAAGCAGTCAAAGGGTTGCTCCTCCAATCTTCCTAATCCTAAATTGCCCTAAACCTGCCCTTTTAGATGCAGCTCTTAATACGTGAGATAGCATCATCTACCAACTTTTGTCATCTCAGAGCAGGAAGAGAAGGAGTTTACGTTTTCTCAGTCTTTTTGTCACAAAAGGCAAGGGGAGGGGAAGGTGGTACAGATGAGGTACAGATGAATTCAGACATTTGCTTTTGTCTCCTTTTTTCTGTTACAAGGACGAGAGCCTGAACAACTAGACTGAAACCCCCATTATTTCTCAGACCAGTTCTGTCCTGTCTGATGATACCAGGAAAGACATGCAGCAACATTTCAAGCACTCTTGGAGACATCCTGCTGCCAGCCTTCCTATAGCTAAGTCCAAAAAACTAATTCACACTAAACAAATAAAATACTGGCTCATCGTTTTTTACTTAAAATTGAGATAGCAATGGACCGATTGACATTTTGGATTTCTTTTTCCTTTTTTTTTTATTTTTCTAATGACTACAGGGTTATTAATGACAGAAAATGCAGAATACAATATACTTTCATGGTAAATATGCACTAGATTATTCATATTTATCATTAAAAGCATAACTTTGTTTATCTATTTTATCTACAGATGCTTAATGCATATTTTTGAATAATTCTCATAGCTCTCCATCTCAGCTAATTTGGCTGTTGACTCAACTGAATTATTAACAATAAATTAATCGGGCAACTTAGTCCTTATTCTTCAAAAGTAATTGATAATTCATAATTGGTACAACTGTCATATGCTGTAGGAGTCAAACCTAAAGAGACAAGTACATTTTACATACTGATAACTATAATGAACAAATAGTCCACAGAGAGGTTCTCATTCACACACTGTCACATCTCACCTTCTACAAAGTATTTTAGCCCTTTTGTGTATTTATTTAACATCTTACATCCATCAAGTAAAAACCTTCTCCTCAGATAAAACAGGTCTCAGTTTCCAACCTGATAAAAAGTGTTTGGACAGCTTGTCTAATTTTCTAATTACCTTAAATTATGTAGATACAATCAGCAGTTTCTAACTTGTAACAACAAGAGTGTCAGAGGAGGATGGAGAGCAAACTGCCTGAGAAGGAAACACTGTTGTTTGGTAGTCCTGTCAGATACTCATCTGTCACAGGGGACACTTTAGAAAGTGCTCCGAGGCACTGCTGAGCGTCAGCAGGAACAAATCATTGATCCTTTGCAACAGAGATGATTAGATAAACTTCTGCTAATTCATTTCATGAAATAAGGTCAAAAAAGGCTACTCATAAACCCAAGTCTAATTTACCAAGAATTAATATGTCTTCACATATAAACACATAGGTGAAAACATTGGGTACTATTTTTCCAGTCTTCCTTGTGACACATTTTTTAAGATGAAATCAAATGCCTTTCTGAAGCCTTAGTTTGTACTAGTGAAACAAATCACACAAAGACTCCAAGAGAGACATAAAATTAATGGGAAAATGAGAACGCGTTCACATAGTTATTTTTTTTTGTCCTTAAGAATGTATGTTTTTCAGCCTGGTTGGTTTTCTGACCTTTAAAAATTATAATTTTTACAACCTGGTTGTTTTTTCATCCATAAAAAAATTACATCTTGCAGCCGTTCAGCTTAAACTGATCTGAATTTAAAACAATCAGAAGAATGAACAATCCAGAAAATATATGGACTTCACAGGCATCCTAAGAAGAAGAATCCTCTGCTGGTAGTTTTTACACAGCAGAGAAAAAAATCATGGGTCTGCTTAGGAACTTTTCTTTAATACCAGATAAGCCAAAATTTAAGCAAAAACTTCTGAGATAATGCCTTTAAGATGACCCAGGCAAGACAGAGTAAACGACTACCTGCAGTGGATCCAGATATTAGGGTTTGATTAAGAACGAACAAGGTGGGAGCTTTGACAACTACTTTGCTGTATTTCACACTTTCCATCCATACCTTCCATTTGTGCAGGTAGGTTGCTGCTGGCCCCAGATGCTGAGCAGACGGTGGACTCTGTTCCTGCTACGTGGCCGCTCACTGTTTCCTGTCTCAGGCATCACCAGCCAGTGCTTTTGGTGCATCCCCTGGCTTCCATCTTCCCTATAGCTCTCTAATCTGTAGGATGTCTCCCACTGCAAGGGCTTTTCCTGCAGCCAGGAACTTCACCCTCTTCTGCTCAGGTCCCCTTCTTTGCTTCAAGACCACTTCTTTCTGGTACCCCAAGACTCATCCCTCAATCTAAGCAGTGCTCATACATGAGCACAAGGCCTGAGCAGCTTCCTAACTCTGTCTCTGTGGTTCTGTCTTGTGTCTCTTCACTAACTGGAGGACTCCAGACATTCCATGTTCATTCAGTCCAGGTGTTTACAGTCAGACTCCACAATTCCAAGAAACAACCAGCAAGCTTCTACTGGAGACCCTGAACATTCAAATTTGGTCACTGACCTCCACACATACACTCACTTAACCACCTAATACCTGTTATTGTTCATGATTGAAGTTAATTTTTTTTTTTGCCTACAAGTCTTGCTAATGTTAGCCTGATTTCACTTCCAGTGAAGACAATTGGATTAATTTTACTTGTGTCAGTAATTTTTCGTAATAGAATTTTCCAAGAGCTGAGTATTTGTTGCACATAAATGAATTTTTCTGAAGTGGTTCAACTAATCCATGACAGTTGTTTGCCCACTGGATTCGATTATTCATGTGTGAATAAAACTTTTCCAAAAATGTTGTTAGCATAACGAGCTCCAGAAGTGTTTCTTGAGCTGTTTAAAATTGGGTATGTGTTACAAACCTCACTCTCGTTAACAGAATCAAGGAGCTAAATACATTTTCAAGCTCTGCTGGAGGGAATCACGGAACAACAGAAATACATGACACTTTTTGTTAGCTCTTGCTCTGCATTAATATTATGGATTATAACAATTGTTATATAACCTGGTCAGGGAACTAATAACTGGAATACAGCACCATGGCCATCTTGATTGTTATTCATTCAAGCCATAGGCAAAAAATAATCAGTATACATACCCTGTTTGAGTGACCTCACTTTTCAGCGAAACATTTTAACATAGATGCAAGTCTTTTGCAGAAAAAAATAGACTTTTTTTTTTTTTTTTAACAACATACTGTTATCTTACATATATACTTCAGTAGGTTGCACAGCTATGGCCCAGAGATGTTCCTTGGTTTGTTCAATGGTCATAACAATAACTTCTTAGTAGGTGAGAGTCTGGGAACTGTGGGAAAATACTTTATCAATTGCATCCATTATCAAATGCATGTCAGCAAAATGCAAGTTGGAAGTTGTACAGTTGATCACATACTTCTACATGAAATAAAAAGTTCAAAATGTACTTTGAAATGTTATCTTAATAATTTCCCTCTTCTAGTAACCCCCATAAATCACTTTTTGAAGTCAGAATGGCACCACGAAGAACAAGAGACCATTTCTCCAGATGTCCTTCATCAAGCTGGTAAACATGTAAGACACATTGTTTATACAAATTTTGGACCATTTTATCAGTTTATAAAAATTTACCAGCAAGACACTAGATTATTTCACTGGTAACATCTTACACAACTTACTATTTCTAAAGAAGTAGTAAAAAATCTGGTTGCTCATAGCTCTCAATTTTCAACAAGTTATGCAATTGGACAATATTAGACTATATTGATAACAACAGAAAAAGATGCATCCCTGACACAAAATCTAGACCTATTTGAAGAAAAGATCAAAATATTTCACTACGAATAAAAAAACATCCCGTTTTTGTAAAATCCCGTTTTCAGGAATTCTAAACAGTACTTTATATCTGCCTGTGGGGGTTGATTTCAGACTGAAGCAGATAACTGGCATAGATGATTTCTGCCAGATTTATCAGAGTTTTGACAAACTTGCAATCTAACTGAAACACAGTTTTACTTGAAAAGTAATGATGTGTTCTCAGCCTTGCTCATAATTTCAAAGCTGAAACTCTGGCAAGTATTAAAACTTTGACAGTGGGAGCACAAGGATATATGCAACTTTAAAGGTTATTCCTAAGTAATATATGCAGCATATGAAAAATCTCTCCTTGATGTGAAAAATCTACTTTTAAAGAAAGTACTCATATTGCTTCTTGTCAGTGCAGGCAAGTCAATAAAATGGCAACAAAACTCAGCAAGCTTCATACAAGATTGATTTCTAATGTCCAGCTTATAAACACAGAGAAGAATTCTCCACAAATACTGCAAAACCAAAGCATGTAAGTCCTGATGTTGTTTTCCAAGGAGCTGTTAAAAGTTAAATTACTGTTTGAGCTTTAGATCCAGCCTCCTAAGAGACAAATGATGCTAATAGACTTATTTTTTTTTTTTTTTAGCCCCAGGCAAAGGGTCAAAATAGCAATAAGCCTGAGTCATATCTCCTGCAGTAACTGCGTAAATATTCTCTAGCATGCTCATGTGTCAAATGCTCTGTACCGCCAAGAAGCATCTCTACATCTTTAGGCCCTTAGGAAGCAAGAGGTAGGTCTACTCTGGGACTATAGCCTATGGTGAGGTACCACAGAGACCTGCTGCCTCTCTGCTGCAGCTGACACATCAGTGAAGCAGGTAAGTGCTCCTGTATTAATTATGCAGTGTACTCGCCTGCATGTATGCAAAGCTTCAGTACAGAGGAGGCAATACATGTAGAAAACAAGGGGAAGGCATGTGAAAAGATATGACAACCACATACGGTTAAAATCCAAAGCTTTTCATTACATTTTATATATTAGATGTGAAAATGGATGCACTTCCATAATTTACACTGAAAGTGTGCTGCTAAATAATGAGACACTGTTAACTACAAGGTGACTGACTCACGCTGAATAGTTTGTTGAGTGAGAAGACAACTGCTGTGCTTGACAGGCCAAAGTACCATATGTTTCTAGGAGAGACCTACTTTATTCTGTGATTTGCTGTCAAGATCTAGGAGCACTGGCCAAAGTGGCTTGCAGATTCAATAACCATCAGCTCTGACACTCTGCAAGTCAGAGAAAGAGACCATACGCAAGTAATCCACAGCCCAGGCTGCCTTTTCACGGTCCTTTCCCTGCAGGTAAAACAGGATGTAATGGGAAACATGCAGTGGCATCTGCAGCGCCTCCCCTCCCTCTTGCTGCAGAACTGCAGAAACCCTGTCCCATTACTGCAGGCAGCACAAGGGCAAGGACAGGGGTCAGGACAGGCTCCGCTTTTTACAAGGTGTACGCAGTCCTTCCTCACTGAGGCTGCTTTGAGAGAAGAAAAGAGGAACCTGATCCCTCATTTGCAGCTACTCTGGGACTCTGGTAATGAGAACCCTTGGGAGATGTGTTTCCCCAGCGAGGGCTCTGCTCACCGTGGTTTTAAGATTAGGTCGCATACGCGTGCAAAGCATTTTGCTCGAGGAAAGCACTCGGAATAAAATGACAGAGTTCTGTGCTTATTATTTTAGGACAGCATATCAGATCTCTTTGACAGTTGCCCTGATTTATCAACCTGTAACTCTGGAGAAAGGGAATAGGATATTCAGATCTAACATCAACAGGAGCCAAGCATCTAATTTCCTTAGGCTCTTCTGAAACCCCAGCATACATTTCTCAACTAATTGAAAGCTGAGTCTTTTTTACTGTAATTCAGAGAGATTCCTTTTTGCTCTTTACAAATATTCTTCTGAGCTTTATCTTATAACTACATATAAAAATATACTTTTATATGACAAGAAGATAAGAAGAAATGCATGCAGAAAAGTGTGATAAAATTAACAGTGAGGAATCACAGTTGAAACACTGGCCCACAGGTAACTGGCATCAGAGTTTAACATAGGTATATTACAAGGTTTAAGATTTACTTCAGCATGAGAAGACCAATCTTATATGGAATGGTAGAATCTGTGATAAAGATCATAAATATATAAACAATATAATAATCTGTGTGGTAGATGCGCTTCTTTTCTTCACATTTATTATTTTTTGCTAGTTCTCAAACCCCCAGTTAGAAGAGGCTTCAAAGTTACACTATTCATATGCCAAATAAGTCTTGTGAAGAGCTATTTTGTTATGACATAAGAACAGTTTACCTCAGGCGGCACAGACAATTTACAAGCATTCTCTAAACTATCCAAAAGCCTAAGCTGTATGTTCTTACACTGATTGAAAATACAACATCCTCTGGCCAAGACTTTCTCTGGTTTGCTAACATCATCATCTTTTCTACCAGTACTCCAGACTCCTTTGTAAACATCCAGAAGGTTACCTTTTAAATAAATTAATATCATAGGAACAGCAAAAATGCATGTATCTACTGTTTCTTTACTAAAATAGCTGATTTGCTTTTATTCAGACTTTCATTCTTTTAGCTCAAAAAAAAATTCAACACAACCAAGATGCACATTTTTCTTTACAAAATCATTAGAACCTACGTTTACAATTATTCCTGTGTTTCTGAGATCCGGCTCATATTTAGAAAGTAATCATTTTTACTGCAACTAACAACTACCTAGGACTGCTTCTTTTCCCCCTCTGTTGTGCATTTCAGTTACTGAGATCTAAAAGCACAGGTTTCACTCCATAAATGTGACTGGCAGCAGCCTCGCAGTCAGTGGTATATAGCAAAAATGAACATGACAGCCATTAATGATCCTGAGACTACTGCAGAAAGAAAAAACACATAGATACCTTCAAAAGGGCAAATAAGCTGCATTACTGATGAATTACTTCTTCAAAGTTGTTGCAGACTACAGAGAGTTTTCAGCACTGGTGGTTGGCAGAGGCCTTAGTGTACATCCTTCAACTCTTATGTTGGTGAAGAATAAAAATATGGACTTCTCTCTAACACATACAGCCTTCAAAAGCATTACAGTATTTGAATTTCTGTACCCATAAATCTCCACCTCTCCAGTGGTAGTGGGTATTCCAGGATAGTATCCACCATCCATTTGGAAGTATTTCCAAATATTGGTTTTGCTTTTTTAAACGGCAGATCAGAGGGATGAGGTCATTCACATGATGCAACCACAGACTTTCCATAGTGGTTTGTTTATCAAAAGGTTTGCTCTTTTTAATTTTTTTAATCTATTCTTTTAAATATGTAAACTGGAACTTACAATGACCATCACAGAAATCAATAAAAGCAATCAAATTTTTAAAGTTTAGGCATAACCACTGAAGATAGCTGTCACAATGAAAAAAAGCAAAATTTATAGTAATAGACTTTTGCAAACACAGAAGAGTCATCAAAACTCTGGCAACACAGTTTTTGATGCTGGCACCTTTGCAGCAAACTATCAGAAAATAGAGCTATCGAAGCGGCTTCCAAATATTACCGTTTTTCTCTCATTATACCCTCAAAGAGTATAGGATTACTTTTTCAATTAAATTACCTGTCCCAGCGATCTCCAATCTAGGCTGGCACTTCCAATGTATACGTGCTGTTTATCAACAATCCAGAAAGATGATTGAAGTCGACCTTCATTATATGCTGACATGTTCATATACAACACTTCAGCACCTACAGATTTAAGGATAAAATAATAAATAGCATTACTTGCTATAATTTACATTACTAAAAAATGAAACAACTTCACATTTCACAGCCTCAGTTTCCAAAACTAGTGAGGGATGTAATTAAACATACCATTAAGGCTTAAAAACAATGATAAACAGTGTTACTGTCCCACTATTTAAGAATTTAATTAATATATACTCCAGTTATACAAAACCTCAGTTATTTAACACGTTCCATGTATAGGGAACATTCCCATGCATTATAATGTTTATCTAATTTTCACCCATTTTAGAATCAAACATTTTATTTTTTCCCAGCACTTTTTCCCATACTTTTCCAGCACTGTATATTCCTAAAAATAGTTCATTTTTAAATGTCTGTTCTGTAGCGCAAACCAACTACATATTGCAATAATGACCTTTAAAATATGACTGTAAGTGAAACCCCTTCCTAAAAAGACTCTGCTCCTTGCCCTGTGCAATGGTTTGAGCAGGAAGCTACAGTGGCTGGTGCATGGAACAGACCCCAATGAGAGGAACATGGGTGGAGAATTACGGAGTGGGGAAGTAAACAAAGCCTGAAACTGCTCTTAAGCCTACTAATCTGTGACATTCAACTATCACTTTGAACTGCACAGTTTTAATAAGGATTATTGGCCACTGAAATCCAAGGAGCTACTTGTTGGGTAAAGGCATGCTGGCTCCATCACATCACTAAGAATGTCTGAATTGGCCCCACGAGTATGTTTGCAGAACTAATATCCAGTAAGTTTAGGGTATTTCTCACATCATTATTGTTCTTTCAGTGGTCCAGTGTTTGCAAAATTAGGTAATTAATCTGAATTAATCATTGCTGAAGGTAATTTACCCACTCATCTTCACATTTCAGTCATGACTAACTGGGGAAGAGAAGTGACAGTAAACAGCAGCCTGAGGGGCAGTAATGGTACCAGCCATTTTCCATTAAACATTCATGGGATCTTCAGTGCCATGAATTCCAGTAATAGTTGAATATGAGTCACAACTTCAAAAGAATTCTAGGATATATAAAAAACTAAAATTATTTCTTTTCATCTAACTTACTATTTCTGACCTAAGAAAAACTTGTCTTTCAATTTTAGGCAACAGTTACCAGTGTTAAATAGTTCTACTGTATTTTGAAAACTCTAATTTTCCCTTGAACAAATGGTTCTTGAAGTTCAGACATGAAGAAAAATCAGGTAAGGTGCCACGTACTGTGACACACCAAGCATGCAATGTAGGATTTTGAGCACATTACAGAATTTGGTTCATTGGTCAATTACAATTGGTGTAACCCAGCTTTCCATTTTTTTGTTTCACCTATCCACATTGATATATGCTTAGAAATAAAGGTTTTTTTCTAATTTCCTCAGAAGGTATTGCTGCTGCTTTCAATCCATGCATTAACGAGCAGAACTGTGCTAATTATTGAGATAATGTGTGCAAAATGGAAAAGAAATCAGAAAACACTACAGCAGGTGTTAAATGGTTTAAATTGTTTTCTGGTGAATAAACAAAACAAAAGCAACTGCTATTAGTTAAGGATAACCATTTTGTAAGGCACTAAACTTCTGCTTATCCCAAAACTGTGTTTAAAATCAAGTTTAACATAGCAGTTTGCCTTGATGGTGTTTTCTTTCCATATATCCAATTTGCAACATTAAATAGCAGCATGAATTTAACACCCACAATACACCTACATGAAATAGGTTATAAATGAAATGTTAGGGGTTTTGCACAGGAAGGGTAAAACAGTGGGAAGCAACAATGAACTTCCTTCTCATAACTGAGAGCCTAAAATAAACATAATTTAAAAACATTTTTGAACTATCCAATGACAAAAATGATGACTGTCAAAGTTATAGCAGGAGACTATTTAACCAGTAATACTAACATTAAAAATAATAATCAGTCATCAGTAAATTGGCACGTCATTCAAAAGTTGCAAAACACCAGAACTTGGTGTGGTTCATTCACACATGGGCATAAACAGTGGGATGGGACCATCACTCTAAAATATAATCTAGGCTTCAATTACCAAAATAGTGAATATAGAAATGCAGAAGATACTGCTATCACATATACCACTAGAATCAAAACCTGGAACCCAATTTCTTTTCCTTCTGGAAACTGGTAACGCTGGTGCAGTAGTATCTCCAAGTTAATTAAAAAAAAGTCGTGTATTGCAAACAGCAGCTGTTGTGCAGCCTATTAATGAGCCCTTACCTTTTGATGAAAGGAAACATGTATCAGTATTGATAATTGCTTCTGTTCCAGAAGCCCTTGAGATGGTTTGTTAAAATAGGCTTATCAAGCCTTCAACACAATCCACCATCCCTAGCACATTTCAGGTCCCATGAGGAAATTAAATTGGTCTGATCAATATGTGAAGCCATAACAGAACTCTCTATCATGCTGTGGTCTCAATTACACAAAGCTGTGGGTCTACTGAGTTCAAGCAGAAGGCACATTTGTAGGCTTGATTGCTAATAAACATGCCAAATAAATCTAACTATTTTGTTTCACTGGAGATTAAAATGCAGGGTGAGAACTTAGAGAAAACTAGTGCTGTCACTTAAAACTCAAGTAGATTTGTCTGTCCCATAAAATTGTGCATTCTACAGGCTGGGACAGATTACACATTTTCTGCAGGAAAAAAGAAAAAAAAGATCAATGTAGGGATCAAAGAATGTTTTAAAAAACAGTAATTTGTCTGAGTACTTTTTTGTCTAGGTGGGGAGGTTTTGCTCAGTGTTTAAAGGAGTCTGGGATGCAGTCTGGGATGTACAGAGGGGACCCTACCACTGAGAGTGCAGACCTTCACCGTGTGATGTGAACATAGCCACTGGGAAGTGCCAGGCTACCACTTAGCCTCTTGCTTTGTCTCACAGTGGAGGAAGAGAACAGAAGGTATCAGTAGAATTGCAAAAAAAGACTAACTTTTCATCTATTAAAAAAAAAAAAAAAAACCACAAAAAATCCCCAACAAAACAAAACAGTTCCCAAAGCAATTCCAAAGAAGAAGAATGGTACAAGCAAATGCCATTTACCATTTCTAGCCATTCAACATCCTTCCTGCTCTCAGATACTTCACTAACAATGTCATGAAAGCTATAGGGCAAGCTTGACTTCAAGAACAGGAACTTCAAGAAATTTGGGATTGTTCAGTCTGAAGAAGAGAAGGCTTCAGGATGACCTAATTGTGGCCTTCCAGTGCTTGAAGAGAGCCTACAAGAAAGATGGAGATAGACTTTTTCCAAGGGCATGTTGGAAAGGCAGAAGGACAAGGGGGAGTGACAAGGGGGAATGGTTTCAGACTGAAAAAGGGAGTAGGTTTAGATTACTTATTAGGAGCAAACTACTGTGAGGGTGGTGAGACATTGAAGCAGGTTGCCCAGAGAAGTTGTGTATGCCCCATCCCTGGAAGTGTTCAAGGCCAGGTTGGACGGGGCACCGAGCAACTAGTTCTAGTGGAAGGTGTCTCTACCCATGGCAGGTGGACTGGAACTAGATGATCTTTAAGGTCCCTTCAGACCCAAACCATTCTATGATTTTATGAATCTATGGCTAGAACCTTTTTTACATATTCAAGTCCAAATGCTAAGCTGTTAGCAGGAGCCTTTAATCAAGAGCATATCACACATACACACTGCCATGAAAAACTGTATGTCATCGAGACACAACCTTGGCACACTTGTGTTGTGGCATATACTAGCTGTGGATTTTACTGCTGCTCAAACAAGATCACCAGACAGCTACACAAACCGGGAGACTCTTCATGGGAGACTGCAGGAGCATGGAATGCACGGGGCTGCCACTTGTCCTCCACATCTGAGTTTACGCAACAGTCTGGAGAAGGGGGACCATGAGGCTTTGGATCCAATGCTGGTGAGTAGCCTAGGATATTGTCCTTGTACATCATTGTGCCAAATCACCTCTCTGGTGGATACAGTAAATCATTTTTGTAAATAAGACCCAGAAAGAGCAACTGTTTTGGCTGCTATTATCACAGCTGTCTTGAAAGCAAACATGCAAATTCTGCCTGCCACAGTTTTCAACAGCACCAGTTACAGGCTAAACTCACTCTGGAGTTAGCAAACATAACGCCCAAGAAACAGAAGCTGCATTTGCTTTTACCACGGCTAAAATTGGTCTTCTGTCTTCACAACTTTCTTACTTCCACTATAGTGTTTTTAAAACCAGAGAGAAAGAAAAATAAGGGAAAGAACTCGAAGAGTAAAAGGAGAGCCAGAATTATCTGGGAAGTTACAGCAACAGTGATGGGCAATATGCCACAGGCAGAGCAAGGATGAGAAAAGCACCAAGAGCCTTGACCTCATTAGCCCTGATAGAAGGAAACAGTGCTACAGCAGAAAAGAGGGTGGAGAGCTGCAGATACATCATCTGATGGCACATGTTGGGAGTGCACTGTGCAGAGCCCTAGGAGAAAGGTCACAGAGCCAGGCAGGGCTCTGCTACCTCCTGCTAGGAACAGGAAAGTTGTAAAGGTGAAGGGCTTTTGAATGTCTCTCCAGTTCTGGGAAAACAGAGCTTGTCAAGTACAGGCTTCAGAGTCACAGCAGATGATAGAAGGGGAACACATTGGGGCTGGGGGAGGTAGGATAGGGCAGTGGGAAGGTTGTAAAGAAATCACAAAGGCGAAGGGATAGCAGGGTACAAGGAAGCGCTGATATATGAAATGAGTCTGGCCAGTGAAAGCACCACTGCTTACAGATCTCATGTATTTGCAGTTTGAACCTGACAAACGTGCCTGTGTATCCAATCCACTGCGCGTCTTCCAGATACTGCTCCCCATGTCACCACAAAACTGGTCACAGTAGCAACAGCTGCCCTCCCCTGCCTACCCCATTCTTGTCATCCCTTCATGCTCCTCATCATCATGTCCATAAACTTTGCTCACAGCAGTTTTTTCCCCTGTCCTCATTCTGTGAGTTCCCAAGCAAATGCCCTAAGTAACAAGAATTTTCAAAAGGAGTCTGAGAATGTGACCTGTGGCTTCTTTGTTTCACCCCACTGCTGACAGTCACTTGGCACACATAGACCCATATTTTTATCCATACTTTGGAGGGCAGCTTGAAGTCAGAGTCAAGAGCAAACCTAACTAAACCATGCCATGAACCCTAGAGCTCACAAGCTCATGCCCACCTGAGAACAGCCAGTGCTCAAGCAGCCAGCATGATGCCTTGCTTGGTCTCTGGGGGACTACCACATGGGTGGGAAGCAGCACTTGCCATTGTGCCATAGACCTTCTGTATTCTTTCAGCTAAACTGCATTTTCAGATCAGTACAGATGCAGTTAATCACCATAGGCTTAGTTAGCAAGTTCAACAAAAGATCCTTTATTGCCTTTAGGTCCCAAGCTTATTTTTAAGATACAATTTGCTCAGTAGGATATGGATGTGTCCACATATAGACACATAAGGTGAATGGCTCCTTCCCTACATTTTGCAATATATGCTTTCATTTTATTTATTTGCTTTTGATAATAAGCCTGAGCAGAACATACAGGCATGAATAAAAATGTTTTCTATTCCACTGAGACAAAAATCTAGAGTTTTCAATATAAGTGGTCACAAGCAGCAGAGTAGCTATCTCATTCAGGGCAGACATAAGTGACCCAAGGCAGGGGATCATCTTCCCATGAATTTTCATGCTTTTTTCTCAACTCATTGCAAAAAGTATGCAGTTGGTCCCAGAAGCTCCATTAGTGTGACCTGTCAGCACTCAGAGGAGGACAAATACAAAAGCAGAACACACAACTTGACAACAAAGTTATTTTTACTAAGTCTCTGAACGATTAAAAGACAGACTGGACTATATACTATTTCTGGGCTCTTTCTGGAATATTGGGTTTGAAATGCAATTTAAAAGTCTGCCTGGCCGCAGAAAAATTAATGATTCAGACTTATTTTAAATAGACAGCACTCAAGGACTTTTAGGGAAATCTCAGATGGCAAGATCTTAACTTTGAATCAGCTGTTTTGTTTACACTGCCCTTCGCCTCTCTCACATACATCCCCCCATCCTTTTTAAAAACCACCAGGTTTTTAAAAATCCTGCCACTCTGGGATTATGTGCTACTCATCAGTCTAAGCACACAGTAATTTTAAAAAGAAACAGCGTAGAATAAAATCCTCACTGTCTTTTCTTTAGCAGCTCCATATTCAACTGTCACATATGCAAAAAATTAAATCACAGTTTCTCAAGGAGATTGCATTCTAGCACAAGTCCAAGTAATCCCCAGGAAGTTTTTCAAGACCATTTAAGTTCACACCACCTTGGCCTGCCTTACACTGTTGCACTCAAGCTACCTCCATGATGAACACTCACTTCCCAATGTACGACTAGCCATTAAGTTATGTGCACATGCAGCTTCTCAAAACAGCACTGGCCCCCAAAATTAATGCTGTTTTTATGAAAACTGGACTGTTTCTGATGTAGATATCTTTCATTAACATTTACTGTAACACTTACTGTGTTGTTTTATAGCATCAGACGTCACTGACACAAAGACAATTTTGGGGAAATCAATGCCCAGGAGAGGAATCTGAAACTCCATGAGCCTCTCTGGTCTCTCTCTGTAAAGACAGAGGTGCCTGCAGCACCCACTGGAATTGCAATGGATGGGCTCACACACTTGGGGCTGTGGCGTGGGTGGTTCAGGGACAACATGCAGTCACTCTCTGCCTCCTACATGCTGCCACTGCTCATCTCCACTAGCACACTCCCCAGCCAGCTCACGTGTCCATGTCTGGCTGGAGCTTGGAAGGAAGGTTGCTACAAGAGAGCTCCCCAAAGCAGACAGGCTGCAGTCAAGGATCTCCCCGTGGAGCTGAGGATGTGAGAAGAGAGAGGTCTCCATTGCCGCCGGCTGATTTCCCAGCCCCCTCTCCAGGCACTGAGCCAGCAGCTTGCCTGGCTCCCTTCCCTCCCCAGCAGACTATAAACACGCTGTTGGGCTCTGCTCTGCACGATCAGGGGGAACAAATACCCTCTACACTCAATCACTGGGTTTTTGCTTTGTTTTTTTCTCATTTGGTGGATTAAAATAATTTATGTGAGGCAGTGCAGCCCCAGAAGCTGCTCTATCCACACAGCTGTGGAAGCCAAGAGCTGAGTATGGGGATAGGAAAGAGCAGGAAGAAATAAGCATTAAAACCCCCAACTCTCTGACTGAAACCTAATTATTACAGAGTTACAACTGGCATGTTTAAAAAAGGGAAAAAACCCAAACCCTGAAACCAACACCAAAGCCCCCTAGTAATAGTTGCATGAACAGATCTCATTTTCAGCAACCCTTCTCCTTCTCTCCACCACCTCCTCAGCTGTGCCAAAGTAGCTTTTTCAGGGTCTAGGGAATGAGCTAGATCAGAAAATCGACACAGGTTAAAAATAAATAAAAATAAGTAGGTTGTTTCAAACGTGGACCAATTCACTAGCCCAGCTCACCATGTGGCAGCAAACTGAAGGCACAGTGCAAGTGTGTAGGAGTGGCTGTGGCTGGGTGCAAGGAACTCCTCATACCACTGCTGCCATTTAAAGGTACACCCACATACTCTCAGCCTCCATTCCTCTCAAAATCAGGCCTCAGAAATTCCAGGTGACAAGCTCCAGGATTTGTTTGCCTTCTATCTTGTATAACCATTTGCCTCCTGCAAAACAGATAGGAGGGCAGTGGTGTCATTTGCTTGGGATGACATTTCCCATGTGCTTACACAGGGACACAGAAGATCCAGAAAAGACCCATCAAAGGACCCTTGTGTGTGCAGAGTTTGCTCACTGGATGCAGGATGGCAAATTTTTGAGAACAAAGGAAAGGTCAGAATTAATTTTGCCCAAAGCTTGTTTAACTTCAATGACATCTTGGAAGCTAGTTATTTCCCAAAGTAACATTTATCTAAATATGCCCTTATAGTGGCCTTGAAGGTGTCAAGTGTTGGCCTTTGTTGCTAGTTCAAGTAATCAAAACACCAATCTCTCAGCTACTTACTCAGCTGTAGCTGAAGTTCAGTGTAGGAGCCTTACAGCTCTCACCCACGTGAATTCATCTTGTGCTGCCTGCTGGGACCGTTTTGACTTACTCAGCAGAGAAAAACCCAGAAATATAACTGAAGTGCTTCCCACCCCATCTAGCAGGAGAGACAAAAGAGAGGTCTGATAGTATTTTCTTGTAATACTTACCCACCCAACTACACCTTGTTTCTGATTCACTGGCAAAAAGCCAAAGGTCAACCACAAATTTGACAGTAGAGAGATAAAAAGTCTCCTCTTTACTCATAGAATAGAGTCACACTCACACTCTATTTGAGCTTCCCTGTGAATAGAATCATAGAATGGTTTGGGTTGGAAGAGACCTTAAAGGTCACCTAGTTCCAATCCCCCTGCTGTGGACAGGGACACCTTGTACTCGAGCGGCTTGCTCAGATCTCCATCCAGCCTGGCCATCAGCACTTCCAGTGCTGGAACATCCACAACTTCTCTAAGCAACCTGTTCCACTGCCTCACCACCCTCATAGTTGTGTGGGTATGTTTTTTCATGTGGACAGAATTTTAGACTGCAAAAAGGGGATAAACTCACATGACTACAGATCTCTAGTCCTTCCAAAGATGAAAATCCAGGGCATCACCATGTCCTTGAGAGGCACGTGCTACCACCCAGCAGAAAATGCAAGCAGCCAACAGTACATGAAACAAGACAGGAAAGCAGACATGCTTCAACTCTACACTTTCCCACCTAGTTTTGGCCTCTGAAGTCAGTGACTTCTGTACTGTATTTGCTATAGAATCCCTTACTGTTTGGGTCACAGTTTAGGACTCCCATTTTAGTTTATGTTTAAAAACAAAACAATCGAGTTTGTGCACAAGAATTCAGTGTAACTTAAAAAGCTCCAAACAGCTTTTCCTTTCCTTCTAATAATTTCATTGAAAGTAACAAACATTTCCTTCCTCTTTTAACAAGTACTGCTGCCTGATGTAGCAAACCTCATGTTGTACTTCCTTGACTCTGCTATCAGTATTTTTCTATCAACTTTTTACTTCTTTTTGAGCTATTTGAGGTATTTTGTATCAAAAGTCACAGATTATTTTAAATAAAATTTTGAATAATGAGAGCACTGATGATCAGTTCAATTCTTTCTCCTTCACAGAACTCAGCATTCCTCTAAATAGCATTTTCTGAGTACAGATCTGTTTTGAGAGTCTGATGATTTCGTAGTGTCTGTAAGAGAACTAATGTACGACAAACTATGCTAGAATATTTAAAAAAAATTTCCATATCTTTTTTTGCCCTTCATTATTGGAGAGTAGGCTGCTCATTTACTAGACAAAGCTATAAAAGTGATTGCTTCAGAGATGGAGGAAAGTAATTTTCTCACTTAGTTGATTCAGGCGACAAAGCATATTACTGCTTAAAGGAAGACTATAATATAGTCAGTAAAAGCACTAATAAAGCTGAATTGTGGCCTTCTTTCTTTACCTAATTATAATTGCATACGTTTTTACTATAAAAGAAAACTATTTTAAATATAATAGAGAGATTAGTAAACTCACACATGGCTTACTCCACCTCCCTTCAAAGATTCTTTTCTTTACTTGGATTAGCATTATGAAGCACTACAGTTATTTATATGCTTCTTAGATGAAACATCCAAGAATTCAGGGACATTTTTTCATCCAAATGTATGAGGAATTAGAATCACAACCTTCTATGAATGAACAAGGCTAAATCCCTACCAAGAAAAACACAGTGACTATTTATCCCAATCTCTCTTTTTAACTTAGCAACATGATTTCATTCTGATATTTATATATTCTAAAGCCATCAGTATTGGCAACAGTCACTTTTAAATGTGCTGACTAGCAATAACAACACTTGTGCATCATTCTCTAAATGTGGTCCTCAAACATTTGGAGCTCTGCTTTGGGTTCTGTTGGTTTCCTCCCTGTGAAGGAGAAATCTCAATTCTGGAAGGTGAGAAAGCATACTGCAGGGCAGGCACAGAGGAGAGGATGGAGTATGCCTCCTCAGATGGCTACCGCTTTTAATTTTTACAGTACCTTCGTAACAGATTTTTTTTCCCTGCACTTTCATTAGCTGATTCTCCAAGCAGTCCCAGACTGTTTTCTGCAGGCTACCAAAAGCCAAGAGCACCGGCCGACCTGGCCATGGCCATACAAGAAAAACAGAGGCACAGCCAGAAGTAGCCCAGGTCTACCATTTCCTTTTACTACTTCTTCTCCCTTGTCTCAACATCTTTCCTTACCTCTTTCCTTCAAGTCTATCCCTGTTGTCCTAGCAAGCCCACCTTTGACTTTCCTATTTTTTTTCAGCTCATTCCTATCTCAATTCCAATTATTTTTCTCTCCATCTATATTGCCACAAGCCCACCAAGAACATGCTTCACCTTTTGACAACATACTGTTCTGATCTTTTCCTAAAGTAATTACTTAGTTTTCAGTTTCTGCCTTTCTTTTTCATGTGTTTCATTCCTCCCTTCTATTTCATTTTCCCCACTACTTTCCCTTGGCATCATTCTTCTTCGCTCTCCTTCGCTCTCTTCCACTTCATACTCAGTTCATAATTTTACTCTTGCCCTTGCTTACTCATTTGTTGTTTCATTTATCATATACATTCATTCAGTTATTCATTCACTCCCCTACTTTCCAGTTACTTGAGGATCATATTTTATTTTCTAACCATATAAGCATTACGATATATTCTCCAAGCCTTTAAAAATAAATTTCTGCAAAGCAAAAATATATTTTCTTAATAATTTCAAGGCTAACTACAGTTACGGGATATCCAGATTTGTCCTAATTTAATTTCATTTAGCATGTGCAGGTATTAACTAGTGATATAAAGCCCAAAAGTAGACAAAGATTGCTGATGATTGTTGCAGATTGGGACTCTGAGCTTCCTTTTTGTTACTGTGGGTCTAAAGTTCTTGAAACAAGACACTTCTACAGCCTCTTATCAAAGTTAGCATGTAGAACAGATACTACAGCATTGTTGTAGCACACTGAGGAATTTCACTTGGTTCACTGTTGTTCCAACCAGCCTGTCAGATGCACTTTGGAGGGCTTCAGCATTGTGGCCTGGTCACCCAGATACTTCATACATTAAACCAGTAGCATTTTAAAGAGGCAAATGAACACGGCCTGATGTCAAAAGCAGAAAAATCCACAGAACTTTTTTTTGTTTTTGTTTTTTGTTTTGGTTTGGTTTTTTGTTTGTTTGTTTGGGGTTTTTTTTGTTTGTTTGGTTTGGTTTTGTTTTTAAAAAAAGTATGTAAGGAAAAAATGCTTTTACATGAGGAAATACCTTGGGGATACAAATCAATAGCTTGTCTGTTAGCAGCTTTTTAACACAGATTGACTTTTCTCCAAACAACCTATTTGAAATGCAGAAAGCAAAAATAAAAGGAAGCCACAACTCCACAGATTCTATGTTATTAGCTAGGTGAAGGACACACACAATACACAGTCAATAAAAGTGACAGCACACTGAAATCAGGGAGGATTTTAGTGTTCCAGAGGGACTAGACTACAAATATTGTCTCATTTCTCCGGAGTAAATATCAGCAACTGTCTGTGAGGGACAGGAATATAGGTACATTACTCCCCTGTGACATTTTGAACTGGTGGAGAACCAGGTCTGTAGGACTTCTTTGTCTTCTCCAAACCACACAGGACAGACAGAATTAGCCCGAGGACAATAAGAGACAGAGACAGACCAGTTCAGAGCCATCTGGGATGGCAGCAGGTATAGGACTGGGGCTGTGTAAGTGGACTGTTTGTAGTTGCCCACTGAGATCTCTATGAAAGCGAGACCAGAAGGCAGCATATGTACTTCAAGTCCCAGTAATCACATCATGGACTTTGTGACAATTCCGTGTCTTATACCTGGGAACAGCTGCTCTGTGATCCTTCATTTAGGAATGATCATTTCTAAAAGCTTCTCATAACAACCATCATATTGTTCCTTTGACATGATTTTGAAGTTTAGTATAGATATTTTGTCACCCTATAACTCTGCTGGCACTCTCCTCCACCACTTTATGCAAACAAGACAACTGAGATTAAAAGCATCAAGAGCAGTGATCTGTTTTGAGTCACTGAAGTCACTGTCCATTCCTGCACGACATAATTACTAATATTTACACACTGTATATAGTCAATATTCTGTCCAAAGGCAGGAAAAGAGGCCGAATGCACTCTGTTCTCAAGCATAAACATTAAAAGCAATTACTGTAAGGGCATACATTAAAAGATGGAAATGATGGAGAGTAACACAAAGATATCAATCTGGGAACTTTGCTTCCAGTGGAATTCCTTTAGAAGAAGCTTAAATTAAGCTTTTCAACTATTAGGCTGTGTAAAAATTCATAACAAACTGAAGTGCTGTAGAAGCTTAAGGTTAATTTGAACACTGCCATAAGAGATTACCAGAAAGATCAATATTAGCACCATAGTGGCAAGTCCTTGTTACAAAGATTATGCTTGGTGACTGATTCTGTATAAACCAGCAATATTTGACCACTTGGGTTTACTTAATGCTACAACTGTGCTGTGTGCAACAACCCAGGAGCAGGCACAATTGAGTAGCCTTTCCAAAGTGTTCACCAAATGAAAACCAAATGGTGTCAGTCAAAGAGTGCCAGTTTGGTTTGGGCATTTATTAATGCTCTTAGATGCTTTTGGCAACTTCTTACATAACTCTGAGCCCACAATAATTTAATCACAGGTTTGAAACAGAATTGTTATATTGACTGACTTAAGCAGTGAAGAAGCTAAAAGAATGTAATTCAAGTGTCCCTGTCATGTCACTTCAGATGCTGGTCTTCTCAGAGCTGCCCAGGTTTGAAGTTACACTTCAGTCTAGATGACATAAAAAAACTTGAGCAAGGTGAGAGACAAAACACTCAGTGTCACTGAGAAGGCTGAAGCCTCCTTGCAAAGCAGCAGCAATCAAAAATATACCAAAGCATACCAGCAAGACTGTTGTGACTGACAAAGGCACAGTTCTACAAAGACAGGCTTCAGTTGGATATGAAACATGGAAATTACATGAATGGACAAAACAAAATTGGCCTAAAATAAATTAACCTGCTTTCCTTGGACTCCTTTGTAAGACCATTCATCTCTTTTCATGATGAGATAATGTTAGTGCTTTTGCATACAACAGAAAGCATGGGGTGCCAAAATTTCTGCAAAGGGAGCACAGCTACCTAATGAATGCTTTCTGAGCTCAGATGGCCCTGGCAGCTCTCACCAGCACTTTCAGTAACGGTAGGTAGGAACGTGCATGCTATCCATATGTTTTAAAAATGTCACAACTAAATTCTGCTAATGCCATCCGTTATTGGTTTTCTGTACTAAAAAGTGTCAGTAACTCACACCAACTACTGCCATGCAGGAAAAATCCATTCCAGCATGTAAACTATCAAGCAAGATTTGGAGGTGATCCTTGTGGTATTAACCTGCCATGTTGGACCTGATAGTTACTACCAGAGAAGAGCACTTTGGCTGTTCACAAGATGGCTGGATTGCAAACATTCATCGTTCTGCTGGAGCCTATTAAAAACAAAAGTGCTCATTTCTGTCAAATCCATGAACACACACACATTAGTAAAAGACTTGAGTGCAATGACATTTACAAACTGAAATTATGTACTAAAATACTGATCAATCTACCATGAAAGACCTTTTCCATTACAAATTTCAAAGCAGAAGAATTATGATATTGTTTCTACTAAACGGCTAACGTCTTAAACATGTCTCGCTGTACAGTTAGCCTTAACTCATCAGGGAAAAAAAGTTATTATTTACCTATGCACCTTTGAAAGAGTGACTATAGATACTGAAAAGCACGTGACGGATACCTCATAATGCAAATGTACACGTTATCAATTGGAAGGTACTATCCTTGGGTACTATTCTCTTAGCAAAAATATTAATTTCTAAACCTACAGACATAGATGCTGTAGAGTTTAGAATTAGGATTTATTGTTTGCATATCTGGCTCTCATAGACACAGAATTTTTGGCTTACTTGAACCTTTTTCCCTCTCTTTGCAAAACAAGCCAGGGCAACCAAGGCCTTGGCTGCCTCCAGAATTTAAATTACAGTGAGGGTTGTTTTGGTTTGGCTTTTTTTTCCCCTCTATTGGCTGTGGATGCGACAGCCTCATACCACTAATTCTCTCATGCTAGACAACTCTGCAAGGCAGGCCATGCCTAAATATTTTTAGTTAGTGCACTTCAAACTCATAACAGAAAATAAGCCATTTCATATTGTGATGGATTATAGTGTCTAATACAGAGATATTTGTGTCAGTGGAAGTTTTATTCCCAGATTAGGCATCTAGTTTCCTGTGGAAACTACAATAACAACTGGATTTTCACCAGNTTTTTTTTTTTTTTTTGAGCTAAGCTAAGCAGCAGACAATGCCAATGGAAGGTATGTTGTTTACCCCAGTCTCTCATTTGGAATTGTGCAGAAGGATCAACTCTCCAAAGTTACAAAATCCTGTCCTACAATCAGAACCTTAAAATAATTCTTTCACAGATAAGGGCAAGACATTTCTTACAAAACAGAGCTGGTGGAAGTAGAAGGAGCAGAAGACAACTAGTGACTGGAAGACAGGTTTCTTTCATCCCAAATGAATGTTGACTACTACAGCCATCTTTGAATGCAGAGAGTAAAAGATTTCCTGCAAACTATTAGAACTCAAATAGGAAGGACCAAGAGGGCACCACTATGGAATACCCTCTGTTCTTCCCAAACCCTTATGGTTGCAAACTCAGTTTTAAGAAGTTTAAGATGTTCAGTGCTAGCCTAAACAATTTGCTTTCTCTCAGGTGCCTGGTAAGGTAGACAGATCTTCTTCAAGTTGGCAATTTAGAAACCTTTAGACAGAGTGGGATTTTTAACATCATCTTCTGCAACTCAGGCAGATGTTCTGTCTCAAAGACATTCAGTGCACTGACATAATTCAACAAAAATACTCCCCCCCTGCTCTCTTCAGCCATGCTTCGTAAGGTTGGATGTGGCCTACCTTACATTGCAGGATCCAGCTTCCCAACTTAAGTAAGAAACATTACATGTAAGTTCTCACAAGATTCAGGCATAAAACCAGGGCTGAAAATTTCCTAGCTGTCAGGGGGTTAGTGGATGAGTGCATGCTTTGCAACATAAATTGAGGTAAGATAGCTCAGCTGCCTAAACAGGAAGATATTTCTCCAAAAGAAAAGCATAGCAGAAGTTTCTGCATGTTAATGTTGCCTATGTGTTAGGTAGATACCTGGATACTTGAATCTCTGATGCAAAACTGGTACGTACTTCTTCCTTTTTAAGACAGGATGCAAATGGTTCTGGAAATTTAGCTCAGTAATTCTTATTATGCAGAACTCTGACAAAGTTACTATGCACTCTAACAGGTAAAGAAAATAATGAGATCTTCCATCTTGGAATTAGCTTTAAGATTGCTTGTCACAGTGTTGCCATAAGCCTTAATATAGTTGTAGATTTTAATGTAGTTTTATATAGTTTTATAGTCTTTTGCATTTAAAAAGTAGTTTATAATCCCTGTACCAAATACTTAAGCTGGATTTTAACCTCTGTGTCACATTCTTGAAGCCTGTTTCTGTGCTAAGGGGGAGATATTAGGCTGTGTTCAGATAGCCATTAGAACATGTTATAGTCAAAATGCAATATTGTTTAGTCGTAGTATAGAGATGGGGTTAGAGGGGACTGGAAGAACTCCAAATAGAAGACGTAATGTGATGAAGATGAAGGTGGGGGGAGGAAGGAGTGGTCTTGGGACCACCGACTCAATTCTAAGGGGGTGTTTCTGGGGGGGTGGTTATAGATAGCAGGGGGGTGGGCTAATTAGACATTGGATGTATTTTCTAGATAGGAAAATTAAGTAGAATCATAAATTTGTAGAATTCTGTTATCCTGGCGTGCGCGTCATGGATTGCTATAGCTAAACCCATAGTAAAAGATCTTTTCTCTGCCTTGCCCTGTCGTGGAAGTTTTCTTCCTAGGTATTTCAGGCAACAACAGGCTTAAAGTTGTTGAGAAAACATCAGGAAACACTCTCCAGTAGCAACTAATAAAAATTAAATCAAATCATGTATCTACTCTGTTATGGGTACCCAAGGAATATAAAATAATAATAAAAAAGGAACAAGACCTCATTCGTAATAAATCAAAACATAAAAATGAATTTAAAATCATATGTCAAAAGCCTTGCCAGTGCAACTTTCACTAGCTGATATTTGTACACTTCTCGTATTTTCAAGTGTGACTTAGGCAGAGTTTTAGAAAAATGTCAATATTTAATATCTGGGAGGAATGGGAGAGATTTCTTCCCCTCTGTTCACATCCACCTTTAACACCATGAAACTCAGATCCAAATAACTTGATTCTTTCAGGACTCACCCCTAGCCTATTGATCCTCTCAAAGTCTTGGAATCATAGGAAAGGCTAGGTTAGATCATCTGGCCCTCAAAAGATCATCTGGCCCAGTATATTGTGGAAAAGGGAGCCCATATGAGACTATCCAGCAGCCTGTGCAGTCACATCTTGGAAATCTTCAGTGACAAGGACTCCACCATGTCCCTGAGGATGGTTGTTCCAGTGAGTGATTATTCTTACTGTAAAAAAATTCTGTTTTTCTTCTGTTGAGATCAATGTCCCTACGCACATAAGTTTATGTTCTCCTTCCAAATCATTATGGAACTATTAACCCAGCTTTGAAACCAATCTAGACTTTTCCCATGCACCAGAACTATGACGCCACTCCTCACAAGGGCTTATCCACTTTCTTCTTAAAATTGCCAGTGATAGCTCTTTTCTAGTATGTTTACAGTCCACCGTAATTTTCACTAATACTGAAACCAAATACTCTGGACTGTAAAGCAATGCCACCATAGTTTATGCTACCAACGGCTTTCACAAAAACCCAAGTTGCCCAAAACCCAAACATTTTTTAGGCCCAACTTAAACTTACCAGGAAATGCCCCATCCTACTCCTATAGCTTTATCTTTTCCAGAGAAAATGGTAGTTTCTCCCAAGTGGTCAACTCCAGATTCTTAGGGTTTGCAGTATACAAAGGCTCCAGGTTTGAAAAAAGTGCTTAACTCCCATCTTGGTTCATAAGGAGGAACTGCTCTAATGTTCCCAGGTGATCTCCATATTTTCTATGACATAACAAATGTTTTTTCAGTTCTTCTGTAATATGTTAAAAATGACATAATTTTCCCATTGCCCTAAAAGTAGACAGGGAAAGGGAACATGATTGTGGGCAAAGGTAAAAACTCATATCCCACAAGCAACACAGCTCTAAAACTATGCAGCACCTTAAGTGTGCCAACAGGAGACAGAATATGGACTTCACCACAATTAATTTGATATAAAAATCATAGTCACCATTGCTGCCCATTGTGTTACATTTACATTAAAGCACAGGAAAACCCTAAACTTCTAAAAGTTCCTTGTCATTACATGAACTCGGAACTTTCTGGTGCCATGGCAGATTAAACCTACCTCAAGCAGGTTCTAGTGGTCCTACCTCCCTTGTCAACCCCAACTACATGTTTCCTGTCTCTGTGTTGTCCCCAGCCTTTATGCCTGTGAGAACATATGCTGAGTAATGCAGAAATCTAACACAAATGACAAGTAAGTAAAAAAACCAAACCAAACCAAAAAAGGCAGTCTGTAGCCAAACAGCCCCCTAAACTGTCTCACCACACGGTCACTGGGGCAAGGAGGAAGGCAGGGACAACATATGGTGGGGAGAGCAAAGAGGAGGCTGGGATCCTGCCACTGCCCAGAGAGAACCTGCTTTAATTTGTTGTGAGATGGTATCTGTTAGTGTTTGTAATCTAAAGCACACAACTAAATGCACAGAAAGTTGCTAGAGCTCCACTTTCCACTTGGTTTGTCACTCTGCAACAATATAACTTTTTAGTTTCTCTGTTTTGGTTGTATGTGATTAAAAGAGAGTGGGTAAGTGCATGAACTGCTCAGTGAATAACAGCTGCACATGTGATCTAGTGATTTGATCCTGCCCTATGACAATTACTTTCTATCATTCTCCAGTTTCATTGCCAACATTCAACAGCTATTAGTTAAATTATTTTTTACTTTAAATCACACTGTGACATGGACAGACTTCTCTTTTCATACCTGCTTCAGCCAGCACTGACAAAACAGAAAACATTCCTTGCAAATACATGAAAAATGCTTCATGAAAATGGAGTATTGGGGAAAAAAGCAAATAGAAAAGGAAGAAAGCAATGCAAACAGAAGAAAAGATCCATTGGTATGTCTTAAAAAGTATGAACACTGTCAGCTAAAATATGATTGTAATTAGTAAAGGATTTAGATTCTGTACACGTAGGAAATGATACAACAACCTGCTAATTGGAGACAATACTATTCACATGTTGCTGAGGAACAAAGACTGGTACATAATTATGTGTAAGGAGGGGGAGGGTTACAAGAAGTGTTTCAATCTCGTAGACTCAGACACAGCTGAGAAAAGGCTAAAACAATAACCTTGAAAACAAGCATTAATAATCTACTGTCACAGCACAAGGAGGATAAAGAAGAACATGTTTGTTTACACAGTGAGCCAAATTTTGCCTACAGACAGACCTATCTTTCACAAGAGAGTCATATACATATATGCATAGAATTCAGGTATGTATGTCCTAAAAAAATAACATCATAATTTATACTCTGTTTAGTAATAATTTTGACAATATCAGCTGAGAGAACTTACACATGGTTGATTTTTTTAAATTATTAAATATCTTTTATTATTATTATTATTGGTACTATAGAAAACAAATGCTCAGATCTGGCTTCTAGTACCTGTGCTGCCATTAATAATCACTACTTGTCCCCAAGAGACAGAAACAGCAAGCAACCTCATGAAACAGTGATGTTTTAAAAAGAAATTAATTAATACTGTATTTGCAGGGCACTCAGATATCACAGTGAGAAGCAGCATGGAAAAGCCTATGAGGAAATTAATCATTCTGCATTCAGTGCAGGATCTGGCAGATGTGCAATGAAGAATGCCTGGAGACATACATTAAATATGAAGATTCTGGCCATTACCAGCAGAAATAATATCCCCTGAATGAGCATCAAGTACCTAAGACATTAAACGTTTGATGTGTTCTCATTCAATACAAGGGAATAACCTCTGATTAATATGGTAATGTTAGAAAAAGTACCAGCCAGGTATTCCATGCAAAATCAGAATCTGATAATGTAATTAAAGTCTATCATAAATGTAAGTTTTGGGACTAGTATTTCCTCATTTCCGCATGCCTAATTTTGCAACTAAATAACACTCCCACAGGTAGCAATTATTAGCAAATGTACATTATCTCAGCACTCCAAGGCTCCTGTCACCACAGCTCTAGGCACGGTATGTGTTAGCACAGTAAATCCACCCATGTTTCACACTGCAGCTGCTGGACTCTTGTAATAAATCTCCCTTGCTTTACAGCTAGCTCAAGTGAGTCAGGATAGCACAGACAGGACACAAAAGGCATCAGAGTAATGACAAACCTCAGGTTCACAGCTAGCTCAGATGTCTGCACTAACACTGTGACTGCAAATTACTCATTTTATTTTACTCTACATCAGTTCAGTTCTGCTCTCCCGGTTAACATAAGTTATGCTTTATCTTACCCCATCAGCTCAAATATGAAGTCAGATTTCAACCTTCTCCTCTGTTAATCAGTAGGGACAGCTGCTGGAGAGGAAGGATGTGTAAGGAGGACTCTGGGATGCACCCTTGGGTTGGAAAAGGTTTATCAAAGCTGCCTTCTACAGTACTTCAGAAATGGGGAGAAGAGGCAAGGGGGTTCCATGCATGCCTGTCTAGAAAAATGAAAGATGTGCTAGAATAATTTGGCTGGTAGAAGTAGTCTCAACATCTGTGCCAAGATGCAGCAGTACAGTAGCCTATCATGGGTTCCTTGTCTGAAAAAAAACAACACTGCATGAGACAACATGGATGACCAAGTACAGTTCTTCAAGCGACCCCTTATAAACAGAGGTCACTTTGTCAAGTCGCAAAGTCTGACAGGGCATGCTGCCTGGAGATGCAACGTAGGTAACCAGGGGCTGAGGAACCGCAGCATCCTTTTAAGGTTCCCAGGCAATATATTAATAGGTACCTCCTGGGGCCAGCAGCCAAATTATTCCTTGTCCTGACCCTAGAAACCAGTCTGTACCACAGGAGGGAATAGCTCGGGGGTTCTGATCATGTAGTCTACTGAAAAGAAAGTCAAGGCTCTTCCGCCCTCTCTGTGCAATAGCAACATTTTCTCATATTCAGTAGGACAGCCCACTACTTGGAGACAGTCTAACTCCTGCATAAAATGGAAAGAAGAGCCTTGGAAAGAAGAGCCTAGCCTTTGCCCACCTAGCAAGCTGAAGGCAGGCTCAGGAATGCATGAAATTTCCAGAGCTCCACTGGCTATATATGTGCTTTCAGTCTATACTGTTACCCATGGTTCAGATGCAAAGTGTATTTACTGCTTACGATCAATCAGCTTAGTGTAATAAGCTGATGTACCACAGAACAGTGCTTGGACTCTCCTCTGACTAATTCTGACAGACACCACATGTGTGGGTTTGGGTCTGTTCAGACAAATACATTCTGGTTCTCTATCTTGAGACACTTCACAACTTGGCTGAACAATTGATATATTTACTGCTTCATTTACCAAGACAGGAACATATCTATTATAAAGGATGCATGGCATACTCACAAGAACTACTATATGAAAATAACTGTCCAATTCTATGTAGCTCGGAGTACAAATATATTGACAATTTCATTGAATATTGTAAAATTTCCTGTCATAGAAATCTCAAAAAGGCATAAAGGAAACTGAAGCTAGTAAAATTATAAAAGCCTGTGTTCTGTTTGCTTTTTCAAAAAGCTTACAGGTCTGATTAATTCCCACAGAAACTGAAGGAAGTGTTAATGATAAACAATGCTCCCCCTTTTCTAGCTGAAAATGTTTCCTCATCTTTTTTCCAAAGAAGATAATTTTTGATGTTCAGTATTTTCAATAAATGATAGCCAAAATATCTGCTGCCAGCTACACTGATATGAATGTACAGGTCTGTCTCTCATATTCTCTGACTCATGGGAATTTGGGATATTAGAATCACAGGAAAAAGAAACCACTTTTTCAAAGGCAGTTTCACAGGCACTGATGCTAAAATACCTATTTATTTTGCAACACATCAGAAAAAGACACTTCACATATATCTGACAAAGCTAATGTATTCTTATCCTTATCAAAGGATCAATATCACTTTTGGTTATGTAGCAGAAATAATCAAATCCCTGCAATAAGCAGTGTCATGAAGTGATAAGTCTCTGTAATTACAGTTAAATAACAGGTTAGTCTTGATTAAAAGGTGATCTCTCTAAGGAATAAGGACCTCCATTAGTAATATTCTTCTGTTTGCCCGGTGAGGATATTACAAGGAATTTAAACATAGATTGGTATTTGTTGGAAGAGGGTGTTCTTTATTCTTAAAGAATAAAGAGACATATTACAGACATATTACATTAGGGTGCCACAACACATAGCAACTCCTTTGCTTAGTTTATTTTTTTAGAGTTCCCTTTGTGATCCATATAGTCATCTGTGTCAAAAATTATGCCCATCAAAATATATAGGTTCTTTTTGCCCTTTGAAAAGTATATCCTTAAAATAATGCTTTAATCAGAGATAGCTAACAAACATATTCAGGAGAAATGCACATAAGATTGCTAAAACTCAGAGAGTCTCATTTCTTTCAGAATTTCTTAAATTCTCTTTACATTTTTCCACACCGTTTTACTTAAAACAAGTTTATGAATGTAGTACCAGTCTGCAATCCCTCTTTCAAATGGGATTTTTGAGCCTCGAAACAATGATTAGGAAACCAGCCACCAAAGAAAACACATAGCACAGAAAACCTTGTCAGCTGGCTAAATCTGACTGATTGTCTATTTTCCTGTGCTTCAGAATCATCAGTACCCTACACACATCATTTTATTAATTTATTTTGCTGTTACTCAAAAGAGGAAACTACCTTGCCCCACAAGGTATTACCGCAGTCTCTCAGGTTACATTGCCTACCATTAAAATGGGTATAGTGAATTTAAACACCTTTCTAATTGTTCATGAACAGCAAATATCAACTACAGTAACAGAGTTTCAGGTATTTGACAACTATGAACCAGAGAAAGCTGAAGAGCTGAAGCTTTCAGGGTAATACTGCAGTGGCAATAGTGTGCATTTTATAGATCATCTTAGTCTGCATTTTAAGTAAAAACAACATTACGTAGCAGTCAATGGTGTAACAACATAAAGACCTTGGTCTTACCCTTTGTTTTCAAGTCGTTTAATACCTTTGATTCCACGGGCAGTATATCGCTCACCAGCTTTATCTCAATATTTCGGGACGCCAGTTCAAGCAACTTTTCAAAAAGACGCTGCCCCTGGGAAGGACATTAATGGAAAGCAGAAGTTGTAAGACACAATTGTTCAAACTGCATATCAACAAATCGAAGAGGCATGTTAAAACAAAAATACTATATACAACAACTGAGTAAATATGTTCCTAGATAGGATTAAACATACCCTAAAGGTTAGCAACTTAAATACTTTTTCTTGGAGGAATACTGTTCTGAAGGCCAAAATGGTTTCTTCCTTTTTCCAGACTGCACAACACCATTGATAAAAGGTGCCAGGTAGAGAACGAAGTGTCCAGGTTTTTTGTGCTGCATAAGCACATTTGGACATTAAGTTTCTTCTAAATAATCACATTCTGTTGACTTAGGACACAACATTGCAGGGAAATAGTTTATTATACTTATTCTGTACTGAGTGATATTTTTTAAGTGGTTCTAACCATAGTAGACAATGTTTTCAAGTGGTTGCATGCTCAACCTTAGATGTGTTACACCAGGAAGGAAAACAATGACCTACAGGTATTTTATAGGCTTTTACTTTTTATGCTGCTATAAAACTCTACTAATTTAGCCATATTTCTAACACAGAACAAAAAAGGGAATCTCATACTGAGCTAGATACATGTCAAAACAGAAATCAAAATATTTGTTTCACTTGAAAAATAAAATTTCAAATTGCCACATTTTTCCATATCCAAGAAACAAAGAAAAAGTAGAACATCTGATTGCATAGTAAATGCTTACTTTTTTAGATTCAATATTTTAAATCAAATAAAAAAGTTTAGTTAGAAATATCTAACTAGATAATGTCAGAAATAAACTGTCCATTGTATCACTAGTGTGCTGTTACTAAAACCACAGCCAATCTAGCTTACTACAGCAGACACTGCTTTCAATTAGCAGTCCAGTACACAAAGACTTTGGGTTTATGCAGTTGACAAAGTGTCTGCTATGCCCACACACTTCACTTTAGGTTCAATGTAATGCTGGCTCCAAGGTAAAGCGACAGTAAAAAAAGCAACAGTCATACATTGACTTTCAAACGAAAAGGTAGAAGATAAAGCTCTTCACAGAAACATTTTGTAATTCTCTGTACAAACTGTTACTCTGAGAATCTTAAAAGGATCTTTCTATTTAACAAAATGACCAAACCAAAAGCAGTTTGGGATGATACAATCTGATGTAGTATGGACCATCAAAACCCCAGACAAGGGCCCTCTGCACACATCGAAAACCCAGAAGCAGCAGACAGTGGAAAGCCAACCTTTGCCTTGTATTTGCCTGCACAGATTGATACTTTGGACTCTGTTGGGCCTTGAGCATTACACAGTCACAGAAAGTAGTGCTTCCCCTGTCTACAGTACAGACCTATTTTTTAATACTCATTTTTTTTGAATGTATGTGGCAAAGTAAGAATACCCATCCTCCTAAAAAATAGCTTTCTCAGAATTGTCAAGCAGCCAGAGGCTGCAATGGAAACAGAACTACTGTTTACATTTTACTTTTGTAATGTATGCCTGCTTACTCACTCAAATCCATAGTACAGCTCCCTGTTCATCCCAGGGATCACAAGATCTTTGCAGTTAACACAAGGCTGCCATAATGAAAGCACTAGAGAATAGCTAACAGAACAGAAAAATGAAAACATTTTTAGCAGGAAGTTCCAAATGTTTCTTATACTTAGATTCAGCATTTTTTAAGGTGACTAGGTGGTTCCGTATGTAAGAAATTACATCCATGAATTTAACTCACACACCCAAAAGATGTTACTGAGTTGCTGTGCAAGTCAAGAAGTGGCTTTCCCTCGCATATCTCATGAAGCTAAAAGAATCCTTAATTCTCACACTACAGATTGTGTTGAGTCTTTTTTAAAAGAAGGACAGATGCTACTAGAAAATACAAGAATTAATGAGATAATAGTGTGGAAGAGATGGATGCTGCACATAATGTTACGCAGCAGCTCCAGCATGATTCTGGGGGAGCAGAGGTGCACTGACCAGTATTTCTGGGTGCCCTGCTCTCTCAAGAGTGTTTCTCCCACAACTGCTGCAGTCTGGCATTGCTAGACTCTAACAAAATCTGGGAACAGCAATCACTGTCTTCTTGTCTGCTGAATTCCCAGTCCGTGCCTTGGCCCATCCTCCAGAGCAAGAGGCTTCTGGCATGACAGAGCTCTGTCAGCCTTTCTCCCAACTGGAAACACCAGCAGCTTGGATTTTCATTAGCTATATACTTACAAAAGTGAGCTGGGAAAATTAAGAACTAAAAGGTTTGCATTTTATAAGTTAATTAATTAATATACATATAGGTAGAAACAGCTACTCAGAAAGGTTCTCTGTGTTTGTTTAATTTATTAAGTAGAAAGACAAACACAGGTTTTGTTTAGGTTATATGTAAAAACTGATTTTGACTAGAATCATGGTAGAAAGCTCTAGCACATAAAAAATAAACACGGAAAGGGCATTTAAAAGTTTAAGGAAAAGTGATTAGCATTATCAATACAAATTAGTTCATTAACTGCTCTGTTGAAGAAATGTTTAGAAAGTTAATGTCTCAAGCTGACAAAATTAATTGCTTCAGGGGATGGTTCTTACTGTTTTTTCCCTATTGTGATTATTTTTGGATATCATTGTCACTTCTACCTGCATGAGATTATATTTACATACGATTTACAAAAGCTTTGATAAACAAGCCTGTGTCTCTTCCTGGCATCAATTCCTGAGTTTTACTTGATCTTAGTATGCTCTGACATGACCAACATAGCTGTCTCTTATAGGCCATGCTGCCTGCTGAACAGTCCATCCTATGGGTGACTAGATCACTTGGAGTGCAGCCCTGCATTCTAATGAAGCCATGTTCTCTGAAAATACACCTATTTGTCCATCAGGGACATTACAAGCTATTAATTTATAACATTCTCTTTCTTCCCAATTACATTCATAAAGGGTAAAACCTCAAAATTGATTCAACATTTAAAGCATCTCTAAGTAATGATGGTTAAGACTGGGAGTGCATTCACCACAAATATTTATGTTTATACAGGTACACAAAACACCACCACCCAGTGACAGAATTGGAAAGAATTCCCTCCATCTCATCTCTCACTGCATCATCTCTCAGCAGGCATTCATTTCCTCACCAAGGCTTAATCTAGACACTCTATGAGATGTTCACAACTTGCTTTTAAAAATCTGCACACATTATAGTAAATAGGGTGCTAGAAATTCTTCCTTCATTGCTGAAGAACCTGGACTTATTAATATTAACTTGAAACTCAGTTTCTGTACTTTCTGACATGTTTACTTGTAATGTTACTCTTTTTTCCTATGAAGAGGAAAAAAGATGGGATGGAAGGTCTAAAGAGTTTTGTCACTGCTGTCAGCACATTTGAAACGCTTCTGTTGAATACAAACCCTCATGCTGTCATTCAGACCACATTCCCTTTGCAAGACAATGCCAGGCTGCTGCACAACTACGTGACAGTGATCAGAATCATTTCTACATACCCAGCTTGTGAGCACGAAGAAATAGCAGCAGCCAACTGCTATGAAACTGGCATGCTACCTTATAGCATAACTGCATTTTAACAAACATTAGCACCAGAAATCTGCTTATCCTGATAAAACATTCCCTCACACATTTCACTGGGCTGTTTCAAAAAACCTACCAGAATGATAAAATAGGATGTAAAAAGTACTTATAACGTGAACAAACTGACATTCTCATGGTAGCTTTAAACAACCATGCACCTCAAACATGAATCTCAACTGTACCTGCCACAGCAAACTGGCGAATTTAAGAAAAGAGAAAGTTGTAATTATCAAAATGCCCTGAAATTGCCCCCAAAGCAATTTATTGGCAGTCTCTAAAGATGCTGATTCTAGCCTGGCTGATTTCCCTTGCCTGTTGTCTCTATCAGCAGGCGTTCCTTATTAGAAATAAAATGGGGAGATACAAACATGAAAATGCTTTATTTATAGAAGTACTTTAAAATTGAATTATTGTGCTCTTCAGTAACTTACATTCCTACAGTTTAGGCAATGTTTAGCTTTTTCTTACCACAGAAATAAATCTGGTCATTTCACAGACTTTTCTTTTAGATTATTTCTCTAGAGTTCTACTAATATTTTTTAAGAAGTTTTCCTATAATCAAGCCTTTGGGTATATTTTAAAGCATCACTAAGAATCAGAGCATACTGGAAGAAACCAATAGAGCAAATAAATCAAGAAATCATAACTTTAACTGCTTCTTCTTAATACAGACCAGAGGAACTTAAATGATCTCCTCAAATTCTTCTAACCAAACAGCTAATGCAAAGGGAGGGAGTGTGCTTTCATTTTAAGAACATTTTTTAAAAAATTTGTTGTCTATGCCTCAGTCTGTACCAACTGCACCAGGGAAATGCCACCACCTGAAGAGGAGAGATGTTTATGTAAAGATGAGCTTATAGAAAAGAAAATACACAGCAATCTCTATAGCTGATCATGGCAAATTTCTGCTGGTCGCTGCTAGCTTTGGACATGTGCTCTTCCTTGTATTTATTTCTATTTTTTAATATTTGTCAAGGAAAGCTCTTGCACTAAAATTTGTTCTACCAAACAAATCACTTAAAATCCTTGGCCACTGCATGTGTGATGACTTGTCATCACAGATTCATCACAAAGCTGGACAGCTGGCTTACATGAGACAGAGTGGGGGACTTCCCTCATCAAATCAAACAGTAGGTAGGTAAACAAACTCAGAAACATCTATTTTTTATATGATAATTGTAAAATTTAGATGCAGTTTTACCCTTTGATCATCTTATGTTCATTCAAATACCCATTCAGGGAGAACTGTGCAATACTCATGGCAATACTAATAAGCCACAATGGCATTAATTCTTATTTGTGAAAAATAAACCAAAGTTTCTGAAGGACTTGCAGGACATCTAAAAGGTCATTCTAAATTAAAGTTTCTAAACATGAGATAAGCCAGAGGAAATGAACCATGAAAATTGTGAAACTGGCATGATCTTGCATTCACCTCTCTCTTTTCACTGCAAATGAATTAAAAACTATCCTCAAAAAATAGTTTCCATTATCCTCTAATATATCTAAACATTGGATTGCCACAGGAGAAGTCACACATTCATATTCCACAAGAACCTCAATGCTTCTACACAACCACTACCCTATCTTGAAAACACACATATGACAACACAAAGTCACCAAAATATGTGGTTTTCTTCTGAATGAGAAAAGCAGCTGTAGAAAGCCTATTCACTTTGCCAAACAAATACTTGTTTACTTGACTGCTTAAACTGTAGAAGCACAGAAACACTGTTTCATCATGTGTCTGTCTTTAGAGAATCCAATTTAGCAGGACTCATGATCTCAAATGACTGAGCACAGTGTTGTGACCTATACAGCTCAGTCAGCAACGAAGGGTTATTTAGATTTATAGCAACAAAATATGGACAGGCAAGAGTCAAGGACACCAGTAGTGTACCCACAAACAAAAGTGAAGAAAAACAGAGCAGGAAGTTATGCAATATCGTATATTCAGACGTATACATATATACATGTATGTCCAATACACATTTAGACAAGAGGGACAATATGTATACATATGGATGACACATATACTGGGCATAAATATGCATGTGTGTATACAGAGTTGCAGAATTTCCTGCTGCATTTTTCTTCAATATATATATTGGACATATGTATGTATGTATGTGACTACACAAACATATACAGAGAACGCAGTTAAACCTTGTAATTGAGAGAAAGCAATCTAGCCTATCTGCTTTCCTCCTCAAAAATCCATGTCTGTTCAAGTACTCTTGTGGAGAACTTTGCTTTGCAATATGCCTTGGATATTCATAAAATGGAAATTGCTAGTTATAGAGCAGGATGTGGGTCCATATGGAAAATGGTTATGTCCCTAGTTTCTAAAAAACCAAGAATAATTCAAGGAACAACTAAATCTTACTAAGCACTGTACTACCTGGACATTTTGTATCTCATGCCCTTACCTTTCAGAATGTTTCTGCTATTTTGGGGCAAATTTCCCCAAAATCAAATCAGAAAGACTTGAGGACATTCAATTTATTCTTCAGGCAATTACTAGACTATAGTTATTGACGCTCCTCTGAAATTCCACTTTCATTTCACAAGTGGAGAAAGCAGATGTAAGGATACAAGTTTCCTCTTTTCCCTTTTACAGACCAAGCTTTGTATACATTTTCTGGGGCATTGATTTGCTAAGAAACACTGCCCCTTGGCAATTTTTTAGCAATCAGACCAGCCAATAACAATATAGTGTTTTAGCATGAATAGACAAACTTGACAGAAAGATCTATCAGCTGTTCAGCCCACACTGCTGTACAAATGAGGAGATGACTGGAATATTAATTGCCTTTAAACAGAAGTAATTACTCACTTTTGTAAGACTACTAGCAGACAGAAATAGATAACTAGAATAGAATATTATGAAAAATGCTTCATTTTTCTGGCTTTAACTGTGCATTTGAGGATGAAAGAGCAAATCCACTTCTTAGATGTAGCTTCTTCCTTTCCCTGCTGAATAATATCTTACATTTTTTACTTTGCATGCGAATGTGGAACAGTGAATGCATTTGATGCTTAACTATTGAAATACCAACTTCCAGTTTGCCACTTTTTGTCCTCTGTTTGGGATTTGTTAGGCTCTGCTGGTTTTGAAGCAAATGACACGTTGAATTTTTTTTCAGACAAAACACTTTTTAAAAGATTCATGCACATATCAATTCATGCACATCCTAGAAACATCTGAGACACTGCCTCTTTGAACACATCTGCTTGAATGACAGTACCTGGGTTTGAAGTTACTTAGGCAATAAATTTAAAGTTTAGCTGCATAATTACATTGTGAAAAAGTAAATATTTTGATATTCCATAATTTATTCACAAACCATAATCCAATATTTATAAGCATTCTAAAAGGATGGGTTTGCATTACATTTTCTATTCATCTGCTCACCTTAGATTTTCAGTATTTCAAATGGACATGCAGCAAATTTATTCTGAAGAAAAGTTAATGTACGCTGTGCAACTGGGCTACAGGCACTTTCAAAAGACGTAGAATTTAGCTGCTCAGAATACCAGGCTTTGTCTATTATCCACCAAAAGGCATTTTTTTTACTGCACAGCATCAACAGAAATAGAGAGGGAAGCCAAGAGTTTATGACACAGTATAATAGCGTTGATTCAGTACAGTTTTCCGGCTGTCATTTTAACCCCATTTCATGTCAGCTGAGCTGCTTCTTTCAGCTAAGAATCTATTTAGTGGAAAAGAGGAGATACTCTCAGCCTATCAATTCTCTGATATCTTAGTTTCACAAGTGATACTAAATGGAAACCTGCCCTAACCATATTTCTAAGAGGATTGCTCTCAAGAATAAAGTTTTTGTTGGCACAGCATAATTGTAATGCATGTCTGTCTTATTCACTATGATTTATGATTTTTCCTATTGTTCTTAATTGCAGAAGTCTTGAACACCACTGCCTCCCAAGATTAATTTTGAAAAGCTATGAATCATCTGATACTTGTTCTTTATAAGTGTAATTCTATCCATCTATTTGGCTGCAGAATTAATCCACATGCTTGCTCTTTTATTTCATCAGTTCCATCAAACAGAAAATAACTGTACAGATTTATGAATATTCCCAAATATGGATGTGCTAATATAGGTACAATCTGGCAGCTTTCTTAAGATTACACAATTACATATTTTCCTAAGATGGAAGTGATATGTGTTGAATGTTATCCAGTCCAAACATATCACCACTCTCAAAAAACTATTGTATTGGCAGGAAAATCCCCATAAAAAATGATAATTTAGACTACCCAAGCAAATAGGTGTGCTACAGGGAAAGGTTGTAGTTCTAGAAAATGAATAATGTAACAACAAGAACAGACTGTTGAAGTCCCACTCTTTTGTTAGGCTAGAACATACCTGGCATGCTGATGGATGACTGTGATTGAGGTCCCACTGGGAAGATACTATGTCAACAGACTTTTCAGCCATATTAAGCAAATTCATCCAGCCTTGGAAAAGAGACAAATGGGATGGTGCACTGTCTGAATAGTTGATCCCTTCAGGAATATTTTCCACAAGAGCAACCCTGAGAATAGATAAGGAAAAAATAACCACTTAACAAAGGCACTTTTCTATATTAAAGAGTTCCAAATTTTAAAGAATGTTAGGTTTTGGGCCTGTGGTTCAACATCTGCTCCCAGAGGCTTTCAGCAGTGTGCCACCCACAACTTGCTCTGAAGTCTACCATGCTCCACACTTCCCAAAACAATAAAGGGCAGAAATAACCTACTGGTAAAGCAGCAAAGCCAGATAAGCTTTGGAAGCTCTGCAAAACTAGCTTAAACATGGAAAAGCTTACTTCTTTCAACACAGTAAGTGGGAATCAGTTCTTAAGGTAGGATGGGAAGAATGAAACAATCTCTTTTTCTTTGCCATTTCATCTCTGCATTTAGTTTCTCCTGTCTAAGGAATGTGGCAAGATGTAAACTCCCTGGCATTCTCATAGGTTTGTTTTTATAGGTGACATTTTATTACATTGCAGTTTCTGCATATGAATTCTCCCTTTCTAACTGCTCTAAGCTACCTAATTTTTCTGCTTTTACCTGTGTAAGGCTCTAACTGGGATCCAGTGGCTTAAAAGATAATTATGCCCTTCTAATTTCCTGTTCTTTCTGGAAGGCTCTCTGATCTTACTGTCTATAGTATTCAAAACATTTGTAAATTAGACTACATACATTCACATGGATACAATCACATCGAAGAAGTGAAACAAACATTGCAGTAAACTGACATTTCAAAATACATTCCTCTGCTTCAGGGAATTGATGTGTTTCATTCAGCATACTACCCCACTGCTAGAATTCCTTCAATTGCAGCAGGTAAAGCTTCTCTCTACACTCAATAGAGGAATTTTAAAAATAAATGCAATTCAAACAAGCTCCCCAATTCTGTCTTTAGGTAAAGAGCTTAAATTTTCAGCTTATCCAAGCAGCACTTCTCTAAGCATCCCCAACATCTGCCACTTTCACTGTGAATCATACAAACCAGATGTAGGAAAGCTGTAGTAGGAACTTGGAGAATACTCCTCCTCATTGTGTCCAAATACATCAAGCATTTCCACACCATTTTTGTACTTGTTAATGGCATTAATTATCAACTTCAGCAATAGGAATATAATTTGTCAACTTTAAGTAAATCATTATTACAAAATTCTAGTCTAAACGAGAATTGTACATGTTTTGACTCTTAGAAAAATGGATTAGTACAGTATGTTCTATTAATTCAGTTGACCCTATAGGGTTCATATTAGAACTTTTACAGCTCTTTCATATTATCAAGCCTATTTGTGAAGTGAACCCAATAAAAGACTGAAGGTTAGTACTCTTAAACAATGTAAAGAAAACCTAGCAAGAATTGTGATAAAGTAAACATGTGGTCATTATCAAACTCTCAATCTCCTGGCCTGGAAAAAAAAAAATCCCCCATGAAACTAGAATAGGCACAGCTCTTGCTTTCATTAAACATTTGAGTATGTTCTCTTTTTCCCTAAAATCTGTCAAACAACAAACATATCACTGACCTGTAACTACCAATGATGCTCTCCACAACTGTGAGCACTCTATTCTATATATTAATATTAAACTTACCTACATTACAGTAATGGAGCTGTAAGACCAGGAAATAAAACTGCAAGATGTCTAAAACACAACTTGATTTTTTTGATGTCTTTAAGGTATATTTTATTCTAAAACATTCTATCTATATTGTTTACAAACTTTAGTGCCCTTATTAACACATTTAAAAAATAAACTATTTTACTCTAATACTCAAGGTTTTAGGCTTATTTCTGCTGAACTTAATAAAGCTTTTGTTAGATTTCCTTGAAACCCTAGTACTTTTTCAATAGTTAACATTACTAATCATATTGCAGCTCTTAGTATGTCCATGTTTCCTGAAGAATTTTATGAAGAGTTGCAGGATGGCCACCTTCATAGAACAAGAAACTGAAGCTCACAAGATAAAGTGATCTCTACAAGGACCTAAAGCCTCCCTCAATTATCCAGTGGCAACGATGAGAAATGAATCCACATGTTTCTGGATTCTTTACCCCCTACCCAAGCATGTGTAGATACAGGAGTTACTCTGAATATTCCTCAAAGACATTCTTCATATCAAATGATCATTCAAAAATAAAATAATCTGTAAATGTAGTTCTGATTTAGCTAAAATTTAAAAGTGTATATAATTCCCCTGACACAAGTTCTGACCAAAATTTCTAAACATTAGAATATTGCCTGATGCATATAGCATTTTCTGGTGGAACTTATGGAAATGAATACACAAGACCCCACAAAATAACTGATGGCATTGAATCTGTCACAGTCACTTCCAGTGGCTTTTAGTGGTGCTTGTTTCCTACTGAACTGATGTCTCACTGGAAAGCATTAGCTTAACTTCCATTTTTCTTATCTCTATCTTTGGCAGGTTGAAAGCTGCCAGAAAGGTAACACTGTCTCACAGAAGGGCTGAGATGATCTGAATATCATGTAGCTCAGCCCTCCTTGTCAAAGAAGGGTCCATGACAGCAGGTAGGTCAGGACATTGTTCAGTTTTTGCATATCTCCAAGTCTAAAACCCATCATATATGAGATTAGGGACCTGATCCAGCCAAACATATACCTTTTTATTTCTGACTTCACATTACTTAGGTCTGAAGTAGGGCAAAATGCTCTATCTATGTATCATAAACCCTGATTCCAGAAGTCAATGGAATCTATACCTTAAACTAATGCAGAAGAGCTGTAGTTGTGGATCATTACCCTGTACATACATTTTGGTACAGATACCACCAAGATATACACAGAAGCTGGGCCCTTCCTCTTGTTCCACTTACTTATTCGAAAAAAGTAGCAAGGCAAATTTAATGGACAAAAAAGAATTCAACTCCCTCTTAAAAGGGCCTTTGTCAAGGACAAGGTGCCTCTTGGTACGGAAGGTTATCCTGATTGTTGGAATGAACTTGATCTTCACTAGAAGAACAGCTCCCAACTTTTAAATCAGCAGCAGCACTAAATAAGGCATGTGACTACACTGCTCCTGTCATTTTATAATTTGATTACCCAGTAGAAGCCAAATGCATTCCAGTTCGCAAAATTGTAATTTAGAACAGATATTATCTGGTAATATATTTCCTAGTCTTTTGTTTAACCAAACAGTAAACATGGGGAGGGGGTCACAGCACCAAGCCTGTCCAAGAATAATTTGGACAACAGCTCTCAAGCGCATGGTGTGACTCCTCGGGTGTCCTGTGCAGGGCCAGGAGTTGGACTTGATTATCCTCATGGGTCCCTTCCAGCTTGGCATATTCTATGATTCTACGTCATGTTCTTTAGCAAAACAAACAAATTAAAACCCCCTCCCCCCAAAGAAACAAACAAAAAAACTCCCAAAATGTCAAGCACCATGTTTTTACACAAAGCGATTCTGCCTTTATAATCTTGCCCTATTTCCTTAGCACAACAGCAAAGTTCCAATGCTTAGTCAAGATGAACTTTGTTAAAACTTCTGTGCAAAAACTGAAGTTTTTGAGCCCAAATTCCATCAATAAAAGCTATATTTAGCTTTCATTTTTGTTCCAATATGACCCACAAAGAGGTTTTTCAAATACAGTATAACAAAAACTTCCAGAAAAAAAGGTCACTCACAGACCTTGAGGAAGGTTAGACATGGTGACAATAATTTATTCTGCAAAAATGGCATATTAACAAAGCAAAACAGAACAAATGTACCATGGTGATTAAAACAGACTTTTCCCATCCTCAAAATCATTAGCAGGTAACCTTACACCTGTTGAAGGAGATGTCCTTCCTTTCTCTGATTTCCTGGTGCTCTGTTTCATCGGATAATGCCAACATAGGCTAGTCTCTTCAGTTTTAGAGATGAATATTCTAGAAACTACCTCACACAGACTGAGAAACCTGAAAGTAATGTTACAGAATTTCAGTGAAGTTAGCGAGAGAAACGAGGGTCAGAGCTGAGATTTGAACTCCTCTTACCTAACAGAAATGTGGCAAATAGAATGGTATTTAACACCTACCAAAGAGTATACTGGGACCTCAATAAGGCTCTTCTGATCTCAGCTACAAGACATGCATTTAGCAATTCCAAATGAATTCTGTGCCCGGTTAAGGATTCTTCTTCATCTCTGACAGTTCTTTGGTCAGAAAGCAAGATTTTTTTCTGATCTCACACCAATTTCTTTCTCTAAAGGAAACAGAGACTCTCAACCTAGCACATGGGTTAATTAGAGTAGAAAAAGGGCTAGGACAGTGAAAATAGGGAGATGCTATATGTATGTCTCTTGAACAAATCGGGGCTATTGGCAAAAATGTATATCTCTGTTGAAAAGTTTAGCTGTAATGATTATACTCATATAAAAGAGAAGCTTTTTTGATGGTTCACTTCACACCATATTAAAGTGACAAACTGTAGAACATTATTCACTCTAGTTTGTCTCAATCCAGAGCTATCCACTAAAGAAAATAAAGGTAATATGTACTTGAGCATTGATGTGGACATCATGTGAATTTACTCACCATTAAAGGGAAGAAACATGGTAAGAAAACACTACAATTATTGTATAAGACAATAAAGAAACGAAAGCTGAGCAAAGCCTTTGGCATTTAATTTCAATTAAGACTTTCACCATCTCCCCTTCAAGCTCTCCACATCACCCTACATCACATCACTCCTACCACTCTTCTCCCTCAGATCTACTCATTAGCTGTCAAGAGCATCATCTCTGTAGCTTCTCAACCACAGCTCCAGCGGTTGTATTGGAGCATATAAGGAAATAGAGCTATGGCTGGAGGGTACAGCAAAGCAGCATTCCTTCTAGCTGTGACTCCTTAAGCCAAGGAGGACATGCTGGTCCTGGGCTTCTGCTCGCCATCAAAGCAGTCAGTCAGTGAGTCCTCACTCACACTGCTCATGCAGGCCAGTGTGGCACTAGGGAACTCTGACATAAGGAAGGGTCACAGCATTGTACATTACAAATGCAGGAGATGCAGATGCTTTGCTAAATAACATAGTTAAGCTATTCTGCACCTACTTCAAACATTGTGACAGATCTCCTGAACAGTAGCCTAAATTCTGTGAATACCACCTGTGACTGGACTCAGAAGACAAAGGCCCTTTCAGCCAAGTGAGTGGCCTGATCCTATTTAACATGCAGCTGCAGAAGGTGGCTGTGGCACAAGAGTGGGAACTTCAAGTGTTCACTGAACTTCAGCCTTACATACTTCAGCTAATGCCTATAACTGGATGTTGCCTTTCATTTTTCCCCTTCTATGGTCACATCTTCTTTGCACTTAGTCTTCTTTCATTTTTTCTTATTGGTCCACAGAAACAATTGAAGTATGTTAACAGTATTCAAAACATATTAACTCCTCATCACTTAGGCCTTTTTATATCTTCTGTAATTGACTAGGGAATCACTGTGCCCACATAATTGTTTTTGTGCCCACTCATCACGATATCTTCAAGCCAAATACAGTCTGCAGACACAAACAATACGTCCATTAAGCTTGGCAGATTTCATGTGCCAGATTTCTGGGTGGTACAATATAAAAAAATAAGATATTCAATCAGCACTTATGTCAGTGGAACAATACTAGTTTTTACTAGTTCAAGACTAGACTTAATTCTCCAGAATAAATAACTAGAAGCACATCAGGAATGTCTTCCCTTTGGATTGCCCCAGTGATTCTTAGGTAAGAAGATGATTTACCCCCTCTCATAGCATCATCTTCAGAAAGAATGTACCAATAAGAAAATCTTACTGTTCCAACTTCCCTCAAGCTACAAGCCACACAATGTTTGTGTTGTAACACACCATAAGCACATAAGTTTCAAAAGAAGGACCCACTATACATATTCACAAGTCATCTAAGGTTTGTTTAAACCTCTGAATGATTTCTAATTAAGTGTATTTTAGGTGATAAAATGAAGTTTTCATTGTTGCACTTCAGATGGAGCTTTCAGTTCCCAAAGGTGAAACTGCATCCAAAAGAGGGAAAGAATTGACCAGATGTTTTGCGGTGTCACTTCACCCCACCAGGGACACTATTTCTACAGTGTCAAAGCAAATCTGAATATTAGTCAAAAATTCAATCTAGCCAGGCAGGTCATTTTAATAACAGAACAAAGACAGCAGTCATATAAAGTATCAAATGAAAAAGGAGAACAAGAAAGCATAAATAGCAAACACTAAATATCTTCATTTATTTTACTGACATGACTGATACTTGCCTCAGTTCAAAAGAACACATAAATAAAGTGCAATGAGCACTGAGCCTTTAAGTACGCTTATTGATTTTCTTAGGATTTCTCATATGCTTTGTGCAGACTTAGGATTTTTCATGAATTATGCAGGTCAGTCCAGCTCAATAATGATATTTTTCCTACACTTTTACATATCCAGGTGCATACCAAAGTAATCCTTATCAACAGCCCCTTGATCCCTAAACAGGATGCTGAAATGAAGATTGTTGATTCCACTGTATAAAACTATTTAGTGTCATTAAGACTCAATAACAAATCTCTCATAAAGGAAAAAAACAAAAAAATTAGAATCTAATTGAAGGGGACAGATGAGATATGTGTAAAGACCCTTCTGGGATAATATAATGTGTGGTTTTGTTTCAGATGTTTTGCTTTAGGTTTCTAGCTCTGTTATGTTATGCCTGAACCATTACATTAGTACACCTGTTTGACAATACCTAGATAACTTAGATATTTTCAAGCTATTTCAAAAGAAAATTAATTTAACTGATTCTTAAATTCTACATACATAAGCAAAATACAGATCAGAAATAGCAATCACTAACAGGCATCAGCAGCTGAGACTCTGAAATCTCTCTCAACCCGGTAGAATTACCATCACAAGAATGCAGAGGACCAAAGAAATCTTTAATTTACTGAATTGACTTTAATTTACTGAACAGAGAGGATGTGGGGTTTGGTCCTCTAGACTTCAGTCTGGCACTTCTCAGCAATTCAGCAAAGACAACATTTCACAGGTCCTGAACATTCCTCCAGAATTAAATGCAAACACTGAGTATAAACAAAGTGAAAATATTTTACTGTAACTTTCTGCTTCACAATGCTATGAAAAGCCCAGTATAGTCACAGTTCCTAAACTTTCAGAACAATTTATCCTCTTTTTTATACCTTCTGTAATCATTTATATACATACAGACCAAACAGATAAAGACCTAGTATGTCAGAGCACATAAATGCTCTACAGAACAATCATAGGATTAATTCTAAATATCCCATTGTTTATGACTGGGATGGAATTTTTTGACACCAGCTAAGGAAAAATATTTGAATGAGGAAATATTTTGAATAAAGAAAAATTTTGAAGCTGAGCAACCAAGCCATCAAAGCAGAAACAAGTATGCCTACATTTAACAAAGACAAATGTAAAATATAACAAAGTTAAAATTTTTACCATAGAGTCTTGTGCTATTCTTAACTTCAAATTTGTATATGAATTCAGTCCATGAGTAAAAAAGAACCCAACCTGAAATTAACAACAGATTAACGACAGACTTAATTAAGGCTGGTTTCACTAAGAAACCACTACACTATTCCAAAGAAAACCCTATGCTTTATGGTCCCAGCTTTCCCATTTTCTTCTGTGAGAATTAGTGCCTTATTCCAAGAGGAAATAATTATTTGCTAGAGGAAAGGGCTGCAACAGTGACACCTACATCCAGATTCCCAAGAGGTAGAATGGAGTTTCATTTTAGGAAACACTCGGGTGTCTTATTTAATCATTACATTTGAGGTGAAATCTTGCAAGAACTGATGAGCATCTGGTCACCAATATCTAAATCCAGCCTGTGTCAGCAGCTCTTGAAGCCCCGCTGTGCTGTCTAAGCAGTTAGCAGAACTGAAACATACCACAACTTTCATGCTATACCTAAAAGTTCAGCGCTGAGGTAAGTACATTTCCTAAACATCGGAATGCAAAAAAGTGCCTGGATTGTTTGATAAGGCCACTAGAGGTGTCAAAAAGACATTATTTGAACCAAATTGGCACATTCATCATCTGACTCTCCCCACACTCTGATAGAAGTTGTCCTTTCAAACTTCATAATCAGTAGAAAAGGCATCATACATTACATTTTTATATTCTTCCAGTTCTTTGCTTGCTTGTCAGAGCTCTGATTTGCACCCTTTTTTAACGGAATAATTCCTATATTTTGATCAGAAAAAAATGTTATGGTTCAAGTAAATCTTATTTCATTGAACCATCAAGAATTTTTTCTCAAATGAAACACTGAGACACTTTTATATCAAAGAAAGCGAAAGTATCTTTAGACACTAATCATCATTAATTTCAGAGCATGCTGTAGCTGAATTTCACACACAAGAAGGCACAATACAGAGGTTAAATGTTGCAGTGTTCTGCTCCTGGCTCTCTTGATGCACAACATACATAAGCCTCGGGGATATGTGTGAAATCTATTTAATGGACACAGACTAAGAACAGAAACTGCCATCTGTTCCTCATATATATTTCTGTGAGACACTTCCATTAGGCTATTGTTAGACTATGAAAAATCATGAGAAGCTCTAAGATTTGGCTGTGGTACACCTCTGTCCTCTTCATGTCTAAAACTGCTACAAAACCTTTCACCATATTATCATGTGCCAAAATAGCTTCCTTTTAGACTGTGATTTCACAATAGTGTTTAAAAACAACAGAGGGAAACCAGCTTGCATTTTGATCTTATTAAAAAAATACATTGACAAAGAAGAACATTGTATCAATATTTGCATATGACTGAAATTTATTTGGGGTCACAAGAGCACTTCAAGAGCTCATATCTTCTCTGTCAAACTTCAAGTAGCATAACAAGATTATTTATGACCACCACAACCTCATTCTTTAGTTCCCTTATTTCTCATAATTTTCTTAATTTTTTTCCTAGATGCTTCTTCATTCATTCCAGCTCATTGTGGAGAACTTTGTGACAGGGAACAAAGACAACTTCTCTCATGGTTACCCTTTAGTGTTTTATACAATGAAATTTAAACTTTGCTGGTAAGTGCTCAAAATGCATAATTTTGAATGAACAGTTCATTCTTGTGAGATCTTTCTTCTTGCTCTTGAGAAAAGAAATGTTAAGAAGCCAGAGTGGAGTCAGCAATGTCCTTCTGTGGGGCTTTCTAAAGGCAACAGGCCTGCTCTTGTATTTTTTCATGGGCATCTTCCACATCAGAAAAGCTTGCTCCAACCATGTGCCATCTTTTTTTTCATCACCTTTTGCTCTGGTTATTCCCTACTTTGAACTCTTCCATTTCCCTGGCCCCTCCTTCCCTTGCCTCCCTTTTCTGTTCATTAAACCTAGATGACCTCTTTTGTTTTGTTTCTTTTCATTAGTCTTCCTCTCAATAAATTTCTTCCAAATTAATTGGCAGAAAGCATAGTACTGTTATTAAATCTGCATGACACAGTTCTGTGCATTCTGTCCTGTTCCTCCACCATATCTGATTTATCGAGATAGACTGAAAGCCTTGTTATTCAAGCAGTAGTGGCAAACACAGTAGGATTCTGCTTTGGTAAATTCCTAGGAATTACTGCATTAAGAAGCAGCAGCATGGGCCTCTGAAAAACTCCACTGACAACATACATTTTCCAGGGACATACTTTTAAGTACTGCCACCTGAAGTGTCATAATTCAAACTTTTTACATCAGAGGACTCATGCAAGTCTAATTTGGCTTACTGTTTTGGGTGAGAGTTTTTTGGGTATGTATTTTTTTTCCGTTTGGCTGGTTGTTTGGGATTTTTAAGTGGGCTTTTGTATATTTTGGTGACTTCCTAATAACAAGGCACAGCTGTAACAACTAAGACTTCTAACTACTGTTTCTAACGATAACTCTTTGAAAGTTTGTTGCAGCTTACCTTTAGCTGCAGTAAATAGAATCAGATACATTGCTTTACAAATATAAACCATGGATGGTGTGTAAGTAGAAGCTCCAAATGGAAAAGGTTTCCTGGGTGATCTTCTCTCTCCTTTCTACTTCAGGCAATGTTTCACATGCTTTTATTCTTAAATTATCCAGATAAGGAGAAGATAATAGGACAAGGAAAGGTTTTTACCACCACTTGTCATACTGGAATATTTTTTTTTATCCTGCTGCTTTCATAGGAAGAAACCTGCTTCATTTTATATCCTTTTACCTGCTTTATCCTTTGTCCTCAATAAGCCAGATCCCACCCTGTAATTTCTCTCTCCTGTTGTATTTTCATGGATGACAATAATTTCTATTTTTAGCTTTCACCCTGCACAGCCAAGTGCCTTGAGTATCTTTTTCATTAAAGTGACTCTTCATTCCTAGAACCTTCTACTAAGCAGGAGTTCAACCTTCTTGATTACTGATGGTCACATGCATACACATAGTATTCCAGATTAAAATGTACCAATGGCTTTCAAAATGGCATTAAATACATGGCACTTCTAGTTGTGTCTTGCCTGATGTAAATAGTATTGAATCTATCTCTAAGCAATTCTGGCTTCTTTTATTACAGTTTCCCTAAGGAATTGTTTCCCTTAAAGAGTATAAAGATGGAAAATCTAGTAAAATTGCAGTTGGGCTAATGTCTGTGAGTGACAAAAATCAAACTATTAACCAAAATGGTACTTACACTCCCATGAGAAACCAAAAGATACATTGAAAATTCATTACAGCCTCACAAATTTTGAAGAGTGTTTTTCCATTCTCAGTTTGAGGAAAGGGCATTATTTGATCACTCAGCTATTTTCTGCCTTCAGATCATGTATCTTGTTGTTCAAATGTAATTCTAATGATCTCTGTAGGAAAATGTATCTTTAGGAGGCTCTACAGTCAGCTGTTACTTTAGTCACATATTTGTCAGAAAACTGACTAAACCAGACCTGTGTCATTCCCTGCCTCTGCATGACTGCTGTAAGTTGTGAAGTTCAAAGACTAAAAATAAAAATAAAAAGATACCAAGGCTAAAGAAACAGACCAATTAAAAGCCAGATGACTGCTGAAATGTGCAATGGGCATAAGAAAAAAATATTTTACAACCCTTTTCTGAAACTCTAAGCAATATGTTCAACAAAACAACTGACAGTTGAGGTAACTTTATTTCTCTCAGAGTTGCTTCTGAGAATGTTTTATTACTATCTTCAACTAATTCATGATCAGACTAACTGCAGAACCTTAAGACTGATAAACTGCACGAAAAATGAAACATGAGAAATGTTGTTAAGTAGAGACAACAAAAAGAGGGTGAAAATACAGAAAGTCTACAAAGAACAATTCTGAGATGTTAACCCAGCCTCTGATAAGAAATTGCATGATGGTATCTGTAGAAAAAAAACCCTTGAAGAAATTCTACTGAAAGATCGAGGATTAATTCTTAGGAAGGAGGTTAGCAATTGCCAGAATCACCAGTGTCATACTGAATCCTAGGGAAGGCAGACAGCCCTCTGAGAAGAGGACATAAAGAGCTCTAAGGAAGAGCACCTCAGCAGAAGGGAATAAGGAACCCCAACTGCCATTGCAGCAAACAAAACAAAAGACAGTATGATCAAATAATTCAAGTTAGATGATACCCCTGGAGGTCATCTAGTCTAACCTCCTGCTCCAAACAGGTCCACTTAGGTCAGGTTGCTCAGCTCTTTGTCTGCTGAAGTTTTGAGTGTCTTCAAGAATGGAGATTACACAATCATCTCTGGGTGCCTGTTTTCATATTTGACCACACTCACAATGGAGTGATATAGTGGTAAAGGTTAGTGATATTTTACACTGATTTCAAATGAACAGGAACCTGAGAAATCTAATAAAGCTTTTCATTTAATCCTACTCTGTGACAAGTCAAAGAGCCTAGGCCAACAGTAAAGTAAAATGACCTGCTCTAATACCTGTGCTCCTTCAGTTCTTCATTTGTAGCAACCATTCTTGCTTTTAATCTGCAAATGAGTGATTTGGTGCTTTGCAGTATTAAGAAACTTTTCTGTAACTCCAGGCCATAAAATCAGCCCTTGTTTCCTATTATATTACCCTATTCTTCTGCAGAATTCCCAGGTTCTTTTTAACAGTCACAATATTTCTCAAATTAGCTTTAGAGCACAAAATACACTACTTGGAATATGAAATGGCATTGATCTTGACAATCAGTGATTCTCAAGAAACACTGCTGTACACTCCCTGTTGATGATTTTATAGTACCCACTGCTGCCTTTCCCTTGTGTAATTTCTCATCCACCGAATGGTTTGCCTAGACTGATACAGAGTAGATCTACTGCCTTACATAGCTTAAGCAGACAATTAAACAATTAGCAGAAATACATTAGTCTGGTACAAGTTTTTACACAACCAATGCAAATTTTTATCCCTCTTTCCAATACCTCTGTGCTAAAGTGTTGTATAACACTAAAGTAAAATTTACAGCCTGAGATCTTTCTTCTTTTAAGCAGAGGGTATGTCAGCTTAAAAACCCTACCTGGGAAAGCATAAAACATCAAGCAACCTGTTCTAAGGGGACCAGACTTTCATCACAACAGATGAAAAGATTTTTTCTTGACTGAATCATAAATTATAATGAGCAAATTATAATCAGTAAATTAAAGCAATACAGACTGGATGTGGAAAATTCACTTGCCACAGTGAATGAGATATATGAAAACAATTAGTTAAATTAATATAGAACAAAACCAACTGTAAGACAAGAAAGGTACATACATAAAACCAAAAGTAAAGCTTATTTCAAAGGAACTTCAATAGGAACACTAAGTAGTAAAGGAGAACTATTCCCCAACATACTCCAGTTCAGCAGCTGTGTTTATAAATTAATATGGACATTTACAGCTAGAAATCTCTACATAAAAAATAGGTTCAAGGACAGAGAAACACAAAATGTCCTATTATTTTACCTTATGCTAGGTGATTGGTTATGAAGCCATCTTATCTTGATCAAAAAAAGAAAAAAACCCCACATTTATTGGTTACTCATTACTCAGGCTATTCCTTTTTCCTATGACAAAACCCTCAGTATTATTTCATTTTGCCATTTCCAGTATTTTCTGGACCTATAGTTTCTCAGTTAAAGTAACTAAAGGTGAGTTCATCAGGACTACCTGCAGTACCCATGTAAGCTGAACTACCACCCATTCTTTTCCTGTTCTGTTTCTAATACTTACCATAAACTGTTCTACAGTATCTTATGGTAATCAACTTACCCAGCCTTACTCAAAGAATAAGGATTGTCTACACTGATGAAATCTTATTTTCCCACTGCAAAATAGAAGCACTTGGTGAAAACTCAACATTTTGAAACAGAAATTGCCTTGCTCCATGCCAATCTTCTCAGGAGCTCCATCCACTCTAGCATAATTCCTCTGGTGGACACCCCAGAGCTACAATGAAAGGTTATGACAACTAACAATCTTACAAGTTCAAGACTAAGTTCTTTAAGGTAGAGATTGTGTCATCTCTAGTTTTTGTGCAACATCTAACATATTCTAGAAGGTCTCCACAGGTCCCTTCCAACCCTAACTACTCTGGGATTCTGGGATATTCTGGACAATAATATATTACAGACCATAATAGGTCTATGTCAAGATAGATAGATGCAAGGACAGAGAAAACCAACAGGCTACCATTTATTATTCCTAAGCCTTACTAGTAGAAACATCTCAACATTCAACAAATAATCTACAAGTCAGAGTAGATTCCTACCACATTCTTTTCTACCACACAATCTTTCAAACCCACTTCCCTGGTCTACCACTACAGGAGGAGAAAGATGTTTTGAAAAGAGAATATTGATCTGAAGATTTCATATCTCTGTTCCAAAAACCAGAGAAACCTCAGGGATGAGAAGGAGCGGAGGAGTTTGTTTCTGTGGACTGGTACTTTAGTTACAATTCATTATAATAATATTTATTATATATAATGTTTTAATAATATTTCTCCTGAAGGAAGAATTCTGATGACTTACCTTTTTTTTTAACCAAACTCTGCATATCAATGGAGATGCTATAGCATGAAAAATGTCTTAAAGTACGTCTCTGTCCTTTGGCTCCAGTGCTTTCCAACAAAGAACACAAATGACTGATAAGTTGCACAGCACCTTCCAAACAAAGCCCTCTTAATTGATGCTCCAAAGACAGAAATGGAGGCAAAGCTACAGAGAACAAGAGACTCTAAAAAGGCTTATAGTAGTGGTGATGGGAGAAGGAAAGGCAGTAACAAATATCAGCTCTTTGTCTCGCCTATTTGTCCACAACTAGCAAAAACGTCTCACAAAATTGGTAATTTCCTCTTGCCCTCCCAGGTGCAAGCCAACTGTTTGTGGAAACTGTTCACAGATCCCTCATGTGTCCCTCACCTGAGGAGGCAGATGGTGAACTGTAGTGAAGCAAAACAAATTAAAATCTAGACTCCCTAAAGTGAAAAGCAGAATTCCTAACACTTCAGTTGGAACAGAACTTAGCTCTAACTTATTCATTTTAAATAACCTCCAAAAAAGACTATACATAAGGGATTCTACTGTAGTTCACTTTTTAAATCCATTAACTGTCTGTTTGATCTCATTAATACTCAACTTTAGTTAATTCTTGCCCAACAATTTTATGTGCCTCATGAGTTTATGCATATAAAAAAGGACTAAATAATTAGCATGTAGAAGGATCACAAATGTTTAATTTGGAAGGAATGAACATTGCAAGTGAATGCTTTTAACAGCCTAGTGTAAATGATGATCAAAAGTACTGTATAAAAAGCACCACTTGAGATTGTTTGATATCTGCTGTAAGGGACAGGATTCACTGGGACTATCCTTATCAGTGGGCACACAAACAAAATTTAATAAATCACATGCTTTCTCTTTAGACAGTTGCTCATTCTATGGCTCCTATAAACTCTGCATTATTTCCTGTAGTTTTCACAGACAGCCAAGTCTCTGATATAGTGATTAAGACATTCATCTGAAAGACAAGAAGCAAGGAAAAGCTTATAGCTCAGGTCTTCTGCTTTCCATCTGCTGCTCACGCTGTAAAGGCAGGCACCAACATCCTCATTTGGTAAGGTTATGAGCCCAGCAGAGGAAGCTCTGCCTGGTTCTCCCTGAGCGTATCTCCCAGATCAGTAATTGCCCAGAGGAATATTTTAATTGTGAAACTCAGTTTTGCTGAAGGACAAGATGGGGAACTCCTCTAAAAAGGTAGCAGTGTTAGAAATAGAATAGAAGAAACCTTGCCTGGTTGGGGTATAATTTTTATTGAAGTATTTTTTTAACAGATTTCTAATAAAAAATAATTCTAGTGGATTATGTTCCAAATTTTAGCTCCTAATTTCTGCAAAATTTGCATTTCAGTACACAAGGTGTGATTTGGGATACTTACAGAGTTTTCAAAAGAGACCAATTTTAGCAAATGTTACAATAAGTCGAAGTGAGAAGATAGAACTATCACAAGCCATTTAGAGTTCTCAAAATAATTTAAAAAACAACATGCTTCTGCTATAACAACACCAGGTTTGCATGGCAAGGTTTTGGTAAGCAGGGGTGGCTTCTGTGAGAAGGTGCTAGAAGTCCCATGGAGCCAATGCCAGCTGGCTGCAAGACAGACCCACCACTGGCCAAGCCCAAGCCCCTCAGCGATGGTGGCAGCCCCGCCAGGATAACATAGTTAAGGGGGAAAATTACTACTGCCAGAGAGAGGAGGAAGAATATGTGAGAAGAACAGCCCTGCAGTCACCAAGGTCAGTGGAGAAAGAGGGGCAGGAGGTGCTCCAGGCACCAGAAATGAGGTTCCCCTGCAGCCTGTGGAGATCCACAGGGGAGCAGAGATCCATGTGCAGTGGACCTCACACCAAAACAGGTGGATGTGCCCAAAGGAGGCTGTTGCCCTGTGGGAACTGGAGTAGGCTCATGGCAGGACCTGTGCACCCATGGAAAGAGCAGCCCCATGTGGGAGCAGATTTGCTGGCAGGACTTGGGACCCTTACAGCGAATCCACACTGGAGCAACGTGTTCCTGAAGGACTGCACCCTGTGGGAGGGACCCATGCTGGAGCCAGAGTGTGAGGAGTCCTCCCCCTGAGGAAGAATGAGTGACAGAGATAATGTGTGATGAACTGATCACAACCTATCCTATTAGTTGGTTTTTTACTCAAGTCATCACTTGTCAATACTTTACAATGCATTCCTAAAAGAATTATCCCAATATGAAGTTACATGGCTCTGCCAATCAATCCTTTTGCCTTTCCTCCCCAAGTATGTTGCAACATAACTTCCTTTCCCAATTTTCTTTAATCCTTCAGGTCTCAGCAGACTTCCAAATATACACTAAGTCACCAATCCAACTTCATAAATTTATGTTGGCACATCCTCACAGCTTTATTTGATTATCCACGTTTTGGAAAGTTCGTTTTGGAAATTCACCCTGGACAAAAAATACTCCTGGATAATAAGACAATCCTTACTGTGACTTAGAACACATAGAACTAAACAATTTAAATTATTCTTAATTTTTACTCTATATTTTTTCCTTCTGTCCGGGTTCACAGAATAACTAGATTAATAAAATCAGTGTTTTATTTGCCATTAGCTCAAATACAGTTTTACAAGAAGCCAATTATTAGTTTGCCAATATTAAGATATCTCAGTAATCTTACCCTTAGATGCAAAGAAAACATAGTGTACTTAGCAAGATTTTCTACAGGCCTAAATCATGAAGCTAAAGAAGGATTCTATATAATTTAATCAAATTAATTCCAAATATTCTAGAATACTATTTGACTATTTTTTTAAAACATATGACACCCAACCAAGAAGAAATTAGGTAACAGAAGTTAGGTGCAGTGTTTGTGGCAAATTAAAATGAAATAAAAAAAAAACTTATAAAGCATTTTGGTTTGGGTTTTTTTAAAAATTTATTTTGATTTTACATTTTAATGAATTATTTCCCTGCTCCCAATAGCAATTTTCAGTAGTTTTTTTCATAATGCTATTTTACATTTATGCACTCTTTGTATCTTCTAGACAGTTCTTTTTCCTCATCTCCTTCGTTATTGCTGAATTTTAATGCAGTATTTAGTATCTGCATTGCAACTGTAATTTTGAGAGCTTTGGTGGAAGAAGTCATACATTCATTAATTAAAATAACATACCTTTCATATCTCATAATGTAGAGGGAAGTTTTACTCAAGTTTCCAGCCCTCAAGTTTCTGAACAGGAATACATGAGAATCACATCGCTAAAGCAAATCCATCTTTGTTTGAATATGGAAAGACAAAGATTTACTCATTATTACATTTTATCATTTCAGCCACTAAAACAAGAAGCAAGAGCCACATAACTTATAGAGTAGTTATGAAATACATCAGTGAGCCATAACAACACGATCTCATGAAAAAGAAATTACTTCGGCTTCAAAGCATATGAAAGCCAAAATAAAGCATTGCTGTCTTCTCCTCATCACCTAAACAGACTGCCCAGTGAGAGTGGGACTGTTTACAAAAATCAAATACTTTCTGTGATTGCAAGCTTTCTACTGGAAGTCAAATAACTAGAAGACACAAACAACTAAAATTAAAATTAGAACAACTCTTCCATGTACCCAGCCCCCAAAACAACAAGCTCCGACCAAGGTAAGGAATGGAGATGTTTTTTAGTTTTCACATAGCTTAATTCTGAGTTGGTGAGACATCAAGACTATATTGAGCTGCACTTCGTTGACTGACTGACTGACCGAGGGTTTTCCAGTGCCTTCTTTACCAAGAATTCGAAAATCTAAAGAAGACATCAACTATTCTATCATCTAAAAACCATCAAGGCCCCAAATCCAGAAGCCACATACACAAAGCACCCTCTTGTACAAACCCCAAGAATTGACTAGTTGAATTATTAACTACTTGAAATTTGGGCTTTCTATTGTGTTACAAGAAGCAACAAAACTATGAGTGAACCCACATGAATAAAAGAAAATCACTGCAAGTTTTCAGCAGGATGCTGATAAGCATTAGCAGAAGCTTTTTGCTTCTAATTAGTAGTCATACACAAAATAATAGCATTTGTAAACAAACTCACTTTTCCCAGTGTTTTCTTGAAATGCAGAGTAAAGTAGCTTGAAAATGCTTTCTATTGTTTCAAAACAGTCCTTTTTCACTGGAAACATTTTAAAAACACACTGAATGGTTAACGAAATGGGATAATTTCTGTTATGCCTTTAGTGCCATGCAAAAATACAGATTTCCAAGTAGTCTTGAATTTATTACAAATACTTTGCATATGATATAAATTTTCGATTAAACTGAATGTTGTTCTTGATGAGCTACAAATGTGACTAAAAATCTTCTTTTCACTGTCATAACACAAAAAGCAGCAGCAAAGTATTTAAAATGAGGTAAATTTGGTGGGGGGGAAAGGTAAATTTATCACATTAACTCTTCTAACAATCAAAACAATTGGCCATGTGGTGGGGGGATCTTAGACTAATTTGGAAGTAGTTTTTGAGGTAGAGTCTCTCTCCAAATGAGAGACAGCAAGCAGAAACTCTCTGTTCCAGTACAACTTGCAGCAGTATTTTCAGCTTTCAACTCAGTAGTTACTCTATTCAAACATGGTAATTCCAGATTCAGATAGTTAGAAATACTCCAGCAGAGAGACTTGGAGACAAGAAACAATCCCCCAGAGGGTGCAGATGGAGGCATGGTGCCCCGGCTCTGCTGGTGCGAGCAGTGATCACAGCACATCTGCCCGGCTATGGCCACGCTCCCCTCCTGTCCACGGCACGCTACAGAGGGGAGCTTTGAGAAGCGCTTTAGGAAAGAGATGACAACAGTTTCACATAGAAGCAAAATGCCTGGCAGTAAAATTAAACAAGGCACAAGAGGGACATAAACAACCATGATTTTTTCATTAGCAATGTGATAGAAAATTCAGTTAGTCCAGCTCAGTGTTCTGCTCTTGTTGATCACTATCCTTTCTTCTTACATTCAATACCAACATGGGTCTAACATCACACCAAGTCAGAGTGGGATGAGCAGTGCTTTGCCTTTAGAACTTAACTTGCAGCTGCTTAACCAACAGAAAAAAAAGCCTTCTTAGATTTTTCACTAATCAAAATAATAATAAAAAAATCTGCTGGAAATATGTTCCTCAGAAAACAAGCAAAGATCCTTTCTTTATCCTTTCCTCTTTCTAATCTAGAGACCGGTGATTTTCATCCAGCTACATCTCATGCAATCAGGTATTCTGCGCAATTTCAAGGCTGGCCACTGTGCATGCAATGTGATGACCTTCCAGCATGCACTGGCTTTCTAAAACATTGGCACTGAACAATATTTAGATATGGATAGGAGAGCTCAAATCTTTGCCACTATTTTTGACCTTGAGCAAAACCAAAGACAGAATATTTCCTGAGGACCAAGGAAGAATAACCAAAGGGTAGTTGTTTTTCCACTCTAACTCCACCTATCTTGTACTCCTAACCTGTAACAAGTGTCTAGGAAGAGTGTCCCATGTTACAGTCATTACTAATAAAAGGCCAATCAGCACAGATTGTGAGATGCATACAAAATCCATTAAACTTGAATAATAAGTCAAACAAATGTCCCTCTCTTCATTGCCACATTATCAGCAACAGTATGAGTTCAAAGAATTTATATTACCTGAAACCTGGAAGAGGGGGGAAAAAAAGGTATATACCATTATCATGATGGATTGCTGGATCTAGAGAGCAAAGGAGAGGAAAAGAGAAGATGCAACAACAACAACAAGATTATTATGAAGAGAACTTACTTCCTATATAAAATAAGTTGGTTCCACTTAAAAGGTAGCATTTAGAAAATGAATGGTTACTCTCTGACTTTTGTTACTGATTAAATGCTGCATCTCTGTGCCTCCCAAAGAAATTAAAAACAAACTGTTTATTGTTTGTGGATAAATCTTTGAATTTCATTCAAAGGTTTTATCATTTAGTACGTTTTTCAAATAAACTCATCTTGGTTGTAACTAGAAACAACAACGTCAGAATCTGTGAGTTAAAGCTCTGGTTTATTTATAGAAAGATACCACAGAAACAACTAGTTTTCTGAAAAAATCTACAACTATCTCCTTCTGAAAATTGCCACACATGGGTTAGTTATCTAATAGCATACTAGGCTAATAAAATGAGGGAAAGTGGAAAATCTAATGAAAGAATTTTTTATTGCAACACATAAATATTCAACAAATACATCAGGGCAATAGCGAAGATAATACATATAACTTTAATACCATAACACGGCTAACTAATCTTCAGTCAGCTCCACTGATAACCTCTCTATCTTGCAGTATGGTTTCTCAGACATAGGTTAAAGATAAATAAGTTTGGTACAGCAACAGATGATAGGCCTTTGACTACCACAGGATTACACAACAACCAAAAAAAAAAGTAGATCTGTCATTGCTGAGATCCAAAAAAACTAACCTATTATTTTGTAATTTGTGCACATATTTGTGGTACATTTGTGCCAACACTGTCGAGCCTCCCAAACAGTGTTAAACATCCCACATTTAACATTTTTTGGTTTCATTTCCCTGTGGGAGGGTACAATTTCTTCTGTCTTCTTTATATTTCGCTCCTATTACCAGGACTTCCACGCTGTACATTGAACACTGCAGACAGCTCTGTGTGACCCAGATTTTTCTCAGGCTATCTTGTGAGAATCTTCAAATACATTTGCATGGCCCTTTCCCAACTACTCAGACTAAAATTAGAGAAGAGTGAAGCGTATGTATTAATTCCACATCTATGTACTGTTACTGTCACTGTTTCCTGATAGCCATAATCAAGCAATGTTCATGAAACACTCAGTAGTTACCACGAAACACCTCTGTAGTCTTGTAAGAAAATACATAGAAATGACAAAATTTTGGCTTATTATTTATACTTGTGTAAAACATTCTGAAAATGATAGTGACAATCCTCAGAGAGAGTAAGTTGCTGAACTGCAAAGTGGCCCTTTCCATATCACACCTGTCCTGGTTATGCATCATCTGATGTAAAACTGAAAACTAAGATGAAATACAGCAACACAGATACAGCACATCAATATAGGTGACTGCACCTCAGAGAATGTGTCATGCACATTATGCCTGAACAGCTCATACAGGGCAAAAGAGGACTAGCAGAGAAGGAAATTATTGCTTTGTTTCTATAGAAAGTACATTCTTACAGTGGGAAAAAGCAGAAATATAATCAACTCCTCCATTTTTTCCAGACCCTGGTTAAGGGAAGGATATAACATTCTTCAAAACAGTCTTGAATATCAACTGTTTTGCAGCCATTATATTATTTCAGCTGAGAGAAGAAGGAAAAACGATTTAAAATTTTCTGATCACAGCCTGTTCTAAAATCTGGACAAAGCAGTTATCATCTATTTCTTTTACAACAGAAAACATCCTTATTTTAATTAAATCTTTATGCTTTGAAAGAAAAAACTAAGCAGTCTCTTCAGCTCAGTACTCTGCTGAGTGGAGGGCACCACTGCACTTCATTTGGCCACAGCTCTACAGAGCAACAATAATCACAAGTAGTTAAAATGTCTGCTGCAAGGAAGTTGACCCTTCTAACCTAGACTTTTCTATAGGGCTTCTAAGGATTGTATCTAGGCAGGTGAGGATGGTGCAATTTGGAGCCTTTGAAGCAGTGCTTCCTTTGAGCCCTAACATAGCAGAACACACCTCTTAGCCCATTATAATCTGTTATTATTTAAAAAAAAAAGTACAGAAAGCAAACACTCAGCGCCAAAGTCCTGAGGTGACTGAAGAACCAAAATACTAGTGTTCTACTGATGGTATAAGCTCCTCCCCCACTGCTGAAAACTCAGCATTCCAGCTATATATCAACTCCCCTAAATCCTTATTCAGCAGTGAAATATTCTGAAAAGCATGTCTTGGCATCCTGCCCTTCAGCAGAAGAAAATTTGCATTTTTACAGCATTTCTGCCTGTCAGCACTATAACATTCTAATGGGTTTTGCAGCTGTGGGGAGAATTGAGAGACGGTCAGCGGATTCTTATGGCAGACTGCTGGGAGACAAGTGCCTGAGGGTGCTGAAAGCAGGAGAAACCAGCTGACATGACCAGGTTTCACACTCCACAGAAAATTCAAACAACACCTTTCACTTTCAATGAGTGTATACCAAAACAAAGGGCTCTCCTGATACATGGGCTCTATGTGGCAAGTAGTGTTAAAATCCTCATTTTTTTTGCTTGATCTTAACAAAATAAGCAGCTTTCTACAGGAACTCATTAAAGAACAAAAGTGTAGCTGATTGCAACCTCAACTCCCATATGCTCCCACCTAGTGTATGGGGTTTACGTCACAGATCACAATAAATACTGCAAGTAAGAGCAAAATCAGAACACCACCAGGTCCCAGATTTCTCCCTGGGGATGGGGACAGCAGTGTGGCTGACTCAAAGGTGCTTCTTCAAAGGATATGACCTCAATGTAAGGGGCAGAGTGAGAGGCAGCAGTAACATCAGGAAATGCATCAGGTGCATGCAACCTCTCAAGATCAGAGCTTCAGGCTGAGGTGCCTGGCAGAAGAGGATTGAAATACCAGGACCTGCCGTTCCTCAGGGGAGTCATCCAGCATTTGGATGCCCAGTTTCAAAGGGTGAATTGAGTTCAGGAATCCAAGTCCAAGTAAGGAGTTAAGTGCACTTTCCTTTGCTAAAAGCAGGATACACTTCTCCATAGTGTCTCCTGGATAAACATTAACCCTTCGTACTTACCCCCAAAAGACATCCCCTGGCCAACCCAAGAAGAGCCTACCCTGCTGTTTCAGTGCACCTGATTAAAGCCTAATAATTGCTGTCACAAAAAATAATCCTTCTCAGGAGTAGAACAGCTTATGTATTTTGATTTCAAATCTAATAAAACTGAGATCACATAAGCATATTCACTGGATTAACCGTCTCATGACACAGCCTTCTAATAATTACACCACAACTAATTAGCCAAATTCTTGTCTCAACTCATACTTAAAACTGTGGATTCGTTTGATATTTGCAGCACTATGGCCAACACATTTATCCTTGAGACACTCTCTGTTCTCCAAATATAGACTTGAGATGGTTCATCTAGGCGGGAAACGCGCATGTGTGTGGGAGGGAGTCTGAAAACCTTCCAAGGAATGGAGTTTATGCCACTTCCTAAACCACTGGGAGATGGGGGAAGACCACAAGGCGGCCTGTAAGGAAAAGCCCAAGAGAAGAGCAATCCTTTTGTCAAAATCCAACAAAGCCAGACCCAAATGACCAGGTAAGAAAAGAGAGAAGAAAAACAAGCTATAGATGTCTGTTAAGGGGAAGGAAAAAAATTAAAAAGCTGTGAAAATAAGAAAGCAATGAGGAAATATCCTTATTGCATGACAAAATTTAATCAATGTGTAAGTCAAGAGAAAACTAAGCCCAGACGAGCGATTAATATGAACTACTTCAAGACAGAGTTTGCAGATAAAGTATTAACAATTTAACATACCAGCATTCATTATTCAGAACATCCACATTCACAATAAAAGTTTTTGAAATCTAACCTCTCAGATTTGGAGTTGAGAGGAATGGTATTAGGTATGGTAAGTGGCATTAGGGCCAGCCAGTATCCTGCCTATGCGACACAGCCACAGTGCCTCTGTCATTTTCCTACAATCAAGGTGCTACATCACTCACTGTTTAAAAAAATTTTAACCTCACCCTTGTAAAGAGCAGATCTGTAGCTCACACTATGACATTGCAGACAGCTAGATGCTACATTGAAGGGTAAAATACAAAAACATGAGGAACCTGAGGATCTGAGGTGAATTAAAATGAAGAAAGACGAGGTACGTATTACAGTTTCTACTAAAAAAAAAAAAAGTGTGACCCAATTCTGTTGAATTTACAATAAGAAATTTATCTGCCATTGCTCTTTATTATCTAGAATGCCATATATACTATTAACCAAGAGGCACTACATCATTTAGTTTTCTCTGTTCAGTACCATGCTGTAATTGAAGATCTCCAGGATATGCTTATCAAAACCCCACACAATTGTGTTGTCTACATCTTTCAAAAGCTCATGCTTAATCTCTAGACATGAAAGGACAAGGACACCATCAGAAGAAAAAGTTTTTTTAACCCCCAATTTTAGTTACAAAAAGTACTATTTTAGCCCTCCCACTTTCTCCTGAGTTTTGAGAAAGGCCCAGACAATTTTATTTTAATTTAATTGTTTTTTGCCTATTAGATTTCTGCCCTCTCACCACAAAGATGCAAAGCTTGGGCTAGTATTTACTTCTAGTCTTCTATATATCTCCATTGCAGTTTGATGCCACAGTTCTACTATATTCTCAATTTATACACACAAAAAAATTCCTACTGAGCTTGTTTTCTTAACAGCTTATTTGTTTATACATTCTTAATTCTGAGCTGATGTTTTCAAGATTCACTATCTATAAATGTTAGGAAAAAACCTTCCAAATACAGTAACACACAACAGTTTGCCTTATATCAAGTGCCTGACAGCAGGCAGTGTGCCTAAATGGCAGGCAGTTTCCTTTCCAACAGGGATGAGGACAGTAAGGCACCACAACCTGGACAGTGGTTCCCTCCTTAAGTGAAGCCATTTTTGCCCCGTCATGCCTAAGGAAATCCAGCTGCTGTTCTTGGTGTTAACACTGCCGTTGTAAATTTAAATCTGCAATTTTCCCACTTAACATTTTATGGCATGCATGCTGCAGGGAACACCCTGAACATCCATCAGGTCAGGAATTAGAAGATGAGACTTTCCACAACACAACATTAAGTGGTCACTAGGTACCTGTTTAGCCCTTTCCTTTGTTTGTACCATATTTAAGTCTTGAGTAAATACCATTACCATGATTTTCAGCTGAGGTATTTAGTTAGTCCTGTACAAAGCTGTGTAGCAGCCACACAAGTCCCTCGTCAGCTGTTAAGTCTATTCAGCTCTTTTGAGCAGCAATCCATTCACTCTTCACCCATCTGTAAAACACACTAAAATACCCTAACATATCAACATTAATGAGCCTCCCAAAAGAGCAACAAATACTGTATAAATATCCACTCACTGCCATACACATTATGAGATGGCCAGATGTTTTTATTTTATTTCCACATTCAGCTTGTGAAAGTTCATACAAAACCATTTTCTAAAGCTTGGATATGGCAAACTATTACTGGGACAATTAGACTTTTTATTTAAAAATGACAAAATATATGTTGTTTTCTGATTTCCTTCCATACAACACCTGATCTTCTTATACAAACACTTTTTAACTGTAAATAATAATATTAATTTGGCCTGAATAATTATATATATCAATACAAAGTAAGTGGGAATATGATTGTTACCCTCTCTTCTCTTGGCCTGTGCATCTTTCTAAAAGACCCTGATTATCTTGGTGTGACTTGGGATGGATAAATGTTAGCTTACAGTTGTAAAAACCAGTCAAGAATGAAAATATTATTTTTCCTCATAAATAAACATGATTGTATGGTGCTAACAACAATTTAATGAGAATCCTCTAAGTAAGAGCTCTCTTACCCAGAATAGGAAGGAAATTATATTCTATGTTGTTGACATTTTCACAATCCAACAAATCCACAAAGTAAAATTGAATTGCAACTTTTCATTTAATTTCATTTTGTAAATTATGTATCAATTCAAGAAATTTGATTTTGTTTCATTTCATTTTCTTTTCATGAAATTAATGAATGTCCTTCGTCCCAGTAAGAACAAAGAAAATGGCTTTGCAAAACAATGAAGGAAAATTCAAGGTAAAAACTTTAGTCAGCAACTATTTGAAATCAGCACTGCAAATTCAGCAGATACACTCAAGGTAGGACCGGTAATAAAAATCCACAGATGAAAAGAATAAAGTACTTAAAGTATCCATTCCCAAAGGGCATTGCCAGCACTCAAATTACAGAGGCAAGATTCTATGGAAATGTTCCATGATACCTTAGGAGCAGTAAGGCAGGTTTAACTATTTTATGTTGGTTTTAGGTATCTATTTGTATTTCTGTTTTGTTGTTGTTTGTTTGTTTAAGGTTTGGTTTGTGGGGTTTGTTTTGGTGTTTTTTATTTGATTGGTGAGGGGTAAAAAAAAAGGAAAACTGATGGGTATATTTCTGGCCAAGATGAAGAAAATGATGGAACTTCTTTCCCTAAGACATAACCCATGTAGCTTGATAAAACAGCATTTATATTTCTACTAAAACTATGGTTTAGTCTGATGCACTTGAATAAAAAAAAATCCTCCAAAGAAACCCCAAACAAATTCAAAAACACTACCAAAAAAACCCCCCAAACCCGCCCACACCAACCAGGAACAGATTAAAAAAACTCCACCTTTTCAGATCTTAGCAGAAAACATTAACTGAGGTATTGCTAATTACCCCGTGGGATATATTTGAATAGCAAAATCCTGACTCTCAAAAATGCCCTGAAAACATCAAAAATCCTCAGATAATAGAAGTACATTTTTGTCTAGAAATTCCACCATGTGCACATGGCCAGAGCAGTACCTTCGACACAGAATCCCTTGGCTGCTTATCCTAGGTATTTGTGTGACTATTCTGAAGAGTGACTTTGAGCACCTCACTGTTTTCTCCTCCCTACTCAGTCCTGAAGAACTCTTTTCACATGCAAACAGGTGTGTCACTAGGAAAAAGAAGTTTGTCTGTCACCATGAAGAGGTTTACATCTCTACTCTTTTCCCATACCGTTCCCCAAAGCTGGTGTAGCGATGGACTGGCTTCAGGTTGTGGTTGCCTGGCTTTCCCAAAGCTGAATAGGTTTAGGATATCTCTGAGATGGCTCCACATGCACCTATAGCACAACAGATGGGTCAGCTCTTGGAGGCTGTCACCATCCCAGTGGCATCAGCTGCATGCTGGACAAGACTTCTACCAGTCCAGAACTTCAGCCTCCATTGCCCAAAATGCATCATCCCTTGTATCCTCTTCAGTGCCTTTACTGAACCCTAAGTCTGTCTACTCTCCACCATCAACTGCAATGAACTGGGAAAAAGAAAACCAAAAACTGACTCAAGTGACCCACTACTGAGTGAAAAAAGGACTAGTATTTTTGACAGCATTTGAACAAAAAACGAATGGCAGCTGCCCTCATGCTGGTAATACATTCATTCTTTCTTTAAAGTTTCGTGAATAGTTATGGAGTGTATGCATATTCATATTTTGTTAAACTACCAGTAAAACTGCATTGTTCTCCAATACTCAGCCAGTAGAAGTAGAGTTCTAAAAAATCTTTATTATATTAATTCCAGCTGACTTGAGGAGCTATTTCATAACTGACAACAAAGAAAACTTAAACCCCCCTTTTTTCCCCAGCAGCTTTTCAAATGAAATATTTTGACAGATCAACAAAGATCAATTAAGTTTGTATTCTCCAAATTGACAAAAGTTATCAGATATCGTCTGTGGTCATACTTATGAGTGTAACATATTGGTTCCAAACAGATCCAAAAAAACTGTAAAAATTCAAAGCCAACAGTTTTAATGTGCCATTAAATATCCATCAAAAGTTTAGTCTAAGGCAAGATTAATCCTCCCCCTCATATGAGAAGGCATGCAAATCACTGATGGCTCTTAGAAGAGCCATTTCAACACTTAGTATGTGAAGAAATCAATTTAAACCTACCAAATTATGATGCTGTCAGTCATGAAAACTCCCTTTGAGCTGTACAATAATTTGGCAATAACCTTATTTGGAAAGGACTAGTCATTAAATAAAGAATACATGACAGATAAGGCACTCCATCTGGCATGTGCCAAGGCTCATTACTTTTCTGTTTTTCAGTCAGGTTGACAAGAAGCAAACTGATTACAGAAAAAAACCTAAAACAAAACATGAAAAAATAATAATGGTAATCAAATGGTTCTCCAGTGCATTTTTTCCTCTTGGTCAAGACAATTCGATGTAATTTGAATAATGGAAACAAACTCATACTCTTCTGATTAACAAAGGTCGTTGACATTCAGCTGCCCAACAGACAAGAGTAATTTGTGTCTAAAGCATTACTCGCAGACAGTGAGACTCTAACTGGAGACATGGACATATGGAGACCATATGAGAGATCATAGAGAAGTGTCTCTGGCTTCACCTAAATTTCACCCATGTATTAATGAAAGGAAAACAAACCAGGAAGAAAATTTTCAGAATAACAAAGAAAACCCCAAATATTTCACCAAAACACATCTTCCTGTAGATGTACAGAGCATCTGGAAAATCACAGTTCTAACAGATCTCAACCATGAGTTCTCCCTCATGACTCCCAGCAGAGCATTAGCACTAAGAACCCTGCTGTGTGACTGCAACCTCAGTGCTACAGTACCGAAGTGAGCTCCAAGTGGCTGAAAAGATGGTCAGCTCAAGCTCACCCAGCCAAATAGGACCAACAGCTCTGCATAATAATGGTTTAGCCTTCAGCAGGTACCACAGCTGCTTTTTCTTATCTGTGGCACTGCCCTGGTGCTTGGAAAGGCAGGCTCAGACATACTCAGAAGGTCACCAAAGGCAGCACCGAGCACATTATACTTGTACTCTTGAGGAGTATCAAATCATGCCAGCAGAGAGGACATTCACAGTACCACTGTAGGATTAGACACAGAACTCAATACATCTAATATAATCTGACAGCATAATGAGTATCTTTTCATATACTGCTCTGAGGGTGGAGAAGCAATTATAAATAAATGGTGTCACTGGAACAGGTACTTGCGAGGATCTGATGCAAAGTCAGCCCTGGCTAAATGAACAAGTTACCCTGAAATGAAGCAGGAATTCAGGCAGATTCTACTAAAATTTTTTGCTACTTTTAATGGCTTCCTCATAAAGGAAAGGAAGAATGATTTATCAGGGAGCTTTATTAAGTTGGATTGCTATTCTCACCAGGCAGAATAAAAACCTCTCTGAAATGTCACTAATCTGTCTTTAAGATCTTGAGAATGACCAGCAATTTTAGACTTAATAACTATTTTTAGCATAGGCTTACAATCTGGTATAGAAAATGACCTCAGAAATCTTATGAGTCCTGCTTGGAGAAAGTCATTTCAGTTTTTCTGAATACATTAAGTTGAAAAGAGAAAAGAACACACTAAGTTGAAAAGGGAGAAGGGAGAGAAGACAAAAATGAGAAGAGAAAAGAAAAAGATTTAATCATAGAGAAGCTCCAGCAAACTACATAGAAGAAAAAATACTCTAACACATGAATTGCTCCTTTGTCCCACCTTCATTACTTAGGAACCTTAAAGTAATTGGAATTTGACTTAGTTTGGAACATTTTCTCTAATGCAAGTTCATAAATTCCAAGTCATACAAGGAGAAACAAATACATACTTAAAAAGGTAACTCTGAAGAACATGAAATATGCTGAACATGAAATACGTTAATCTCTGTATTACATCGTAAGCAATACTTAGCATGACAGGAAAAGCTGCCTTAAGGAGACTCTAAAGCCCTCTGTCCTAAACACCAGAGAAAATAGTTAGATTTAACTGAACAAAGAACAGGAGAAAAAGAACCATTTGTGCATTTGAACAAAATAAGTAGAAGCCCAGACCTATTCAATACAATGTAATTAATGATGAAGTATCTTCTGGGAGTAATGCAGACAGAGTAAGATCTAAACAGATCACAAGTTTTTTCACCCATTTTTTTAATTTTTGAAAACATTCTTTAGGGCTGAAAGTAAAACAAGCAAAAACAAATAATCATCCTTTTTTTTGCATCAATGCAGAAACAGGGAAAAAAATTGTACAGGTACTGAGGAACTCTTAATACAGTACCTTTTCCATTGAAATGCATTTTTAAAAATGAAAAATAAAAGCTAGAATAGGTAGAATTTCCTCTTGTGCAAGTTTATTGAATTAGTGATTTCCCTCCCTGGCTTGGGATGTTGAATGACTTTGCAGGAGGTACACCAGGTCTCTGCAATGTTCAGCCTAGAAACTTCAATCGAAAGTGTTTTCCTTCTTTTGAAGCAAAAATAAAAATTACTGCACATAAGGATCATCTGAAAAACTAAGTGGCTTTATAGCTCATTCTCTGTATCACCACAAACCAAGAGGAAAGACAGGTCACCACAGAATTGTCAAGGTGGAAAAGACCTTAAGATCATCAAGTCCAACCATTAATCCAGCACCACTTTGTTCACCACCAAACCATGTCCCTGAGCACCATACCTACTTGTCTTTTAGATACCTCCAGGGATGGTGATTCTACTACTGCCCTGGGCACCTTCTTTCAACACTTGATAACCCTTTTAGTGATTTTTTTTTTTCTCCTAATATCCCACCTGAATCTCCTCTGGCACAACTCAAGGCCATTTCCTCTAGTTCTGTCCCTTGTTGTCTGGGAGAAGAGACTGACCTTCACCTGGCTACAGTCTTTTTCAAGTGCTTGTAGAGTGTGATATGATCTCCCCTCATCCTCCTTTAGTCCAGGCTAAATAACCCCAGCTCCCTCAGCTGCTCATTTTAAGACTTGTGCCCTAGACTTTTAGACTTTAAGACTTGTGTCCCAGCTCCTCTGCCCCTCTCTGGACACACTCCTGCACCTCAATGCCCTGGTAGCGAGGGGCCCAAAACTGAACACAGTACTCGAGGTGTGGCCTCACCATTGCTGAGTACAGATACCCTGCTGACCACACTAGTGTTGATACAAGCCAGAATGCCACTGGCCTTCTTGGCCACCTGGGCACACTGCTCGCTGAGGTTCAGCTGCTGTCAACCAGCACCCACAAGTTCTTTCCACCAGGCTCCTTTCCAGCTACTTTTCCTCAAGCCTGTAGCACTGCCTAGGGTTGTTGTGACCCAGCAGTTGGTCTTATTGAACCTCATACCTTTGCCCTTGGCCCATCAATCCAGCCTATCCAGCTCCCTCTGCAGATCCTTCCTACCCTCCAGCAGAGCAACACTCCCACCCAACTTGGCGTCTGCAAATTGACTGAAGGTACACTCGATCCTCTTGTCCATCATGTTGACAGAAGGCATTTTTATGCCAAGTAGACTAGTTGTTTTGTAAATAGAAATCTTCAGTTGCTCTTTAACAGCCTTGTTTTCAAAATCTGAGCATCTTGTTCTGTTTAGACATTTAACTATTATGCCTGTCATAGTTTGTTTATTACATAGAAATCAGTCAATACAAACCTTGCTATGTTCAGAGCCCACGCAGCGCAGAGAAAATCTCCCCCACAATAATCCTGGGGCAAAACACTTCCAAGGTAAATGAATGTAAGCATGTGATGCAGTATGCTTATTTAACAGTGCTGCAAAACCCTACTTGGGGAAATAGCAGAGAGTAGTTGAAAGAAAGATTTATGAAGTAACATAAAAAAATCAAAATCAATTGTGTGCTCCAATTGTGGGCCCTCTTTCACAACCAGAGAATAACCATCTAATGAAATTGAAAGCAATGCGTGCAACTCACAGTAATTGTTCCATATAAACAATTACTGTATACAACTAGGCTCAATTTCTGGAACTCAGCATTGCAGGGTACTGTTTTATCATAAAACTTAGCACTTCAGCAGGAAGATTCAGCTCCTTTCCAGGATACTTAAATTACAGAGGATACAAACCCTTGTCCAACACAATCCAAACAATATCTAAAAGAAATACAAACACTCAGCACCTACTTCTTATAGGGCAGATTTGGTCAAAAGCTCCCTACAATCAGGAAAGAAACACAATACACTTTGCCTCTCCTGTCATACAGAACGGCAAATTCCTCCAACACAAATCCAAACACAAAAGAACAAGTGCCTTTGTTAGATATTACTCTGAGGAGAAAAGATCAAAATATTGTCACTGAAACAAAATGCAAGACAGAATCTTCCTTGAAAACACATACACTCAGAAAACAAGAAAATTCTTCCCATTATCATCAGAGAAAGGCAATATTGAAAAAAAGATTAGCATTGTAACACTTTTAGTACACACTAAACTTGGGAACTACAGAAAGTAGTTACCATTGCTTTCTTTTCCACCTTGTTCTACAGTCCCTCTCAAGAGACAGGACCAAACTAACAGACAGAGGCAGGAGCTGTGCCAGCTGCTACAACTGCTTCAATGGATATTGGAAAAGCTGGTGAGACAAGAATAATTAAGGGCATGTGCAAGCTCTGTAGGAACCCTAGCATGACTATCAGCAGCAACCAGCAGAAGGGGCCCAAGTTGAGCCTTGAAGAGCTCAAGTTACCACTAATAAATCAAAATGACCTTGGTTCAAACACAGACCATCTTTTAACAGACGATTTCTTTAATTTTTTTTTAAATGTTATTATTTCTTAATTTTTAAAAATAATTTCTTCTGTTTTCCAAATCACCATTTTTAGAGTTTACCGGTCAATTCCAACAAAGCCCAGTAAATCTTGACTGATATTGCACTAGAGGCTAGCCAAGATTTATTCACAGTAGATCAGCCATTAAGATGTACTATTTTCAAATTACAATAATCTAATTTTACAGAATCAGTGTCTAATGGACCCACAGCAAGACAGGCAAAATTCCCAGACTGCTAAGCATATTGTCTTAACCAGTCTCATCCATCAGGGCTGCCTAACAACATTAATGTGGATGTCTCAAGAGAATTATTTCCATCACACACCAAGCACAAACTGCAAATCCTCAACTTTTCACAGTCGCTACTACTTTTTTTATTTCTTAAATGTCAATCAGTTGACATTTCTTTTAATAGGATGGGTAGAAAATAATTCGTAGGTTTTAAAATCCAGTATTCTGAAATAAAATTTTGTGGAACAAAGCCAAGAGTTTACAGCACTCTCTGAAGTAAAAAGCTGCCTCTTAGTAGAGCTGGTCCAATTCTAAAAAATAAAATACAAGCTTACTTTCAGTCAGCCAACCTCTCCACATATAATTCACAGCATGAAGGTTATACGGGACAGTGTAAATAAGTACAAACAGCATTATTGCATCTAAACCAATACAGTTTTCAAGACAGCAGAGTTTGGGCTTCAGAACTGAAATGAGAATCTTAATTTGTCTGTTTGATAAATTTTACAGATGTTCCCCCATCTCTTTATTTGAATTGCAAGGTATGTATCTGTAGAAGACACAGTAATTTTTACAGTGGTGCTTGGTAATTAACCTGATAAGTATGCTTATTTGCCCTCAATTATTAGGAAATGGTTGTAAATTCTTTTAATGTATCTATTTGTATTTTCAGATCACAACATGCAAAGCAGGTTAAAAAAATGTTCCTGTACCTACACGTCCAAAGACTAAAAGAATGTATTTCAATAATTTAAGTTAAATCTCAAATAGTCAAGCTTCTGTTGTATCTTTGACTCAATAGTATTGAATACCATGTTCCTCTCCCTGTGTAACAAAACAAAATGGGAAATGGTTAGCAGCCTCCAGTAATCTGTCTCCACATGGTGGCACTCACAAATGACCTCCAAGGCAAAATGCATCTCAGTTCTCAATCACAGACTGAGTTTTTCAGCAAATAGCTCAAAGATTACAAATCACAGTTCATAATTTTAGTTTCAAATGCATTTTCATTTCCTAAAAAAGTGCTGTTTCCTATGCACCCTTTTAAATGGGTAGCATCAACCCCTTCAGCAGTCAGAGAAGAAAAAGCCTGCTTTTCCACTCCCTGACTTGTCTTTGTTACAAAGACCCCAAGAGAAATAAATATATCAATAAAGAGTAAAGTCATTTTGGGAACATTTGCAGTAAGTATTCATTGTGTAATAAGAGTTTAAGGAGTGATTTACAGAAGAGGAACCTCATGTTGAATTATAACAAGCAGATCAGAAAGGCTGCATTTGTATTTATGAACAATACAATCACAACAACAAAAAAATGATTCAAGCTTTACAGGAAAATACCACTTACAACATACCTCACTGAGTCCTCTCTCAGGCTACAAAAAGCTCTAGACTCTAGAAATGTCTTCCTCTTATTTTCTCTTTCTCTCTCTTAAAAATGCTCACTGTTTTTTTAAACAAGTTCCAAAAACTCCTAGTCAAAGAACTGTTATATTTCAGGTGTACTTTTCTTTAAAATGAAAGGACAAAATGAAATTTTCGCAAACTACCAGTGAAGCTCTTCTCAAATTCACATCAATCTTCTTCACAAATTCAGTCAATTAAAACAAACAAACAAAAAAATTCTAGGCTCATATATGTAAACTTGCGTTAGACAATATTTCATAAAAAAACCCAAACAAACAAAAAACCCCAAACAAACAAATAAAAAAACAAAACAAAAGACCATCTATTACCATTCTATCTCAGCACATCCTGCAAATGTAAGCACCTCTTCCTGAATTTCAGTGAAAATACTCACACAGCAGAAATATAAGAATTCAATAACTCTTCTCTTACTTATTAAAAGTGCTTACCCCAAGTACTAAGCAATTGGCAGCAATTGATATACAGCACTTCATTTAAGTCTGCAATGTATTTAACACATAAAGGACTTCACTTTCACCATGTAGAGAACGATTCAATGTTAGCAGGTAGCAGCTGCCAGCACTTGGATACTGTTATTAGAAATGGTTTAGGCAGTTTATACACACTGCACTTATATGCCTTTTGGTTCAGGCATTAATAGCTAGATCATGCACTTGAATCACTCAGTGAAAGGCACCTTAAAATAGAGCTGGGGTCTGAGATCACTTTTATCCCTGTAAATGGACAACAGTTTAATTGACTCTTATGTTCAAAGTCAATAGGCTGAATTTAGTTCCAGGCTTCTCTAACACAGTCCAGGAGAGGACAAGACTGACACACGTGAATCAACAAAAGAACTGAGCAAAGGCAAATATTCTGTGGGAAGGCAGTTTGCTGTAACCCATAAAAAGAGACAAAAGCAACTAATCTCATACTTGGAAAAAAATAATATCCTAGTTTTCCCTAGCACTGTACATGAGTCCTACTCTGAATTTTTTCCCTTTGAAGAATACAAAGTGAAGAAGTGGAAGTCCTTCCATGGCTAGGCCTATGCAGCTATCCAGGACAAAATGGAAGCCATTAATTGATACAACTAAGAGGCAAACCTGGTGCAGTAGTTTGTGTGTGTGTGTGTGTGTGTGTGTGTCTGTGTGTGTGTGTGTGTGTGTTGAAGTCATGTGCAGCACATTGAAGCCAATGAGCAGAAAGACTTTCCCCTCATCTGACCTAGTTCTGTCAAAGATTCACACATGGAGACAGTGGGTGTGGAGGTGACACATGAAGTATCTTTAAAAATTTTGGAAGGCAACATCTCTCAGTGAAGAACACCTAAGACTTTGATGGGGAAAGGAAAGCTGGCTGAACAGTAGAAAATTCAGAGAAGGAATGAGAAGGCTGCCCAGACCTCTAGGCATACAAGGAAGTGAAAAAAGCTAAACTCAAAAACAATTCTGGAAAAAAGTGCCAGAAGGATGGTTGGTTTCAGGACAAAGCTACTGGATGCTGCAAGTTTATCCTATTTGAAAGAAGCTACAGATTTAAAGATGCTTTTTTTTCCTTCTTAAGCAGCATGTAAAAAATATTATAAAAACCTATTACAATTACAAAAACATAATCAAATTTTCTGGATTCTGAATTAGTGCTGTCTGCACTGTGACAACATAGAAAGGCATTCTCCTGAAAGGGTTTTCACAAAAAGTCAACGAAGAGTAGCAGAAATAAGGATCAAAGGCTCCAAGAAACATGTATCTTCCTTTAGATTATTCTAAAACATAAATCTCAATTATCTCTTACTTGCTGTACACTGAGCCAGCTGGGTAGATTCTGCACAGTGTAACAGGTTGCCCAGAAAGGCTGTGGAATCCATCCTTGGAGCTACATAAAGCCTGAGCAGCCAGCTGTAGCTGACTCTTTTCTGAGGAGGGTCATGGACTGCAGGATGCCTAGAAGCCCCATTCCCATTCCAGAAATTCCTGGATCAGATTAGAATGGATTTCTGAGAAGTTATTTAAAGATGACTGTTTTTCCACAAAGTGCATCACAGAGGGTGCTTTGTATAAAAGTTAAAGTCTTGAAAAAAATGAAACAGAATACTACTGGGAATGAAGTCTACAAATAAAAACTGATAAATCAGCTCTTTGGTGGACAAAAAAGGAGCTTGGACAATATTACCTAGGAAAAGCACTGGTCATCATTAATGAACAGATTTGCGGAGGATGCTGACAGAGAGGAGCAGCAAAATGAGATTCACAGTCTGGAAAAGAAAGGCCAAAAAACCTAATCACCTACTTAAAGTTAGAAGACACAACCTTGGCAAGTGTTTGAGGCAAATGTTAATTCAACACTGTCAACATTCAAGCCTTTCTGATCATACCACTAATTTTCCTCAGAGTTTGCAAGCTGCTCTGTCTATTAGGAGAGTGCAACAAACAGGAACGTAGAAAAGCTCCCCTTACATAAATGGGACAGCAGTCTTAGGTCAAAAGTGATTGGTGACCTTTCTGGAGAAAGAAAGAAACGCTCTTGATTAACAGAGATGAAAGAAGTGGGACCTATGTGAGCTATCTCAGTATTCAGTTACTGAAACTTAATTGGCTTTGACCCAAGCTTACAAAATAATAGAACCAACACAGGCTCTTACTCAAACCATACCACCAAAAGTAACTTCAAGAGGTGTGCTTTTATTTTGTCAACTAACCTCCAAAACCAGATATTCAAAATGAGAAACAGTTTCTTCCACAGTTACTTACTCTTCCCAATTACATCACAGGACTACTGTAATTACTTCATGCCCTTATATAATACACATATGTTCTTGTCCACCCCAAAAGAGAAGTTTTGTTTGTTACCTCTTACCGACAGTTATTTTGACAGTTCTTTTCTGAGAGTCCATCCTCATCTTCTCCCATAATATCCACTGCCGAAAATATCAGTGCAACCAGAATTGCAAAGCAGCATACCAGTGCAAAGATCACAATGCATCTTTGCTGGGACTGAAAGAGATTAAAAAAGTTTTAATGGCATGAGCACATTCGAGTCAATGACTTGAGACTCTAAAACTTTTACATAAGATCTAAAATTCTTTGAAGATCTTATTGCCATAGTTGTCAACACCAAACACACCTCAGGATGAAAACACTCTCAAAATTGTCCTTCAAGTATCACCTTGAGATGTATTTTAAATCTCTCAGACACTGCTAAATAATTCATGTCACAAATAATATTCATATATTAATCTGCTTTCTGTTTGTACCACAAGGAAAGCATTATGCATTAGAATAATGACTCTTACATTAACTACGCATTTTCTGATTGTGCCTCACAGGTAAAGTACACACCTGGGACGGCACTCCAATGTTTTGTTGTGTTGGGATGAAATAAAACACACCATTGTAAGAAGACTAAGAACAAGGACTTTTTTTCTTTATTGCTATAAAAAGTACCTGACATTATCACTCTGTCGCAGCAATTCAGACACTTTCGGAAGTCCTTGCCCCACAGTATTTATAATAAGAGAAAACAAGTTCACAGATGATACACGGAACTCAAGCAAACAATGTGAGATTGTTGCTTAGTATGATAGGTAATGCTCCCCACATCTCAGATTAAATATTAAAACATGGCATAGCACTAACTTATGAAATCTTGCAGTAATAAATCAGGGACACCTGGCAGAGCCCTAGATAAATGTGAAACTTCCTAAGGACAGTCTCCTGACAAGGAATTTACATCGTTGCATAAACATAAAGTATATTCTATCTTGAAACCAAATGTTCAAACAAATATATTGCACATTTTTCTACTGAAGTAAATTTACACATATATAAAAATATAAATGTCTAACTCCCGTTGCCATAGTTATTTTCATAATTTTCATTATTGCCTTGTAATTAAAATGTCACATAAAGAAAAAAGCTTCATAAAGGAATGGGAAAGTGGGAAAGTGCATGGGAATGCAGGAAAATTGTAAGGGAAAGGAAGCAATGACATGCTGCAAGCTGATAACCAACTTCTTACTATTTCCATTATTCCTGACATTTTGTTTAAGAAATAATAAACTTCAGAGTAATAACTAAAGAACATTTTCCAGTATCTATAAAGAAAAGGGTTAACTATTTTTTTTAAATAGGTTTCCAAAACTTCCCAACTAGTGCATATCCCAGAAGAAACATGCTCATGCATTTTAGAACAAATCAGATATAAACATTTTATTTCAGTCTGTGAAAATCTGAACCACAGATAACTCCTTCAGACAAACTGGAAAAATTTGTCTGAAATTTAGTGACAAATGCATCCTTTTCTTCAACAGTGACACCAAATGTGCTGCATAGGTTATATGCATATTTTAAATTTAATGCATACTAGACACTTTTATACATTTCAAATACATGTTTAAATCTGTGTTTCTAATATATTAACTAAAATCTTGCAAGAATGCAGCATAAGAAAATGCTCTTCAACTGTAACAAAGCATACATCCGAAATAAAAAAATAAATAAAATTTGGAACTGTTTCCTTTCTGCTGCTAGGTAGAATCAGGACAACATATGAAAAAAATTAGAAATGACTGCATTTGGGTGCCCAGAACTAAGGCCACAGTCAGACATACGGTAGAACTTCAGAGAAAAATGTTAAACATTGTCTCGTTGCCTCATACTACTTGCAAGTAAGACTAAGAAGTGCCACAGAAGAAGAGGTATTCAGATCTGGGATGCTGCTTTATGCCATTTCTTCATCAGGATGTTTCACACTCCTGTTAAGATGACCATTGCCTCATGCAGTCTTCTACAGTTCTGCAATTGTGTTCACCATATCACCATGGCAGCAAGATGGCAAAGCCCCTCCCGTGGCCAGCCAGCCAAACAGCCTGGGCTCGTTCTGTAGCCCCAAAGAACAGGGGATGTGACCCGGCATGGCTCACAACAATAAGGTTCTTCTTCCTCCCAAACAAGGATAACTGCAGCCATTCTACTCAATGGGACTTGTTCCATGTCCATACTTTGAGTCAGTTCATAGCACAAGCATCCCAGCTACCACACAGTATGAATGACTTTGTGCCATTGTTGCAGGGAATAATTCCCACCTTCTTGTTGCATCACCAGACAAGCAGCAGAACAACTGCAGAGAGCAGTGGGGCCACTGCACCAGCAGGGAGCACGTTAGCCTTCAAGGTGGGGCCAGCACACATGGAGACAGCAAGAGATGCTTCATTACAAGGTGTCCTAAGTCATAAAACAGCTCTAGAAACCTTTTAACCTGCTTAAAGGCCAAAGCCTACAGTGTATCAAAAATCATATAGTATCATAAGAACAAGGGGGCAGGAGGTGGTAAAAAAACAGTTGCAACAGATGCCTTAAGTTCAATACCAGGAAATTTTATAGCAGCAATTTCTAAGTGGTCATGTTAAAGGAATATGGAAAGGGAAGGCCAAAATAATTGTGAACAGATCCACGTAATCTAGCATTAATTCCCATTCCACATAATTTTGGGGAACATATTCAAAGTTTCTTGACTTCTGTGTTGTAGTTGAAAATTATATAAAGTTTAAATCCCTGTCCTTTCAGTTCTGCATGCACACAGCTTGTCAAGCTCTCCAGTTTGACTGACTGCTGCTCACTGCAAGCAGCATAAAATTAGTACCACTAGTAAGACCACTGCTATTCTACCAGCATTACAATAGAGACAGAATCACACAAACTTATTTGACTGCTCTTATTTTCACAGATCTTTTATATTATGCACTTGTCTTTGACAACTATCATAAATTAATTATTTCACTTTTTCTTCAGCATCAACTTAACAATATGGTTACAAATAGCACACAGAGCCTTTCAAATCCACACAGAAAAAAACCCTGTGACAACAGTAGTTTTTCTAAGGATAGCACAAAATATTTAATAAAATAAAGGAAAAATCCCAAGTTTGTGATTCTGCTAACTCTGATTTCAGTCACAGATCTGAAGGGTCAGGTAAAGACCATTTAAAAAAAATTTACACATGTAGTAAGGAGAATTTTGAAGAGTATCTTGAAATTAATCCTGCTGAGTGGTAGTTTTTGATTGCTTGTAAATCTCTATATTAGATTAGAAATTAATATTTGGAAATTGCCTAGATTAAAATTGAAATTTATATTAGAAAATAAATAATAAAAAATAGCTACTTGCACCAGACAAGCCGCCTGAGCCCATCTTTTGACGATGGTAATATATCTTTAGTTTCATACTTCACCATACTGCTGGCAACTTTCAAATAAGCTTTTTTGAATTCAAACATATTCAAACAGACCATATAGTTGTTCTATTATACCATCCATGCATGCCTGTGTTTATGTGTATGTGCAAGTAATAGCAGGCTTTGGGAAAAAATTCAAAATAAAAGAGCTCACACCACTGACAGGCTAGAAGGAATCAGACTCCTACATCAGTGGGCTTGGGCAGACTGTGTGCTTGATGCTATGTTGTTGTATATCCCCTTGGCAACTGGGATTCCTCAGAACTTATCAGACCTCTCCACCTGCTTCCTTTAGTAAATGCCTAAACTCCTCAGTGTTCAAACTTTTAGTTTTCAACACTCTTAATTACACAATACAGGGTTGTGAGGGATCTCTAAAACATTTGCAATCCACCTATCCATATACATGGTTAATGTGTACAAATATCACTTCTAATAGGTATTTGTTTAACCTGTTTCTAAAAATCTCTAGAGATTTCTAAAGATATCCTACAGCATCTTCAGGCAACCCCATCCCACAACTAAGCACCTTATTGATGCCTAACTTAAGTCTCTTAAGCTGCAATGTGTTTTTCCTTCCTATACTCATGGAAAACAGTGAACAGAGCATTTCATTCTCTCTTTTACATATTTAAAGCCTGCTACAGATGCTAAGACGCCTAGGTCCAAAGCACCTACTAGATTGACTGTGCTGATGTGCAAGCCCAGAAATTCTGTTGCATGAGGGAAAGATTTGTTCAGAGCTTATAGAAGATTGGGAAAGACATTCCTGGAGGAACAAGGACTATAAAGAACACTGTAAGCAAAATGTGTTTCTTTCGCCTGACACATCTAGCTTAAACAATACTACATTAAAACAAATCCACCAAAACACTGCACTTACTTAAAACAACACATGACATTTCTTCATGCTGTTATACCTCTAGTTAGAGAGTGAGAAAAAGAGCAAAAGCTGCACACTAGGTATGCAGTACAGTACTATTCAGACTAAAGTTTACTCTGAGAAGGATCCTAACTCTTTATTATTAAGAAAAAGGATAGTCTGTGTCAATTAGGATTTCATCAGAGCCTGTGATACCCAAGCAGAATCGAAAAATATCCCTGCAGATTTAAAGTACTCGCTGAGACTAACACAGAACCTTTAAAAACATGAGTGAAGTATCAGAAGACTGGAAAAGGCAAAAATGTTACCCATATTTAAGGAAAAAAAGGGTGGACAGAGAGCAGAAGTCAGGAAACAACAAGCTAGTTATACTCACATCAGTCCCTTGAAAATAATTGAACAAGTAACGAAGCTATTATATGTAGACACCTAGAAGGTAACAAGTTTTGCCAAGAAAAAGACACACCGATCAATTTTGATTTGTATCTTTCCTAGTTACAAGCCCCATTCTCCTTCTGGAAAAGCTGAAAATAATATATACTCACATCTTTAATAAAAACTGTCTTACAAACCACAGAAGCTATGTCCAGATTATTACAGGAGAAGTATAAAGCTGGTTGAAATATCATGCCCATTGAAACAGGAGGACATTTTAGAAAAGATTCAGAGGATTCTTCTGTGTATCTGTTTTTGCTCATGTCTTCATTAACAATCTAAATTATGGTCTAGAAATGAAATGTGCTTATTAAGTTTTCAATCAAAACCAAAGCAGTGTGCATTGAAAGCATGCTGGAAGACTAGTTTAAAATTTCAAAATGTTCTTGACACTTTAGAGAGTGTGTTGACAAAAATAGGTAAAAGCTCAATAAAGGAAAAGAGCTATAAGCAGGTAGGAGCAATCAGTTGCACAGATACAGGAAGTGAGAAACCACTAGGAAAAAGAATAATCAAAGAGGCTGGAGCAGATACTTTAGAAAGAGAGCAAAAAAGGGTAGGAGCCCATAGTTTGAAGAGGAGAATAAATATGGCCAAGGGCTACAGTAACATCACATGAGCATCAGGTATAGTGACGGCAAAATTATTCACCAAGTACCACAAAACCAGAAATAGGGGATATTCACTGAAACTTCTAGGATTTAGGTTTCAAAAAGATAAAGTACTTCTTTTATGAAGCGGAGGCTGTGAAAGTAAACAGCAGCAGCAGGTTTAAAAAGAGATTACACAAAGCCGTCAAAAACATGTGCACAGCAGATACTTCAGAAAACAGGCTGGGATGTGACCTCTAATAAATATGATGGGGGACATGCTGTTGCCACTGGTAGACACACAGTACAGGACTAGATATGTCATGGGTCTGAGCTGTGGAATACAGTCTCTACATTCTTAAAAAGTTTAATTTTTCCACATAAGGAACCAAGAGCTGTAGCAGAGAACAAACTGATCATGTCTCATCATGTTGTGTTGACATAGACCTCTACATAATGCTATAATGTCTGAACTGCATGCAAGGCAAAAATAATCCTTAGCCTCTACTTCAGGTTGGCATTTTTTTGTTCACCTTTCAAGACTGTGTGCAGACAGTTTAGAGAAAAATCAACAGTAAATATTTAGTCCTATAGTTACCTGCAGAAACAAGAGAATCACCAGTTAATTCTCTAAACATTCCTTAATGTGTTTTCCAAGGAAACAAGAAGACACACTCTTTGCCCAGAAGTCCCTATCTGCCCAAATCCGTACTTGAAAGAAATATTTATAGAAATATAATTATCTCAGACATTTTACAAGATCAATATGTAGATCATCTTGGCTGAGAAAGACATAAATAACTGCCTCTACTGAGGGAAAGCTGGTCCAAAGTTTTGCCTTTCACAACATGCAGAGCTCAGGAGAATGCAGCCTCCTGGAGACGATAAGGAGGAATCAGTGTCACAGTGTCACAGAGGGGGCTTGGGGGCCCTGGGCACGCACCCGCAGCAAAGCAGCTGCATCAGCTTCACTGCTCACTGAACAAACATTTGATCCCGCAGGTCTGGCACAGAACACATGGATGGACACATGACTATCAATAGAAAAATCAATAAACTACTTTGGAAGATATCCAAAGCTTTAAGGGGTTACTTGTCTGCACCTCCTCCATGCAAAGTGCTATGTTACAAAAAGCTATTCACATTCAGAATATGAGGTCTATAAGAAAACAAAGTTTCCAGCATATGACCAACTAACCTCTGATGCAATTTGCTAACCTAAACTGGCTTAAGAGAAGGGGTGAAAAGCCTGAGTACATTTAAGTGTTCATGTGCCATTTTCCCAAAACTGGGCCATGACTTCTTATCATGACTCAGTCTTCAGCATAATGTAAGATAGTATAGGAGTTTGGCTAGGTCAAAAAAAGGCCATTTTCTACCCTTAAAATAACAAATCCAGTGTCTCCTGCAAAGAGAAAAAGAAAAGAAAAAAGTATTGAACAATCTGAACCTAGCCTGGACAACCAATTCAGAATACTATTAATACTCTGTTAGCAAAAAATACTGCAAAGAGGATTTCTATATCCCCATATCTCTTTGCATATATTTAAACCTAGGCCCTCTAAGAAAGGAGTCTTACCACAGCTAGAATTACAGTTATTACTTCACCAGGAATTTTGTAAGTTAAAATAGCAGGGCTAGAAAAAGCTATAAACAATTTTCTTTTGGATCAGCACTTCACCCCATAATAAAAAAACAAAGTACCTTTAGACAAACAAAAAAACCCAAAACTAGCTAAAATTTTGTTACTAACAGGTATACACATATAGTACTTAATTTTATATATTAGATCTTTTATGTACAGATAAGAGACCTTCTATAGGCAACTTTAGTTCACAAATATAATTAAAAATTGAACTCAGGCCTCTTCACAAATCGGGTGAAACACAGCAACTAATCACTGAGCAAACAAATGTCTGAAGGACTATTATTCTCCATCAAGAACTGGATCCCATAAGGCAGCATTTTGAGAAAGAATGAGATTACTAAATACATCAAGATGCAAACTATAAATATACTGCAGAACAGTCCACTTAAAATCAATTATACTCATCAGAGGACAGCTGGCTGTGGGGATATAGCAGGTGATAAAAAGACTGGCCTATAGTCTAAACATTCAATTTCTAGCAGAAAATGCTCTTTCAAATTTTACATGCTTTCTGTATCACTCTGGAATCTATAGCATAGCAGGCTAAGCAGTTAGAATGCTCCAAGTTGTAGCCCTACTTCTCACAACACCTAGTTTAATTTTTGTTGTTTAAAGTCTTAACTCCTAATGAAAAACTAGACTGAAATATCAGAATCTCTACAAATCAGAACCTTCCATGAACACAAAAGAAGGAGTTGCAGTAACTTGCCACATTGCATCTGTCTATAGCCAGCAATTCTCTTGTTTTCAAAATCAACAGGGGAAAAAATATAGTCTCTGGTACTACTATCTTTTCCATACTTTGTTTACATTCACCAAGATAGTATTTTTCTAATAACCCTGACCCAGAAATTTCTTAAATCTCTTCTGGAATGAACTGTTCATTGTACACATTCAACTTTTAATGTAAAGATTAATTGTGTTGCTACTAAAGTGAAATGGAATACTTTAAATTATAAAGAAGGGGACAATTACATTTTTCTTCTTATTTGCTGGTTAAACATGCTCTAAACCTTTACTCCTAGACATTTCAGACTCATTTTAAACACCTCACCAAGAAAGGAAGGACATGCCACATTTGAAGTAATGAACTTATGACTTTGAAGTCATGGACTTATTTCATCTCTTTCAGTTTTATTTTCATTTGGTAGCCTTTGAACACAAAACCAAGATGGAGCGCTAACATTTTCATTGTCCACAATGACTCCACAGTGATTTCATCCCACTCCACTGGATCAGTTTAAAACAGATTGCTCTGGCAGCATAATCCTATGCCAAAAGAGGCAGGACTGCAGTAGCTAAGACAGCTTTAGCTCTTTGGATAAGGCTCCTAAAGGAGCAATATATCACAGCTATAGATGTTCTAAATTTTGACACTAGCCATGCTATTAAGGCATATTCCAGCCTAAAGACAACCTATTTAAATGATAACACCCAGCTATTCGGAGCATTTGGAGACAGAGGACAGGACACGGTGTGCTCTGGCAAACTATGAAATTTAGTGTTACAGCATCAGAGAGTTTGAGACTCCCTGACAAAGGAGATCAGCAAAATGTTGGGCAGCTATTTTGTGTGCACACAATAAATAAATTATTATGGGCAAAGGAACTTTTAAAAGAAAATACAGTAAACCTAATAATATCAGTGAAAGCATGTCCGTGACAGATCATGCCATATCACTGATGCATCCAAAAAGCACTGAAACATCTTTGTGCGTCTTCCCCATATCTGTGCTGTATTTCCTGAAATCAGTGAGCATTTGGAACGTAGGTTCTGGTTCCAGGACAGTTTTCAATTTTATTTATATGTATGTTCTTAAATATGTATATTTATACTCACAGACACCTCATACATATATATATATATCTGTATATAATAATGACTGTTAGCAGCTTAATAATGACTGTTAACAGCCAACATACATATGTTTCTAAATCACAAAGAAAAATTAGCAGTAGGCCGTGAGAAGTAGAAGTGTGAAGGCAGACCAGACTACATATAGATGAATACATTGATTTATACTAATTTACATTACAATTACTTTATATTACAATACTCTAATTTAAAAATGGCAATGTCTGTTATGTTTAAAAGTAACTATAATTTATTTTAGTCTGTTAGTAACTGTAGAAAAAAATTCTCGTGACATACTTGGTTACATAATCTCAGACTTGCTGTCAGCACAGCTTCAACTAGAAAAATCATATTTCTTTCAAGAAAGTTTTTTATATAATAGTGCTGCTAATAAGACTTTAAGAGAAACTAAATGAAACTTTAAAGTAATGATTTTTTTTTCACAGTGTTTGCATATGTCATTTTTGGCACATTAAATGATCATATGTACAGTCAGCTCAACCTTCTTGAACACAGCTTTTGTTTTTCCAAGACTCTTTCAAAATGAGACAAAATCAAAAAAAAAAAAAGAGACTAAAAATAATAAATTGTGGCTACTGGCAGATAAACACCCCAGCAAGGGTATTGGATACAAATTTCAGCTTGTGTGCAGTTCTGTAGCATGACAAACTCATCACTTCACCTGGAGGATGTATCTTCTTTTCCAAACTAACAAGGCAAAATACATTACCTTTAAATTTTTTTTCCATGAGATTTAAGCATTTCATCCTGTGATGGGAACAGGCTAAGAGTGCATCTACCATTGATTACAGCAACATCACATTAAGTTCCAATAAAATAATAATTCTACAGGTAAAGGCAGGTGGTGCTACTGAACCTGGAGGTACTAACTAATTTTGTTATATGAATCAAAGACTGCCACTTTCATAAAGTGTAAAAAGCAAACTAAGAATATTGAAAACATTTTTTTTTTAAAGTTTGCTTTCAATCGTTCTGATGAGATACACTTAAAGAAAAAGTTTTATTAACTCTATTACAAATTGACACAAGTTCAGGAAATGAAACTATCTCATATGGGAGGCATTTATTTTTAGCTCATTCTGAATTTCTAACTACACTGTGAGTACATGTTGAAATAATAGATTTGCCATTCGGCCAAGCATGTTAATTCCATTGTCACAGAGAGCACAACCAATGTGACATTCACAATAGGAATTATATTCTACTGTAAAGAGATATAAAGGAAAATAGAGGCTTATGATCCACAGCTAATCAGAGATATAAAGGTAAACTAGTTAATTATAGTGATTAAGTGTATCTGATCTATGCTTTCTTTCTTATGACAGACTTGAGAGGTAATTTAGGTACTGTGGTTTTTATCCTACAGAATTCTGTATTTGAATTAATGGCAGTATTCATAACTTTTACATTTTAAGTAATTCTACTTGATTGATAGATAATTCCTTTACTGGCTGGAAAATTTGTAATTTTTTGAGTAAAGACAGGACTGCTGTATTGACTTCAGTTTCAAGGAACTGATTCCCACTATCATTTTTTGAAATACGAAGAAAAGATCATTCCTTCCCTGCCCAATGCTTTGAAGAAATTCTCCACTTCAAGATACCTGAATTTCTGCAGAAATCTCCCTCCTTGGCACCTGACAGTTCCCTATGATTCCAAATGACACTTTTAACAGTGAAGAGAAGACTGAAGATTGGGTGTCATCAAGAAAAGCAACATCTCCTACTCTGCATGCAAAGCTTCAACATGAAGCCAGGCTGGAAGTTTCTATTTTCACATGCAAGTGAAGTTTCTACTTTCACAAGCAGCTGACTTTCCTTGGAGGGTGCCCCAGGGGCTCTGCCTTTTCTCTGACCAAGAGAGACATTACAGTTCTTCTGGGTTTTCTTTTGTGTGTGTGGTTTTTCTTTTTTCTAAATGAAAGCACTTCCTAACAAACCTGGACTGATTTACATAAGGAAAACTCAATTCCTCAAAGTTTTCAGTGATTGGAATGTCTGGTGGTAGGTCTTGATAACAACTGTTAATAAGTCTTACAGATTCAAAATTATTTGGTCAAAAATACTCTCCCCAAAACACAACAAAGGATCAAAGATTTGAATACTTACAATGAGAATAAATTTATAAGCACACACGAATATACAACAAGCAAGCAAACAAACAAAAAGAGCAGCAAGAGAAATAAAGACAAGAAACAAACAGCAACAGGACTTTAAGACCTCCATCTCCTATTTCCCTCCACCATAATCTCTGTATGAGATCTGTTATGGTATCCTCAGTATTCCTCATTGCTGTAAAAGTATTTTTTCTAGTCCCAGTGGAGTTGACACATTATGTCTGGAGGAGATACAGAGAGGAAAAAAAAGTAAACTGGGCAAAGTAAATTGTTCCTGGACATCCTCTTTTTATACTGTTCCAACTACATTAATCATTTGCTCCTTCCCTGCTTCACCAAAGAGCAAAAAATGTTCTCACTCCAACTAACGAGCTCCACTCCATCCCGCCATCTTACGTGTTTCTCTCTTCATACGGTGCAGTGCAAAGTCGCAAAACAAGAACACCAAGTTTCAAAACCAGCAGAAGATTGTAACAGACATCTTGAGGGAAGGACAAAAAAATGAGTACCAGTGGGATCTAGTTCTGAAGGGTCAAAAAGATTATTTTTCTAGAGAGTGCTGCAACCAAGTTCCTGCACCAGCAGAGTGAAAACTACTCTACTCTGATTAACTTTTCACCTCTCCCTGGAATTACCAGATACCTCTTCCACCAGCAGCAATGCCCCTTGCTGTTAGCCCTTCCTATGCTGCCTTATCTCTATATTAATAAGATCAGACTCCTTCTGGTATGCTGAGATAGGAAGGTGTTCTGATTTACAGCCTTTTGTCAGGTTTTGTTTCTCTGCCTCAGTTTTCTTCTTTACTACTTTTGTGGGAAAGGCTTTGTCCTACTATTTTCTTAGTCTAATACATTATTGTAGTATTCTACTGAAATTGGGCTCATTGCCTATTGGTCTGTTATCTAGTCAAAATATTTATTTTTATTTTCTTGCTGTGTTTATAGAAGAAATAAAATAGTTTTTAAAAGTAATTTCCACAACATGATAGATAAGGACAATCTATCAACATCAAAACAGACTGAACAGACATAAAAAATGTTAGCTTGGCTTCCATGCCTCATTTTCTTTTGTCCTTAAATGGTTTTTGCATCTAAGTAATTGAAAAACCAAAAAAAAAGAGAGCTCAGTTATGTAAAATATTTCACTTTACTAGGTGGCAGAGAATCTGTTCTTTCCCTCAACCCATCACAAAATATCAGGACCCCGACTTAAAAATGTCTTGAAGACTTCCCTCTTTATATTACATAATATTTAATTCAGTCAATGAATATAGAAGTTATTTAGAAGGAAACAGATTAATGTACATGAATATACATATTAACATACACTGATTGACTACAAAAGTCTCAGTTCAATAGGAAAACAATCCTAAAGGTTAAATATAATATCCAAAATATATGACAGATTAAAAATAAATTTATTAAAATATCCGTAAAGGGACATGGTTGTTTCCACGAAAGTCAACAAGTGTTCTGGCCTGAGTGTGTGTCTAGTTTTATTATTTTTTTTAAAAATAGACAATCACTACCAGTTTTAAATCATTGCCAATTTGAAATTTCAGTCTGTAAAATTCTGTAAAATAAAACATAGAATGAAGGTACAGTGACATAGCTCCTTACTGTCAGTTCTGTAGCAAAGAATCCCAATAAAGTGAAAAGAATGAGAGAGATGAAGACGATTCCTGAATACAAATTAGCCACACAGCAATTTGACATGGTGGAGTCACCCATTTCCTCACCTATGTTTCAATGTCCCTGAAAGGAGAGGAGGTGTATTGCACCTCAGCAACAGAGAGGGTGATGTACCAGAGCAAGTTCCAGGAAAGAGTAATTGCATGCCAAAGAGTGCCACTAAACATTATCACCTTTCATTCTACTGTCCTCTCCTTCTTTTTTGATGACAGTTCTTTGAGAATATTTTCTTAGGAGGAAAAGAAACCAGAGAGCCTGCCTCTTTTGGCAGGCTCTCAACTGAGGAAAATTGCTATGGGCACAGGTTTGTGCTCATGGTACCTTACAAGTCCTTTCTAAACTGCAAAACCAAACTGTAGCTTAAGTTTTCAGTAAAATATCAAGGCCCTGACACAGCAAAGCATCTAGAGAAAGGTAGAGAGATTTATCTGGGAAATCTCAGTCCCAGGGTGACAGCCTCATTCCCAGTCATGGAAGTAGTAACAATTTATTAGAAGTTCTCATTTAAAAAAAGCAGCCATTTTGTTAAGTTCTATAAAATTTACAAAGACATCTGCATTTTATTTTGCCACACTGTCAAAAATGTTTGTAGAATAATGTTCCATGGGGTCTCAAAATATGGAACTTTCTTCCTTTCTCAGAAAGCAACAAGTGTTAACCAATTGCTAGCATTTTGGAAGCAATTTGAGATATGCAGATCTTAAAAAGTAAATAATAGGACAGTGTAAGTTTTCTCCTGAAAGCAGTAGCTATGAAACACATACACATTGCACTTATGAAAACTAGCTTAGTCCTTTAAGTCCTTAAGGCTTAAATGTATTTCACATGAACAAAAACCAACACAATGTTGTGTATTCTGGTAAAATAATCTATGAAATTCTAGTAAAATTAGGTACACATTCACTTTCTGAATGTATGATACTTTAACAAGTATAATGTTAAGCAATGCATGTAGATACTCTACTACTCACAAATAACAAAATCAAATAATATAACACTGATAATATTTCCAGATTACAGTGTCACCATGAGCGCCTGTACCTCCTTGTTGAGATAACAGTGGTTCTCACAATTCTTAATATGCAGATGTCTTCTGTATAAGCAATGTAAGTCCTGAAGAACTTATTTCTGGGCAAATGCCATTGTATCTCAAGAGCATAGAAGAGTAGTTCCCAAACTTTCTGGGTCACTGAAATCCTGTCAGACCTCAAGAGCTTTACAGAAATCCACAACTATTTATCAACAAATTGTGATTGCAATGAAAGTCAACAGTAATATTTAATATAGTTCAGGGGGGTCAGCTACAGCTCACCAGCCATAATTTTTGTAGGTCATTATTGCTGTCATCACTACTTCCTAAAAAATTTCACAGAGAGAGCTTAATAATCTGGGATTAAAGTTACCTTTCTTATAGTGGAGAGATATGGGGAAGATGTGCAGACCCAACTACAATCTAAGTCTCCAAAGAGACAGCAGAGATGTTTGGAATATGTATTCTAAATACATAGCAAAGGACAAAATATTATAGCAGCTTTGAGCTAAAGGCATGTATATGCATGCATTAATAGACATAAATGTCCACAAATATACCAAGATATTACATCACTAGAAACGACACATGCTTTGCAGTACTCATTACTATCTAGTAAGGAGCTACTGGAGGGAGGATTGCTCTGAAACACTATCCTTATCTTCTAAATAGGCACCATGCTTGCTAGCGCACTCCCAATGTAGATTTAAGTCAAAGTATGAGCCATTGTCTACAAAATTTCTCACATTCTCTATTTTTATACTGATGGCAAACTTCCCATCTGCTCCATTCTACTCCCCACCTTTCTTTTGTATTGGATTTGCTATTGGATTTGAAAAAGCCACCATGTATAATAACAATTTTGCCACTGTCTTTAAAAGGAACAAGGCTTAACTCAATCTTAAAAAAGAATATAGCTAGGTTTTTATAGCAAAAGCCAAAAATCCACTTTGAATAAAATTGTAATACATTTCTTTCAAATCATAAAATTGTAGCCTTTCACTATCAGGGGGCATTAAAAAGGCAGACTATAATCACATAAAAGTCACTCATTCAAAATAACCTTTTTAGGGACAATATGCACTTCATTGTTTAAAACCTTTACCTTTTCTTCAGTTCATTCTGTCTGTTTATGAAAACTTCAGTTCCCTATGGACCTAAAGGCATAATTAGATACATGCCCAAGCCAAAACTCATTCATATCATTGAGCTCAAATTCAGATTTTGCCAAGGACATAAAACTGTGGCCATAATCTACCATATTAATTTTGTCATAATGATAACGTACAGCCAGGTAACATACTCATAGCTCAAGCACTTCTGATAAACATGGTTCTCTGCTAGACAAATCTCTTGATCTCGTTTTGAGATATAAAGAAACACTATTAGACATGGTGTAAAGCCATTGGCTTGATTTAAACTTCAAATACAAAAGTCTTGATCAAAATTTAATAGATGTTTCAAAGCATCTGGCACCTCATTAAATATTTATATATTATCCTATTACATATTACCCTATGACATATTACCAAGAATAGATGGCAGTTTGATTTTCCTTTGTTGCTAAGAGTTTTTTTATAGATTTGTACTTTTCTTTGTCCCTTTCTTCTGTGCATTCTTTAGAGACCTTTTCACAACATGCAACAGTCCTAGATTTTGTCCCTCTTACAATAATTTTGCTGCTCTAGGGGACACACCAAATGGTAAGACATCTCCCTTTGTCTGCTCGGGCTGCAAGGCTCGATTTCTTTCCAAATATTAGCTTTGTACTCAGCTGCTCAGCTCTTTACTGAGAACAAGTGAACAACCTGAACAGTAAAGCCTGACAGTAATTTCTTTTTCTGTTTGCATCTGTGTCCTACTACCATATACACACTAGTATAATAATCTTACAAAGTTCACGGACTTTCTTCAGAATTTACACTAGCATAAACATGAACAGAACTTGGCCCTTCTTCTTCTTTGTTCCTTCATGGCTGACAACTTCAACAAAGTTATTTAGTAAAGATGAAAAATGTTTAAATACATGTCATTCTGATATATCTGTTTCTTGCATGGCTTTCAGCTTAATTCTTACATTAAAAAACGAATGAGTATACTGGAAACTGAGTTTGCTATCTCAACTACATACTAATAATAAACTGAGATATGTTTCAAAAAGTTATTATAAATCTTAGCAGTTTTGCTTGAGAAGCATATAAACCATTTTATTAAACATGAGGGAAAAAACTTATTAGTTTCCATCAAGCCACAACAGTTCAAACTAAAGGAAATTACCTAGCAATTTATAAATTCAATAAATATGCTCATGCTTACCCAGAGATCCCTCCAAGGACATTGCCTCTATTTGCTATATCTACAGAAATTAATATATTCCCTTTCTGATGTTTTGTAGCTGTGCAAAATGCTTTGTAGATGGCAACTCTGGCAATTTATCTCTTTACTATGTAAGAATGGGCTCAGAGACTGTAAATGATTATGTGACAAAAAGCATCTCCAGTTTTTTGGCTCGATGCAAGAATTTTCCAATGCTCTGTTCTCTGCTAGACAATCACAATTCTTCCTGTAGAAAGCTAAAACAACATACCCAGGCAAACTTCTTGACTGAAATGTAGATCTACATGTGAGAGAAAGAGAATAAACTATCTGAAGGCTAAAGAAAAAGAACAACCAAAAACAGTTTGAAAAGATTTGCAGTTGTCTTCTACTTACTTTACCTTAGTTAAGCACAGGGCAGAATACAGCATGTGGTCTAACAGTTGTTTAAAATGTAGTCACTAATGGTTTGGATGGCACCACTTTTGAAAAGCAAGCCCTGTCTCCTCTCCAGTCCCTATGCTGGGCTGCCATAAAGCTTGCAGAGCTACTTCAAGAAGGGTACCTAGTGTGTAGGCAAACCAGGCCACTCTGCTATGGTAAGACAGGGGAAGAAAATAGCCCTGCTGCATTATTATTCAAAGCTGGAATGTCTACACAGCAACACCAAAGAGCCATCAAAATGAATTAATGCTCATTAAGATGATGGCATTCCAAAGGCAGCTTAGGATAATGAGGTTGCAGAAGTTGTTTAAGGCCACCTTTCTGAGCAGCAATCTTGGCTTATTGTACAAGGTGATAAAAACGGAGACAGCAGGTAGTGGGCTGTCTGTCACAGCCAGTGCTGCTAAGAAAAAAAAAAAAAAGAAAAATCTTTACTATTTATTTCTCCAAGGTACACACACAGCCAGAAAAATCAAGAATGTGGCTCTCTTATGTAATATTAGAGGTTCCAAACTGTCCTTTTCTGCCTCTCTGACACAACAGTGCTCTATGGATTAGAATGAGGCAGGTCTATGGGAGGAAAGGGGAAAGAAAGTGAAGACAAAAGTCGAAGCTCACTAACTGCAATGATAAGACAGAAATTTAAAGAACTACTTTTAGAAAAGGGAAAAGACAAATACCACAAAAATATTACCGGTATTTCTTGCTGAATTGCCCTCAAAATTATATATTGACTTGCAGGCAAATCTAGCTAAAGACCTAAAGCCTCGTGTTTGCATCCCTAAGGCCACCCAGGGTGAGGGCTTCAGCTCTATCAGTAACTACTGCAATTGTGCTCACTCTCCATGGCCTTGATGTTGAAGCACAGAGCATAATGAAAAAAAAAATATCTTGTCATGGTGCATCTGATATTCAAACCCCCTTCCATAATGAAGGTATGCTCAAATTCCTTTTATCTATTTTTCCCCCTTTATCATCCTAGTGTCTAGTATACCCAAGGAATAAAAACCAATCTTTTCATATAACAATCACAGTATATTTTGCTATTTCTTCTGCAATATTATTATCCTTTTGCTACCACTCACTGATTCTCCCTCAATTTCAGCAAGCTCCCTGTTTCATCTCTGAAAAGATATCTTTGCACAGAAGAATAAAGATGCTTTGTAGCATGCCTCAACACTCTCACTCAAAAAGCCAGGGAGGCTTCACTATGTTCTACAAAAATCTTTTGACTGCTGTCACAAGTGTCAGAAAACAACATCAAAGTCTCCTGAAAATATGGGAGGGTGCCAGAACAGGAGAAATAGCATAAGAAATTTCCAACTACCATTTTAGATTGTTTTCAATAATCACCTGGAAACTTTCAATGACTTCAACATGTCCCAGTCCATGACCATACCAAACACATTATGGCTCCGATTATGACTTATTCTACCTATAACAACATGTAAAAAGCCATGCAACTGTGATACCTAATTACAAAATACCAGTCCAATACTGAAACACTGCATGCTACATATAACAGTGTATAAATGCACATCACATTTCTGACTTCGTTTGCCTCAAAAGTATTTTGAAACTATCACCATCTATAAGCAAGATGATAGTTTTAGTACATAACCTTATGCAGACATCAACTTAATGTCTAGAGGTCAAAGAGGCAAGCTGAATTACTAGAAAGGGAACAGAACACCAAAGAAAATTTCTTCACATTGTGAATATTTGTACATTTGTGGACACACAACATGAAACCCACATTAAGTTCCAGTTCACTAATTTCAAAAATCAGAGAAATGGAAGACGTATAGAAAAGGGGGAAAGGACAATCAAAGCATAGAATGTTTCTGTATAAAGAAAGATAAAATAAACTGGGAGTCTTCAGCTTGGAAAAAAGACACAACTAATGGAGGAATGTGACAGAACTATAAATTCAAAAGTAGGATGGAAAAGATGACTGTAACAGTTATTCACTGTTTCTTCCAATAAAAACATTAGTTGGCATTACATTAATTATGCTGGCAAGTTCAAAATGAACAAACAGAAAAGGGTACTCTTCCACTCAAGGCATTGTTAAGCTGTAGAACCACATGCATGAGACACCACAGATGCTAGAAGCTTGCATAGTTTTAAAAACTGCTTTGTTTTTTCTTCATGAATGAAGAAAAGCCCTGGGAGCTAGTAAAGACAAAATATACTAACTCGAACCACTAGATATTACAATGACTGAGTCTATATTCTCCCCACTTTGCCAGACTCCCATCACAGACAGGACATGGGGCTGGCCAGTTGTTCAGCCTGAACAATACAGCTACTCTCATGGTCCTTGGTATGCCTTCCCTAGGGAACAACTCTGACTAAACACTGCAAGACTGTATTTCAGGGCAGTACTGTTGTAAGACATGCTGCCTACTCAATATTAGTAAAAGAGTCACTTATAGCACAAAATACAAATACTGAATGTCCACTACTTGTGTTTTGAGTTCAACAGCTTCAAGGAATGTAACAGAACAGGCCTTATAGGTCCTGGTAAGTCGCTGTGGCTCCCTCTGCTAGCCCACAGTCCAGGAGTCTGTGTCAACTCCCAGGGATGTCAGTCCCTGCCCCAGCAGCGCTGAGCTCCAGCTCCCCACAGCTCTGCTCTGCCATGGGTCCTGCCGAGCTGGGACCACCTGCAGACCAGTGCCTACACCAGAGCTGCCCCCAGCTCCTCTCCTCCCTGGCTGGGGTGGTAGGACAGACCCTGGCCACCCTGACAGCCCTCATGGGAAGCCCCGGCTCCTACTGGACCCTGTTTCCCAGGGGAGGCCCTGGGGCACATGGTGCCCTGACCAATGGTGCCCACTGCACAAAGCAGCCTACACCCCCACAGAAAAGCAAATACATTCCTGAAGAAGGAGAAGAATTTCACTGCAGTCACTGATCCCTCAAAGTCTGCACCAAAAGACAACCTCACTGATCACAATTTTTAGGGATGAGCCTTTCAGGCACAAGGAGGAGGCTACTGCATTGCACACAGGGTGTTACGGGTGACAGCAGGGTCTCAGCTGCTTCCTCTGAGGGACTCAGAGTCCTCACTGCTAAGTGACTGCATGTCCTAATATTTTAAGTAAAGAATCAACATGCAATCTGATTCTGCAGCTATTTAACTTAAACACATCAGTGAAGGCACACTATTTTTATGTCCTTAGATTGCAAAAAAAATGTTCAGGTGAACTGTCCAGCATTTACTGAAGTTTCAGACTGTGCATTAGGCATTAGTGTGTTAGGCTTTTTATGAGTGTGAAGTCTCACTGTTTCATTGGAGTATCTATTCTGAAGAACTTTTTCAAGGTTACTTTCTTACCCATCACTTTACAGTGAACATTAACTTTCACTTGTCAGCTTTATCCAGTCACCATTACAAAGGAGATGTATTACTTGAAAAAAATTAAACCTTTGGGCTGATCAGTAAATTTTATTTCTGATATGAGAATGAAGACTATGACACTACTTTACATAAAACTGTCAAAACTGAAGGCCATTTGTACTTGAATTTATGACTTGTGTTGTTTGGGTTCATTAAAATTAATGACATCAATAAAAACAACAGCAATTGCTACATATAAACAGCACCAACATGAATTAGAAACCTGACTCAAATGTTAAAAAATAAAATATTAACACTGTCTGATGTAACATGAACAATATCCAATTAATCTATCAAAGAAGTAATGCTATCAATCTAAATCCAACTACTAAAGTATTAGTCCCAGCCTTCAGAGGCATACATTTTTTCTTTATTATCATAGGAGACCTTGGAGCTCCCCAGTCCCAGACACTGCCACAAGTTCTGTGCCAAAACTCAGCTTCCAGAAAGCAAATACACTAGATTTATGAAAATAAGATTTCAGTTGATAGGGAAGTAGTGCCATCCTAGCATAAGAATAGCTCTTTTGTCTATGCATTTATGTGATTTCATATGTAAACCTTTCATATAAACACAAGCAGCAATGCAAATGAGTCTCAATAACTGCATACACAAGGGTACTGTGTAGTTTGGCTATACGGTCTGCTATTCTTTCCCAAATAATAATGGAAGATAAGTTAATTTTGTCAGTACAGCCATCTGAGAAGTCTCTATTATTTCTGTTTTGCCTATAACACACATTTTAGGAAATCAGTTTTTGCTCATTTTGAATAGCTTTCAATTATAATAAAAGGTAGAGATACTCATCATCACTTAAAAAAAAAAAGTAGAAAGTGCAGTTTCAAGCTCCCTAAGATAGTATAATTAGAAAGGCTTGTAAATGACTCAGTAAATAAGAAACATACACTCAATGTCAGTGAGCGAAGCAAGATCCATTGAATTTAATGGAACTGGCACAAAATTCACTCTGTTGATATCATTACAGTGAATGAAAAAGGTCTACTAATCCCACTGGAAACTTGACAAGGCTCTAATTGATCCAGGTTTCTACCAAATAGAATTAGCAACTAATAAACTACCTAGGGAAGATAACAGTCATCACCATCTTATGGCTATGGAAAACTTGTCTGTCTGTGGTTGACCAACACACAGGAGAAATAAATACAGGCAATCCATTGCAACTGGGCAATTTCTGGCTACTTCTTAAGCCAGTCTCAACAAAGTAAAGAAGATTCTAGACTCTTCCGCAATTTGTCAGCACTCTCATGCTCTAAATCTAGTCTATTTCTTCCTTATTCAGGTTTGAGGGGTCTTTGCAGTGGACAAACCACCCAGCAGTAAAAATAAACAACCTACATTAATTCTGTGAATAATTCAGAGCTTACCCGGCCATGCTCTAGGATCACAGAAGCAGCTACATAAAAAATGAAGCTACTCAAACAGGAAAAAAATACTATCAAATTTAAAATTAAAAATCAATTGCACCAAACAGCCACCCCACCCCCCTCAAAAAAAAACCCTAAACAAACAAACAAAAAAAACCCCCCAGTTTATTAGATTTCGAAAATGAAAAGTTTTAGTGTTATGAAGCAGGATCCCAATTCTAATCTATAAATACATTCTAACACCTCCATAAAAGAAGCATATTATTTACACATACAAATGCAAATCCACTATGTAATTATTTTCTGGATCAATGGTTTCTAGACCAGAAGAACACCTCATAGGCATAATGACAGCAAAGCATAGTGTTCTTTGCCTTATAAAATATTGATTCTTCAGGTAGGAATCACATAGTGAAATTCAGACTTAAGAGAGATGTTTTCTGTTTCCTCCTATGCACTCTCCCTGCTTCTCTTCATTTAAAGAAGAGCAACATGTATGAAAACAATGCTGATAGCACAATTAGAGTTACATTAATGCACCATGAATTTCTTAGAGTAGCGTTAGAAGCATCCACAAATCTTGAATTTAGATGCTGAAAAGAATCATTAGTTTAGACCACGAATAATGTAAGCATCTTTGTATTGAAGTCTGCAGAAGGAAAGCCAGTGGAATTTACAACTGTTTCTCAGACTGAAAGTACAATCTGATGGAAAGAGCTATGAGAAATAATTCTGTAAGTCCAAACAGTATTCAAAGAAGATGAGTACCCTGAGTGACTTTCATGACCAGAGTGAACTCCTGTGCATTCTTTTGTGCTCTCACAGTCTTAGCACACTGTAATTTTCATTTAGCAATACTCTTGCCTTTACAAGACAAATCACAGATTCCTTGCCAAATTGAAACCTGCAAAACTCTCCTCCACAGCAATGTCATGGTTAGTTTTCAAGCAAGCACCTCCCAGAACTGGTTCATTACAAGCAATGGCATTGGCCGGAGGAAAGGGATGGGGTTGCATCGCCTGAGGCATGGAAGAAATATGCAGCCTGGACTAGATTATTTGAGCTGTCTTAGAAGCACAGCTTGAATAGAAGTGGTCTTGACAACTTCATAGATAACCTCTTGTTCAACTACAGAAGCAGCACAGAACAACAATGCTTGTGAAGCTTTGTAGCTATTTAAGCTAGATGATTTAATTTGGATATTATGAATAGACCTTCTACATTTCCATTTTCAGTCATAACAGACCAAAGATTTCTGAAATTAAAAGATGTCATAGATATGTTCCATTCTTATTGCCTTGTTATTTTTGTTGAAACATCTGTGAATTCACACTGATCACCAAAGAACAGCAGTCTGGTTCTGTCAGTGATCTATGAATTTTAGGCTACTAACTAACTGAACCAGCAGGTCTGTAAACCACTTGGGAAGCAAATACACAATCCTTTCATGAAAAGATTGACTCTCTCATGATTTGTCTAGGAGCACTATCTGATTTGCAGCCATCACAATTTGTGTAATACATCTATCTCAACAAAAGTCATCGCTAAGACAAACTGAAGTAATGAACTGTGCGTATTCTGATCAGCATTTGCAAAGTGAAACACAACAGGCTGCAACTTTAATATTTTAAATTCCACCTCCAGTCTGCAAATATCGTCCTGGGATTTTTTAGTGAAGGCTCAGCAGAACTCAGAACTCTTTTAAAATCCTTTTTTCTCAGCACTGAGCAAGGAAAACAGATCATCTGTCACCAGTGCTAACTCCAACATAGCAGGATCAAATTTGTTATCTTGACGATAGTTTACAGACTGCATGTAGGTTGTCCAAAGCTTGAGTTCAGCCATTTCTTAGTTGCCTGTTTTCTATGCCAGAAGAAAAATACATTTTTCCTGACAATACTTACACATTTTGGTGGCAAAGACCTGATTGTACAAGGACCCTACCTCCTCCTCCTCCAACTATTCCCAGCTCCACTCCCCCAAGAAAAGTTGTAGCACACTGAAAAAGTTTGGACTGCCACTGTCTAGGGATCCCATATTCCGTGGGCAGGCAGACTATTTCATTTGCCAGAGCTGTCAAACCAGCCCTTTTTACAAACACTAGCTTCAGACAAAGAAAAGAAAAATTATAACAAAATGTTTTAAAAGCTGCATGCAGAGTGCTGAAGCAAAGGCATAGTAATTAAGTGGTTTCCTGGGTAACCAGGGGCAAAATGATCAAATCTGCCTGCTTAAAATTAGATTCTTAAATCTACATTTAGACATTTAAGAGTTGTGCAACTTCCAGGTGTCCTGAGTTGCAGCTGTTTTGATTAACTGTGTCTTCAGCAAAGTATGCAAGAGTCAGTCCACAGTTTTGGGAATGTAAGTCAGTAAGATTCTTCCTTTTCTTCAGTTGTGACTTCAGTATAAAGTACAAAAAGGGCTTGATTTGTCAATGTGTCAGCACCTACAAACAATCAGACTAAAGCCAAAGTGACATTTCAAAAATCTGAACAGTGCAAGACACTAAATTTAACCATTAAGACTAGAGGTGTCCGCCTTCCTAAACACACACATGAATCCAGTCCACTGTAGTAAAGTACATAATATGAAAGGACAGCTTAAAATCCAAGTGTCTGCTTCAGTGCTGAAATTCATGGCACAAATCCAGCAATGAAGGTTGGAAAATTGCCTTTCCCATTCCCCTCATTAAGCGCCTGCATTTCTTGAAAGGGGCAACAGGGAAATAACACAGGTGAAGTGGTTAATGTCCTGCATAAATCCACCGGAGTATTCCCCTCTCTATGATCGCCTTCCTGTCTTGCAAGCCTCCTGTGGGTGTGCTGCATGCTGGGCCAGTCCTTCTGCCTTCTGTTTGTCAATATAAGCAAGCGTGAGATCTCTGTAATGAACTGTGCAGCGAGGATATAAAAAATTACTTAGAAATTTTCTTTACATGAAAAATGAAATGCACATCCTGGCAGATGGGAAATCATAAAAGAGATTTTGGACTATCTAAATCATTTTTATTTCTGGAATAGATAAGCTCTTGAGCAATTTTCTAAACCACGGAATAAGGCATCTGGAGACCTCATTGTCATTGCTTAAAACTTATACGAGTTTTTTGCTCTGCGTGGGAGGTTGTGTGCATGGGAAAGAAAACTGTATTATCTGGTTAATCAGTGATTTCATATTACAAACAAAACCAATTACACAAGGTTTTCTCTTGTTTGTACAACAATACCAGTCAGATTTAATGAAAAGATTGGCTCCCCGCTAAGTATGCATTTGTCCAGGTGGTTTGCAATGTTATAATAGAAGTAGTATGTTCATGTAGTTCACTAACTAGGATTCAGAAAACAACCTGCTGGGTAAAAAAGGAAATAAGATGTTCTCTCTGCCGTTCACTCCTTTTATTTATTTATGAGAGAAAATACTCGCTCTAAAAATGAAAAA